>OY744615.1:44186496-44203996 GCA_963556255.1 Allolobophora icterica
CCCCCCATCAGCGCTCCGGCCTGGGAGTCCCACCATCAGCGACCATCGGCGTGGTTTGGTGTGTCTCATGACGATTTTCTTGGCATGTTAACAGGGGTGGTTTGCCATTGCCTTCCCCTGGTTTTGCCTGCCGTGCCCGTTCGTTCCCCTTCCTTTGGAAGGGTACCAACAGTTCCCCTTCCTTTGGAAGGGTACCAACAGTCCGCACCACGTGAAGGTGGGCACGGAGGACTTTGGTTCACCAGCCCAGGTCGGATCCGAGTCTACGCTCATGAGAGACGTCGGTCAGGTCGCCTCCCTGCTTTACTCTATAACAGAGTGACTGGTGAACCTTTGCGGACCGTATATGTATACACAGTATACATATCATTAAAAGTTTGTCTCTAAAAACATATATACAAAAGTGTTCTCCACTGTTAGTTAATGGTTGCGAATAATCCAATGTCAAGAGAGCTGATTTTAGGGATTGCTGCGAGCCGGCTATCCAACCTTATTCTCTACCATAGCAGGTTGAGGAAGTTAGGATTGCTCCTGTCAGTCCTGTGCTCTTCCTCCCCAGTTCAGTTATCCTTTTGGATCTTGGCTTTGTTGTTTCAGGCAGCTTCCAACGTATAAATGCTTTCGAGTTTCAGTTTGGATCTCTGTGGCATTGTCTTTTTTCCATAGTGCATATCTGAAAAAAATCAAATGGGCAAACTTTTTGCACTATCACTCTATCCGCAGTTAAATTACAAGGCATATGAGTCTATAGGTTTAGTCATGTTCCTTATCATGGAATATAGTGCGTGGTCATATATGATCTATTTCACAGCAGTTCTTTTGACAGTTTTTGGTTGATCATTGCCACCAGTATTTTCAATTCATCCCATTTGTGCTGTTAAGTTAAAGTGCTCAATAATGGTTCAATCACTCATGCAGTTAATGTTCGTTTTGGGTCCGTTTCGATTACTTATAGGACAAATGCTAGACTTAAAAGAGGTGTGGAAATAATTCTTAGTCGGTTGGTTATAGTTGCATTGGCGGATGAGGAATTAGCGACATCTTCTGGTCTTTTCATCGTTGATATATATAATATTATAATGGAGATTAAGGACAACTTTCTCTTATACGGCGAATAAAAGGCTTAGAAGAGGTGTGTAATTATTGGAATGGGTTTTCAACATAATTCCATAATTCAGTTGATTTTTAAAAATTATTCCGCAGTTTAGCGTCGTCCTATGACATCAAAGGCCGTTGACGACAATTTAGATCGTACAAAGTGCATTAAAATGAAGTTATAACATGTGTGAGACACCATTTAAAGGTGTAAAAACTGAACTTTACAATGTTATTAGTGTTCATTGTGAAACAACATAAGATAATACATAAGATAATGATGTCTATTATACACGAACTGTGACAAGACATTTTAAACAGAATTTTGCATCATTTATCATAAGACATGAATTTTAGATGTACAAAAGATTCTTGATGAACAATTAAAACAATTCAGTTGAAGGTCGAGTTTCTTTTACTTATAGGACAGGTAGAAGCTTAAAAGAGGTGTTTGAGAAAATGCTCTTCTTTGCCATTCACAGGGAATTTTCGAACTTAGCTGTCCCACAAATTGGTTAACTTTTACACCGTGATGGTGTAAAATGTAAACCAATCGTTTCTTTTTATAGACAATCGTTTTCAGCCCGTTGTTTTTATAATTATGTTGCTACACACGAGCCACGCAGCTTCGACATATATCTATCGATTTTAGATGGGAATCCCTGGTCAGGCTCTATGTGTGTGCGTGGTCTCACCACTGGCGACTCCAAGTTTTCTGCGCAGTGATTTGCTTACTGGTGAAATTTCTGTTCTGTTCAGTTTGGATCTTCCCATAGCGTATATCTCTGAAAAAATCAAGTGGCCAAACTTCTCGCACTACCGTGCACTATCCGCAATTAGATTAAATGGCATGTAGGTCTATAGGTTTCTATTTATGTTCCTTGTTATAGAATAACGTGCTTGATCATATGATCTATTTGATAGGAATATATTTGGACAGTTTTGGTTAATCATTGACATTAATTTTGCCTGCCACCAGTATTTTTATTCTCATTTGTGCTGTTAAGTTATAGTGCTTACACTTTTTTTATAATCGTGATATCAGCATCTCAGCACAGTTTGAGTAATTTCGTTTACTTATAGGACAAAATGTTAGACTTAAAACAGGTGTGAAGGAATTTGTCGGTTTATTAGCTGCAGCGGTGGAGGAGGAATTTAGCGACATCTTCTGGACGAGTGACATTTGTCGTTAATATACACGCATACCGGACGACTTTCACTTATAGCAAGAATAACACGCTTAGAACAGGTGTGTAATTATTGGTACCGTCCTCGCAAATGAATGCATTGGAATGTCTTTCCTTTTATTTACAGGACGATTTGAAACTTAAAAGAGGTGTTTAAGAAACGACTCTTCCGTGCAATTTTTTAACCTAGCTTTCCCAAAAATTTGTTAACTTTTACACCAATCACGTTCAGTTAACCGTAAACAACTGGTTTTATAGACAATCACCTTCATCCTATTGTTTGTATAGTTATGTTGCTCCACATGAGCGACGAAGCTTCGACCTATTTATCGATTTTAGATAGGAATCAACTGGTCTGGCTCTACGTGTATGAGAGGGACAGCCACTGGCGACTCTTCCGGTTTTCTGTGCGGTGATTTGCTTACTGTTGAAATTTCTGTTCTTAATTACATGTAACATTATACATGTTAATTAGTTTTTATATTTATAGAAAGTACAACATTCTTGCCTGTCTGTCTGCCTGTCTTCCATTCTGCTTGCCTGTCTTTCTGACTTCCTGTTAGCCATCCTCATTACCTGCCTCTTTGTCCTTTTACCATCCCGCTTGCCTGCATGCCTGCCTTCCTTCCTTCCTTCCTCCCTATTTGCCTTCCTGCCTACCTGCCTGCCTTCCTTCCTTCCTTCCTTCCTTCCTTCCTTCCTTCCTTCTTTCCTTCCTTCCTTCCTTCCTTCCTTCCTTCCTTCCCTCCTTCCCTCCTTCCTGCCTTTCTGCCTTTCTGCTTTTCTGCCTTCCTTCCGTCCTTCCTTCCTTCCTTCCGTCCTTCCTTCCTTCCTTCCTTCCTTCCTTCCTTCCTTCCTTCCTTCCTTCCTTCCTTCCTTCCTTCCTTCCTTCCTTCCTTCCTTCCTTCCTTCCTGCCTTTCTGCCTTTCTGCTTTTCTGCCTTTCTGCCTTCCTTCCTTCCTTCCTTCCTTCCTTCCTTCCTTCCTTCCTTCCTTCCTTCCTTCCTTCCTTCCTTCCTTCCTTCCCTCCTTCCCTCCTTCCTGCCTTTCTGCCTTTCTGCCTTTCTTCCTTCCTTCCTTCCGTCCTTCCTTCCTTCCGTCCTTCCTTCCTTCCTTCCTTCCTTCCTTCCTTCCTTCCTTCCTTCCTGCCTTCCTGCCTTCCTTCCTTCATTCCTTCCTTCCTTCCTTCCTTCCTTCCTTCCTTCCTTCCTTCCTTCCTTCCTTCCTTCCTTCCTTCCTTCCTTCCTTCCTTCCTTCCTTCCTGCCTGCCTGCCTTCCTACCTTCCTGCCTTCCTGACTGCTTAGCTATCTCCTTCCTTCTGTTCGCAGCTAATGCGTTCCTTGTGGCCAAGTAATCACCGTCCAACGATAAGATAAAGATCTACAAAAAACACAAAGACACACATACACAAACACATACACACACATACAAATACAGATACATACGTATACAGACATGCACATACACATACATACACACATACACATGCACACACATATATATGTGTATATTTGTGTGCATCTACAGATATATGCATACACAATATATCTGTATTTATTCGTTTATATATATATCCATATATGTATATATGCATATACATATATAGATATCCATATATATATATGTATATATATATATCCATATATGCATATATATATATATACATAATATTACATATATATCGTCATCGTCGTCGTTGGCTTTCATCTTCGTCCTTATACCTGAAGGGCCGGCGGTGTCGGCTCCTTTGAGATAAGTCGCCAAAAGACGCCGCCAATCAATCCCACCTCAGACCGACCGACACCCCCTCCCTCCCACCCTCCCCCCATCGCTCCGTCCGCCCGACGACTCGTGAAGACCACACTCCATGCCTTTCTTGACCTCGGCAGTCGCCCGTGCCTCTCTTGACCTCGGCTGCAGTCACCGGGAAAGACAGCCTAAGTGTTCGTTTGCCTATCGCTACACGCCTCTCTCCGTGTACCTGTGCGTTCGCCTCAATGTCAAACGATCAGAACGGCTCTAGGAGTATTTACGAGTGGACGATACACGCCGACATTTGGCAATCTTATGCGGGCGCTATATGAATTCATGATTAGATAAGATATTCGTTCTCTCATTATCTCTGTCTGTGTGTCTGTGTGTCTGTGTGTCTGTGTGTCTGTGTGTCTGTGTGTCTGTGTGTGTGTCTGTGTGTCTGTGTGTCTGTGTGTGTGTGTGTCTGTCTGTCTGTCTGTCTGTCTGTCTGTCTGTCTGTCTGTCTGTCTGTCTGTCTGTCTGTCTGTCTGTCTGTCTGTCTGTCTGTCTGTCTGTCTGTCTGTCTGTCTGTCTGTCTGTCTGTCTGTCTGTCTGTCTGTTCCACGCTTCTTTCTTAACTGATCGATTTCAACCTTCCAATATTCTCGTCTCTTCCTCCATTCCTCTCTTACACTGATCATCCAATCCATAAACTTCTTATTCGATCCATCCATCCATCCATCCATCCATCCATCCATCCATCCATCCATCCATCCATCCATCCATCCATCCATCCATCCATCCATAGATACATACATACATACATACATACATCCAACCAACTATCCAAACTATCCATCCATCCAAACTATCCATCCATCCATCCATCCATCCATCCATCCATCCATCCATCCATCCATCCATCCATCCATCCATCCATCCGCCCATCCATGCATACATACATACATACATTCGTCTATCTATTCATTCATCCATCCCTATACTGTTCCCATCATTTCCTCCCCTTCATCGTCTACTCCTCCATTTCTCCCATTCGACTCTTCCCCTCACTCGCTCCCTCCACCCGATCTCTCATCACAACCTTTCCACTTTGTTTTTATCCCTCCTTCGCTCTTCGCTATCTTCCTTCCCTCTATCTATCCAATCCATTCTTCTTTTATGTCTGTCTGACTGTCTGCCTGTCTGTCGGTCTGTCTGTCTGTCTGTCTGTCTGTCTTTTCCTCTCTCTTCAGCTTCTTCTTACTGCTTCTTTCCACTCATCCATCCTTTAGTCGGACCTCCCCACCCTACTTCCGTCTTATTCATCCTTCCCCGCCTTCTTTACGTTTCTCCGTCAGGATTGCCCCTCCTCTTCCATCGGCTCTTCACTGCCTCCCTCCTACTTTCCTATCCCTCTGCCGTTCCTTCTAAGTTATCCTTCGATCCTCCGCCCGCCGCTCCTCCCCTTCTCCTCTTCCACCTCCTCCTCTTGCCTTTTTTTCCTCCCACCTCTCTTCTTCCTTCCACCCATCCGCCTCTCCATCCTCCTGCTTTTCTTCCTTCTGCTACTCTCCTGACTCCTTCTGCTTTCCCTCTTTCCTTCTTTCCCTAAATGTCCCCTTCTCCTTTTCCTCCTTGTATCTACCGCTCTCATCTCCTCTTCTTCCTTCTCTTGCCTCCAGTCCTCCTCTCCCCTCCTCCCTTAATCTCTCCTCCCCATGACTTCTCCACTCCTCGTCCTCTTCCTCATTCTCCTCCTACGCCTTCTACGTTTCTTCGTTCCCGCCGTTCCTCCTCCAACACCTTCTCCATCACCTCCTCCTCCTCCTCCTGCCTTCCTTATTTCCCTCTATCCATCCCTCCTCTTCCTCCTCCCACCTCCTTTCTTTCCATACCTCCCTCCTCGATACATCCTCTTCCTCCTCCCGTCTTCCCGCTCTCCTTCCCTCTCTCGCTTCCTCCTCCTCAAACTCTTCCTTCTCCCGCTTCCTTCTTTCCCTCCCTCCAATCCTCCGTCTCTCGCTCCCTCCTCCTTACTCCTCCCGCCTTTCTTCTTTCCCTCCCTCGCTCCCTCCTTCCCTGTGGCGGCGACGGGTGAATGCGGCAATTTCGTCCCGAGATTAGTCGTTCCGACGGCGACGGGGACTTCGCCACCCCCTCCGCCAACCCACCTCCCGCCGCCTTTGCCCGCCCTACTCCTCCCCTCCTCCTCCTCCTCATCCTCTGCCTTCCCACTGCCACCCTGTCACGCTGCTCCCCGCATCATTACCTCTTCTCTCTTCGTGCCTGGCTGCTTGCCTTCCAGCATCCTTCATAGCCTCTATCTCGTCTCTTCCTGTCTGTCTGTGTCTGCCTGCCTGTCTTTGTCGATCTCTCTGTCTCTTCCTCGCTGTGTGCCTCTCTATCTGTCTCTCTGCTCTCTGTCTTCCCCTCAGCCTTGGTGGATCCTCTTCCGTCTCCTTAGCTGTGCCTACATGTTACATTGCCTTTGCTCCCTGCCTGCCACGTTCTTGCTTATGTCTCAGTCCCAACTTACATACCTCTCTTTCTCTCTGTTCCTCTGCCTCCCTTCCTCAACTGTCTTCCTCCCGCCCTCTGTCTTCCTTCCTGACTGCCTTACTGACCCTCTGCCATCTGCTTTTCTTTCGTCTATCAGCCTACCACTTGACTTGCTTGTTGCTCTGCCTATCTCTTTCTACCTCTCTAAATTCTTCTGCTTGCCTTCCCCTATGTCTCCTTCCATTCCTCTCTCTGTCCGTCTGTTCTTCTATCTGTTACTCTATCTGTCTGTCTGTTCCTCCGTATGTTCCTCTTTTTGTCTGTCTGTATTTCTGCCTATTTATCTTTCTCTCTGTTTCTGTGTGTCCCTCTGTCTGACCCTTCCTCTGTCTGCTTATCTACCTATTTCTCCGTATGTCTGTCTTTCTGCCAGTTTATCAATGTCTCTCTGTCTGTCTGCCTATTCCTAAGTCTGTCTATATGACTGTCCTTCTGTCTGCCTGTCCCTCTATCGGTTTGCCTGTCCCTCTGTCTCTCCATCTATCTATCCCCCTGTCTGTCTGTCTTCCTGTCCGTCTGTCTGTCTGTCTGCCTGTCCCTCTGTCTGTCTGTCTGTCTGTCTGTCTGTCCGTCCGTCTGTCTGCCTGTCTGTCTGTCCGTCCGTCTGTCTGCATGTCTATATGTCTGTCTGTCTTCTCCTCCGTCCGTCCGTCCGTACGTCCGTCCGTCCGTCGGTGGAATTGGAGCTGCGTCTCTTTCATTTATCTGCGGCGCTGACGCCACGAGCGACGACGATGACGAAGAGGTCGATGCTTCCGGTCGTCGGCACCAGGCGGCGCTCCACCTCCACCACCTCCACCACCACCACCACCACCACCACCACCAGCAGCAGCAGCAGCAGCATCTCCCTCACTCTCTGATACGACGACGACGATGTATGGACGACGCCAGAGGGAGACAGAGACGCAGAGAGACAGGGAGACAGATGAAGAGTGAGGCAGAGATACGGCAGGAGAGATTATAGGATGGTAGACAGATAGGGAGGTAGAGAGATAGGAGGTAGAGATATAGGAGACAAAGATATAGGGAGACAGAGACACAGGGAGATAGGAGGGAGGTGGAGAGTGAAGCAGAGATAGGGAGGAAGAGATATAGGGAGGTAGAGTGACAGGGAGGCAGAGACACAGGGAGATAGGGAGGCAGAAGGAGATTGAAGCAGAGATATGGGGAGGCAGAGGTAGGGAGACAGAGATATAGGGAGGCAGAGACACAGGGAGATAGGGAGGCAGATAGAGAATGAAGCAGGGATATAGAGAGGTAGCGAGATAGGGAGGTATAGAGACAGAGAGATTTCGAGGCAGAGATAGGGAGGAACAGATACAGGGAGGTAGAGAGACAAGAAGAAAGAGACACAAGGTTATAGAGAGGCAGATGGAGAGTAAGGCATAGATGGGAGGTAGAGATAGCGAAGCAAAGAAGCAGACAGCTAGATGCAGAGATAGAAAGGCATAGACACAGAGACAGGGAGGCTGAGAGAGAGAGAGAGAGAGAGAGAGAGAGAGAGAGAGAGAGAGAGAGAGAGAGAGAGAGAGAGAGAGAGAGAGAGCCATGGACATAGGGAGATAGACAGAGAGAAACATGAACATTGGATGAAGGAGCAAGAGAGGCAGAGGTAACCTAGAAATAGGGAGGAGATAAATAGTACCTGTGAATAAGCTGGCCAACAACATTACTTAAAATCAAACCTTATTCGCTGCAACTAATCACCCGACGAAGAATTCCTTCCACACCTGTTTTAAGCGTAACATTTGTCCTATAAATTAACGAAATAGACCAAACGAGGTCATCTGACCGTCATTCTCGGGTCATGCATAGGACTGTTCTTGGTGAACGAGCTATTTCGGATTTTTAGACCCTGGACCCAGATCGCGTAACTCACTCCATGTGTCTGTCCATTCCGCTCCCTGTATCTGTACATTCTGCTCCCTGTACCTGTCCGTTCTGCTCCCTGTACCTGTCCGTTCTGCTCCCTGTATCCGTCCGTTCTGCTCAGTCGCTTGTGTCATTTCGTTCTCACCTTAAAACTTACCTCTCAAATTGCTTATCCACCGTAGGCTGCTTCTCTGTCTTACGATCTGATCTTCTGGATATTGATCTGATTATGGCTTGGTTTTGGTGTGCCATCGGTTGATGCCTTGTGCAGTAGAATCTTAGATAGCGGCGCGATAGAAGTTACTAATTAATAATCATAATATCACGGCAAAATATAACCGAGTTCGACGTCAACAACTCTGACAAAAGGTGTCGCTAAAATCCTGAAATAACAGTTAAGTGGTCAGATTTATTCAGTAGTATTAGACACCTTTTAAAACGATTTGTCCTTCCGCTATATATATTTTCACTCGCACCAATCTGTCGAATAGGTTAGAGGGACAATGATCAACGGCGAGACTGTTCAAAATTATAATAATTATTCAGTTATACTAGAAACATTTAAAACTGCATTTCTGTCGACGTCAACGGCCCTTATTGCCATAAGATGTCGTTAATCTCTCGATCCATATCCATCCATTCATATATTCATCCATCCATCCATCCATCCATCCATCCATCCAGTGGTGAACTCCGCCGCTGCCCGTACGCTGATGGTGCCAGTCCCAAACCTGGAGAAAGGAGGAGGGCGATGTTAATCATAATTGTTATGACTCAGTGCCTTCATGCAGCAACTAACTAACAATCGCTATGCGTTTGTTCGGATTAAACATCGGTTAGGCAAGGTCAGGCAGCCAAAAGTCGTCAAAAACTATAAACTACTAACCGGTAACTTTCTGACCATTTTTTACACAACGTACTTGCAAAGAGTTCATATGTATTCAGTTATATTAGAAACCTTTAAAAAGTTTTACTCTTCTTCTATATATAGACCAGTTCACTATAATTATTGCAAGCTCAGTTTTCTTCTCCTGCCCCACGTACGGGGAGAACTGTTAGAAATAATTCCACACCTTTTTAAAGATGTGATTTTCGCTGTATAAGTGAAAGCGATTCCATACGCTATAACTTTGCCATATCTGTACCCTGGTTGTGCCAGTCCCAAGCGTAGAAAAAGGAGGGGGCGACGCTATGATCGTTGTTGTCGCAGTGTCGTTAAGCTGAAACTGAAACTACTACAGTACTACTCCTGCTACAAGTCCGCCACAAGTCCGCCACAATTCCGCTACAAGTCCGCCACTACCATACCTCTGGTAGTGCCAGTCCCAAGTCTGGGAAAGGACGATGGCAACGCTTGTAACCATCTTTGTAACGACGCAGCGTCGTTAAACAGTAATTAATCAACTAACAATGCCAGATTATACGCTGAGAACTGTTTCAAATGATTACACACCTCTTTTAAGCGTAGTATTCGCACTATAATTATAAGTGAAAGAGTATGAGATGGTATTCTGCAGTGATTTCGAACGAAAGCTTACGATAAAAGTAACTAATTATAGTTAAAATAATTCAGGCGACTTAGCCATCTTTGAGAAATCACGGTTATTTCAAGTGTTCCACCTCGATAAATAATTCTTAAACTAAACTCAAAACTCATCTATTCTCTTAAGGCGCGTTATAAATATAAGTTGTATTGTATTGTATTGTATTGTATTGTATTGTATTGTATTGTATTGTATTGTACTGTATTGTATTGTATTGTACTGTATTGTATTCCTCAATATTTGTTTTTCCTTCTAACTTTATTTTTTTCTAACTTTATTTCTTTCCAGATAATTTCTTTAGCTTCCTGCTTCCGTTATCTGCTAAGAGCTTGCTAGGCCTATATTCTCTTGTGCAAAAGGGGAAATCCTTTGGACAATTTCTAAATAAAAATTAACCGTTTAATTAAGAGATGTTTTTACTGTTCTTAGTTGTTCATCTAAAAAAAAGGCGTTATTCAATTCACCCACTCAATCGCTCACACATATTCACACACATATTCACACACATATTCACGCACATATTCACACATATTCACCACACATATTCACACATATTCACACACATATTCACACACATTCACACATAAATTCTGTCACTCACTAACCAACCCACCTACTACCTACCAACCCGCCTACCTATTCACCTTCCCGCCCACCCACTTACCCACTAACCCACTAAATCGCTCACTCAATCACTCCCTCACTCACCCAATCAATCAACCGATCGAACAACTGATCGATCGATCGATCGATCAGTCAGTCGTTTACTCCTTATATTCGCCTTCCTCTTCTCGATTCTTTCCTTTCTTTCTCCTTCTTTCCGTCTCTTCGGTCAACTTCGACTGTTTTCGGTCTTCATCAGCTTCCTCCATCTATTCACTCACTAGAGATCCTTTTCCGGTTCCCTTCCTCCTGCTAATCCTCCTTCCCTCTATCCCTCTATCCCTGTCTTCATTCTTCCCTCAATCGTGCTATGTTAGCATCTTCGTTCATCGCTCCCTTCTCCTCCTCCTCCTACTCCTCTCCTACTCTTCCTCCTCCCCTCCTCCTCCTGTTCTTTCTCCTCACCTACTCCTCTTCTGTCTCTTCCTCCTTCTATACCCGCCCTGCCCTCTCCTCCTCACCTAACTCTCGTCCTCACCGCTTTTATCCCTCCTGATTTTCCTTTTCCTCTTACTCCTCTTACTCCCCTCCTCTTCCTCCTCTTACTCCTCCTCATCTACTTCCTACTCCTCTTATTCCCTCCCTTTCCTCCTCCTCTTCGTCTTCTTCCTCAGCCTCTTCCTTCTTTACCACATCTGTCCTCTTCTTCCTCCTCTTTCACCTTTACCTCCTCTTTGTCCAATCCTCTTCTTTTTCTCCTCCTCCTCCTCCTCCTCCTCCTCCTCCTCCTCCTCCTCCTCCTCCTCTCACTCTTACTCCTGCTCTTTCTCCTGCATGATCTTCCTCCACCGTCTCCTCCTCTTGCTGTCCATCTTCTTCCTCAAATCGTCTCTGCGAATCCTTTGTCCATATTCATCTTCCTCCTTCTCTTCCGTTTCCTCCTCCTCCTCTTCCTCCTCCTCTTCTGGTTCCTCTTCCTCCTCTCGCCCTTCTGACTCTCGTCCCTTTAAAATCCTCCTTCACAATGTTCAGATCTTCCTTTTCCGTCTCCTTCATTCATCCTCCTCTTCCTCTTCCCGCTTCGCCGATCCTCGATTGCTCCTCCTCGTCGTTCCTACCCATCCTTCCATTCCGCATATCCTGGGTTCTTCATTTCCTCCTTCACAATCACCACTACCTCCTCATCCTCCTTTACCTTCTCCCCTCGTCCTCCTCTTTGTGCGCCTCCTCCTCCTCCTCCTCCTCCACCACCTCCTTTCCATCTCGTCCCTCCGCCTCTTCGCCGTCTACTCCATCTCCGTGGTTCTTCATTTCCTTCTTCCCATCCTCATCGTGTTCCTCTTCTGCTCCTCCTCCCTTTCCCATTCCTCCCCTTCCTCCTCTACCCGTCTCCTCTTCCACCACACCCTTCTTCTTCATTTCCTGCCGTGCTTCTCCTCCCTCATCTCCACCTCTTCCCTCCACCATCTTCTCCCCTCCTCCTCCCTCCCTTCCCTCCCTCTCCCTTCTACCTCCGCTCCCCCATCTCCCCCGTCTCCCTCCCTCGCTATGGCGTCGGCGTTCGTCTGTTGCCGGCCGGCAGGCGGCGGCGGCGTCATCGTCGCTCGATGCCTCGTGGACCTAAGCACGTTATCCCTGATTGTACGGGGGGCCGGCCGAGACTGCGCCGCCGCCGCCGACGCCGCTGCCCTCCGGCCGACCGACCGACCGCCGCCGCCGCCGCCGCCTAATGCGGTAATCGTGTTCGCCGTCAGCCGAGGGAGAAGGCAGGCCTGTCAGACGATTCCCTCCCGGTGGGGCGGGCGGACGGACGGGCGACGGGCGACGGCTTAAAGCCCTAGGTTTTAGGTTTGGCGGTTTCCCTCGTAGAATGAAGTGACCAACGACTGTAGGCGGTTCAAGTAAGCATCTGTCGGCCAATGGGCGTTGATTTCATTTTGGTTTACACATCTTACAAGCATAGGCTGCTGAATTTAATTATATGCATAGCCTAGGCAACATCGTCCGCTTTGTGGAATGGAGGCGAGGCGCAGGGACGGTCGGTCGATCGGTGGTAGCCCCCACCCTAGGCCCTTCACCCTCCCTCTGGCCTACCCCGATCAATTGACCACTTGTATATATAACCGAGCTTTGGGTCGTAAACCTGTATATAAATGCCAGCTGTTGATGCTGTCACCGTTGCCTTATTATACCCGGAACACTAAAGACAATAAGCTGTATTTCATATTCTAAGAATTTGCACCAGTATCAGATGCTAATATACAGCCTAAGGAAGAGAGACTAGGTCACATGCCAAATTATGCTAATGAACTTAGGAAATGAACTTAGGAAATGTCCTTTCACAATTGAGTCTTGGTTTGCAGTACTCATTCTAGTTTGAATTTCGCTGCAGCAGAGTTGAGCTTCGTAATTTCTTCACTTCATAGCCATTTTAAATCGCATAGTCGATACAGCTTATATCTCGTGTCTGTATATTATATTATTATCTTATTTCAGTAGTGGACCTTATAGTAGTATAACATTGTATTTCGTTAGTGGACATATATTAGTATCATTATATCGAACTATTTCCAAAGATGGATGGAGACTACGCTGTACCAACGACACCGACTTCAGGTGTTGCAGTTGGCAACATGCGAACATTTAAAAAACGGTTGTCTGATGGATCTACCAAGAGTTATAGCTACCCTTACGTTTCTGTAAGGAAACATTTTGAATTAACTTTTACAACCGACAGTGATAAACTTAAATTTGAGCAAAAATGTGAGGACATTCGCTTGGCGTTGGGAGTAAAAAGTTTGAGAGAAGTTCTGGTGAAAGTCATAATGGATGTTGACACCAATAAGCTCTCTTCTGCAACTCAACATCCGCAGCAGACACTCACGATGTCTTCAGTCACGGAAGAAGTAAGTGAATCAACTTCACTGACTGATCCAGCATCTGTCACAGCAGCAATATCAGCAGCTCCAGCAACAGCTTTGGAGACTGCACATGAGAATTTTGTTGGGCAGTGCTCCAGCATTGCCCAGTTGATCGACACAATCTCACAACATTCATCCACATGTGTGACGCCGTATTCAGTGAAGTCATGGACACACAGTGGTCATGTGCTGTCGGTGGATATGGAGTGTGCGAAAAAACACTCCTTTCAGTGGAGTTCCTCATCCACAATAGACAGCGAGCGGAAGGAATTTGAAGTCAACCACCGAGTGATGTTGAGCTACCTGGCCTCTGGTATGACACCCATACAGTACGAGCGCTTTAGCGACTTCAGTCGGTTTGGACTATTGTCAGACCTTTTCCGCAGGAGGAATATGGTTACATTTAGTGCCATTTCTGAGAACCTGCGAAAGCAATCTATATTTGGCGCTAGAGCGCAGGAGTCTTCACTGTCGCCTGATGGAGCTATCTCTATAATGACTGACGCACGACATCATTGTAGACGAAATAGTTATCACACCGACCATGTTGCTATCGGGTTGAAAACTCACAAAGTCGTTGATATTCAACACATTAACGGGAATGATGATAACTGTTCACAGCGTCACGAGGCAGTGGGATTCGACAGGATGTACGAGAGCCTGGATCTCAGCAACATTAAAGTTGCCCATCATGTGCATGATCGAAACATGACAATCAACAAGCGCCTACGTGAGAGGAAGCAAGCCAGGAATTCCAATGACCGCTGGCACTGCACCCGTCCTATAACAGCCGGGGTGAAAAAAATTGGGCAAGGAGCACAAAAAAACATTGGAAAAACATGGCATCCCGAGCTTTCTGACAAGGGTGCTGCCATTCGAAACCACGTCTATTGGTGTATGGACAATTGCAATGGAGATGCCCAAACCCTGCGTAAGCTCATAGAATCATGCATCCCTCATTTTCAGAACAACCACAGCAAGTGCCATGAAACTTCCCACTGCAAAGAGCCGGGGCATATGATTGAAGTTCGAATTGTTTCAAATGAGGCTGCAATTACAATGCTCCAGGACTTTCTTCGGTCGTTGGTAGTGTACAAGCACGCTGAAGATTATGTCAAAGGCCACGACACATTTTATGTGGAAAGTTTTAATAACGTTTGTCTGATCTATCTGGATAAACGGATACACTACGGGAATTTAATGTACGAGCTGCGGAGCAATCTGGCTGTCTTGGACTGGAACGAACACGTCGACAGACCATACACGTCTATATGCACGACTGTTCGTTCGAAAAACCCACGTCGCCAAATCGGGAAAAAAGTGTATCGGCGCAAGACCTACGTATTTGTTGAGAACATTTGGAATTTGTACATTGCCGTGTGGTCAGCATCTAAAGCAATATCGGAGTCTGTGACAGAAACTTCTGCAGATAAGGAGACCTGCCAGAGTGAAATCTCTTCGGACGAATCCGATGACGACCAATTAGGAGACAGTGAGAGCTTTTCAAATGAAAGCAATGCACCCTACACAGTAGAATAACCGTAAGAGCTGTGACAATATTGTATGATACACTAAAATCAAACATATCAGTGCTACATAACCATCAACCGTCATTACACATAACCACCTTAGCATTCTGCTGTCTACTCTGCTTGACCTCCCCGGATTTTGGCCTGGCATAGGACAGAGAGATGTGTGGCAGAGCTGATGTGTGGCAGAGCTGACTGCTATCACACGCGTCCACAGGTGGCGGATAGTGGAACGACCTCTAGAAATAGAGGTCAGCTGCGAAATAAGCAGGGTTATATCTGACGAATAAGCAGTCGCGGACCAACAGCGGCAAGGCTAGTAGGGCACACTGTAGAAAAAGAGTGGCATTTTGCTTGACAACTAAAAGCTGCAAATATCCAATAACAGCCTTGTGACATGGGAGCACATGACTCAATTTAAATAAGCCTGATGACCCTCTGCCTAGCGGGCATGTGTTCATCACCAAGACTAGGTCCACAGCGGAAAACTGTGGTTGATGCCACGAAGGGCATCCGATCTGTAACAAGATGCTCCAATCTGTATAAAAATGAATCTGTGGCTTACCCCCCCTCAACGAGGTCCTAATCCAAGCAAGAAAAAAAGAAGATTGAACGGACAAGGGACTGTGGCCATTGCAAAATTGATTTGACATAGCACTTATGAAAAACCTAGTCTCCGTAACGTGGTTTTCGTGTGGCGCCGAGCAATTGAGGGCAATTCAGGTTTAAATCCACCTCTGAGTAGGAATCTTGAAGAGGCGCTATATAAATTTAAAATGGGGGAATGTTATGTTACATTGAATCATAGCTATGACAGGTGTACATAAGCAGCTCACAATCGATAAAATTCTGCTTTATGTCAGAAAGTAAGTGTACAATAAAAATCTCTCTGTCTAAACAAAGTCCGGCGAATTATCCAAAGTATCAATGTTACTCCCACTTGTGGCCCATGTAAGGCGTGCCTGTTGGATTCGGATACAACGATCTCACTTTTCGCACTACGCAATCTGGCATTATTTCCCGCATGTGAAGTACACCGTTCGATTCCGTTAGTTTCTTGGCCAGATATAATGGGCTCGTCCACCCACCCAAGTTGCAAATGATCTTCCAATATTTTCCATAAATTACTCTTCGTATTGGACTGTTAGCTGCATGCGCTGCTTGTCCTCCGCCAAGCCAACCTGGAGATGCAGAACCCACGCACGGAGAGAGAAAACAAAGAGGACAGGCGCCTTCCGATTGATGATTTTCACCCTGCAGCTGCAAATGATCAGCTGACACTTGAATGTCATGACTGTTTTGAGCCTCAATTTCTGACTCTGTACTATTTCCATTGGACGCGACCAAGACCTCCTTCGAAGCGGCATCCATACAAGATTTTCTTCTCTTTGGTGGTTCCAACTCTGCAATTGGAACAAAGGCAGTTTCGATTGGTTGGAGATATATTTATAA
This sequence comes from Allolobophora icterica, assembly GCA_963556255.1. Classification (NCBI taxonomy): domain Eukaryota; kingdom Metazoa; phylum Annelida; class Clitellata; order Crassiclitellata; family Lumbricidae; genus Allolobophora; species Allolobophora icterica. Next base: position 44,202,993 of record OY744615.1, read on the forward strand.
TGTCATCAACATACAATTAGCTCTTTCGACTTGACTTGAACGACAGCTTAGCTGGGTTATGCATATGTTTATTGTCTTATTACATATCGTAATAATAATAATCATGGTAATTTTAATAATTACATTTTTAATTGGCCATTTATTATCATTACTGCTGTTACTGCTGTTCACATCAGTTGTCATTATACTAACATTGCTGATGTTATTATTACTATGTATTTCTATAGCATGGTTTGAGCTAAATATTTGCAAGGATAATAAATGCAATTTAATTTAATATTTATAAATCTTAGTTCAATCTTATTTGCGCACGTATAGCGCTACCTGAAGAACAATAGGGCCTACTTGTACAGGGTTCACCACACAAAACAATTTATACAATTTCAGTATATATATATATATATATATATATATATATATATATATATATATATATACGCATCGTCTTCATAATTACCAATTTTTTCAAAATTCCAGTTGTTGTGAGCAAAAAATGCCCGTATGGCTTCCTCTTGATCGCCATCTACCACAATAGTAAGTTCGTATTTGTTCATGGCAATCTAATCGCATATAGAAACTACAGACTTGTTTCTCAACCCTGTAAGTATCTTCATAGCAATGAACTCCATAGTAATATGAGTGTATGGGGGGGGTAAATTTGGATAATTGGAACAACTTGTATACATTCTAGAAGTACAGGTATGACCTCTAGCCAGCTTACCTGGCTTTCGTATACACAAATTAGTCGACCCACAGCTCGGTTATATATATACAAGTGGTCAATTGATCGAGGTAGGGCCTGTACGGGGTATGCCCTGTCGGGTCTAGTCTGCCCTAGCGATGCATCTCCATCCATCCGTCCGACCGCTAGAGGGCCAGAGGGAGGGTGAAGGGCCTAGGGTGGGGGCTACCACCGATCGACCGACCGTCCCTGCGCCTCGCCTCCATTCCACAAAGCGGACGATGTTGCCTAGGCTATGCATATAATTAAATTCAGCAGCCTA
>OY744615.1:44208996-44296496 GCA_963556255.1 Allolobophora icterica
TCCCTGCCTTTGCTCCCTCCGACCCTCTCTCTCTCCTCCCTTCTTCCGTTCGTCCGTCGCCGACCGTCGTAGACACGAAACCCGCCGTGGGCAATATCTCGTCTCCGGCCCGGTCGGCTTTAATGATTGATGGATAAGTCGCCAGCTTCCGTAGCCAGCTGCCAGCGAGACCATCACCGACTTATAGGCTGTAGCAGAGGTCATGAAATGAACGTTTCTCCCCCTTCTCACCCTCTCTGCTCGCTCCCTTCCTCTCGTCCTTCTTTCCTTCCCTCCTTCCTTCCTTCCTTTCGTCATTCTTTTCTTCCTCCTTCCTTCCTTCCTTTCGTCATTCTTTCCTTCCTTCCTTCCATCCATCCATCCTTCCTTCCATCCATCCTTCCTTCCATCCATCCTTCCTTCCATCCTTCCTTCCTTCCATCCATCCTTCCATCCTTCCTTCCTCTCGTCATTCTTTCCTTCCCTCCTTCCTTCCTTCCTTCCTTTCGTCATTCTTTCCTTCCTTCCTTCCATCCGTCCATCCTTCCTTCCATCCATCCTTCCTTCCTTCCTTCCTTCCTTTCGTCATTCTTTCCTTCCTTCCATCCATCCATCCATCCATCCTTCCTTCCTTCCTTCCTTCCTTCGTTCCTTCGTTCCTTCGTTCCTTCGTTCCTTCGTTCGTTAGTTCCTTCCTTCCTTCCTTCCATCCATCCACCTACCCGTCCATCCACCCACCCAATCCATCCATCCACCTATCCATCCATATATCCATCCGTCTTACTCAATTTCATTCCATCCATCCACCCAAATCCATCCATCCACCCACCCAAAATCAACCCATCAACCCATCCATCCATCCATCCATCCATCCATCCATCCATCCATCCATCCATCCATCCATCCATCCATCCATCCATCCATCCATCCATCCATCCATCCACCCACCCACCCACCCACCCATCCACTCATCCACCCATCCACCCACCCAGCCACCCATCCACCCATCCACACACCTACCCATCCATCCATCTACAAACCCATCCACCCATTCACCCACCCATCCATCCACCCAATGACCCATCCATCCGTCCTTTCATACATTCCCTCGCACTTCTCATTTCCTTCCCTCACACCATCTTCCCTACTTTCCACTCTCCTTCTCTCCAACCTTCTGCCTCTCCTGCCTCTTCCCTCCCTCAAATGCCACTCCTCAATCCCCCTCTCCTTCCTGACTGGTTCGATCCAAAGGGAGACAGCTCGTGCCGAGGACGTGTTGCTCACGACACCTTTGGGCAAATTGAGACAGGTTGACATAGAAGGACACGGAAACACAGAGAGAGACACAGACAGACAGAGAGAAAGAGAGACAAAGCAACAGGCGGAGCAACAGATGGCAGCGATAAACACAGACAGACAGAGGCAAACGAAGGGACAAACAAGCAGACAGCAAGGCAAACAAAGAGATGACAGATAAATTAGCAAATGCAGACGGGTCACAAAGACGAGATTTAGAGCCATGTCTGTCTGTCTGTCTGTCTGTCTGTCTGTCTGTCTGTCTGTCTGTCTGTCTGTCTGTCTGTCTGTCTGTCTGTCTGCCTGTCTGCCTGTCTGCCTGTCTACCTGTCTACCTGTCTGTCTGCCTGTCTGTCGTTGTCTTTATCGGCCTTTTGTTACCTGTGTGTCGGTCTAACTCTGTGTTTTGTCTCTTTTCCTTTTCTCAGCTTGGTTGATTCCGTTTCTATATCTATTGTATTTTAAAGAAGGAAGGAAGGACTAAAGGACGGACGGACTAAAGGACGAACGGACTAAAGGACGGACGGACTAAAGGTCGAACGGACTAAAGGACGGACAGACAGATGATAGTTCGGAAAAATCAAATTCTGTTTATAAGGATGAATTAAAGGATGGATGATCGCGGAGATGGATAGATGGATGGATGAACAGATGAATGATTTATTCGATAGTTGGACAAAAGAATGGATGAACGGATGGATGGGTTTATGGGGATAGATGATTTTTATCCATGTCAACAGATAGATGAGTGGATGGATGGGGACTGGATGCATAGATAATTAGATGACAGGACGCATGGACAGACGGATGAATTGATCTTTCAGCTATTGATTCGATTTATCTATCGATCGCTGGATCAGCAGATCGATAATTAGTCAGACGAAAACATGCAATCTGCCACGACAGTAATGTGAAAGCAAACAAACAAGAAAACACTAAAAATACCACACGAATGAGGAGACAGACAACTGTACTTGTGAGAGAGAAAGGCAGAAAAAGAGAGAGCGAGAGAGAGAGAGAGAGAGAGAGAGAGAGAGAGAGAGAGAGAGAGAGAGAGAGAGAGATACAGACAGACAGACAGACAGAGACAGAGACAGACAGACAGACAGAAAGGGAGAGCAAGAGAGAGCGAGAGACAGAGACAGAGACAGAGAGATACAGAGACAGAGAGAGACAGACAGACAGACAGAGAGGGAGAGAGAGAAAGGAGAGGAGAGTAAGAGAAACAGACACGAAAACACAAACAGAAAGAATAGAAAGAGTGAGAGAGAGAAATATAATAAAGAGAACGACAGAAACAGAGGAAGACACTGAGAAAGCGAGACACAGCTATATCCAGAAACACCCAGACACATATGAAAACATCCAGAGCCATCCAAACAGAGGAACACACAGACACACACACACACACAGTTCTCCCAGCGAAGATGCGTTGGAAAAGCGGACCGATATTTGCCCATTATTTCTGCTCGAGCGAAATCCTTCTTCAGCCGCCTCCATCAATTCGTCTCAACATATTACCCGCCTTAGCGACGGACGGTCGGACGGACGGAGCCTTCGCAGTCTCGGTCCATCCGCCTGACCTCTCTCATCCGCCGCCCGGCCGTTCACCGCTGCCGCCCACCCGAAGCAATTGCCCGTCCGTCGGCGAAATATCTCCGTCAATCCCGCCGCTGCCCGCCCGGCCGTCGGTCCCTTCTCCCTCGGCCGAGAGGAACGGCGCTAGACGAACAGGGGCGACGCGTTGATTTGCAGCCGGGCGTCGCAATCAATAAACGCTGCCGAGCGATATACATCCGTTGCCGACGCCGCCGCCGACGCCGTTCTCCCACCACCCTCCCACCAACCTCCCGCCGCCGCTGCTCTGTCGCTCCCACTCACCCACCGCCGCCGCCGATGCTCTCTCTGTCTCTGTCTGTCTCTGTCTCTTTCTCACTCTCTCTGTGTCTCTCTGTGTCTCTCTGTGTCTATGTTTATATCTTTGTCTCTCTGTCTGTGTCTGTGTCTCTCTGTCTGTGTGTGTGTGTCTGTGTGTCTGTGTGTGTGTGTGTGTGTGTCTGTCTGTCTGTCTGTCTGTCTGTCTGTCTGTCTGTCTGTGTCTGTCACAGCCACCCCTTCCCCGCGCCGTCGCCGTAGACCGCATATTGCGGCGTAAAAGCGATCGCCGATGTCACCGCTGCGCCGGGTAGGAAGGAGGGATGGGCGGAAAGAAAGACGGGTGGAAAGAAGGAAGGTTGGACCGGCGGACGAATGGACGAACGGCAGGAGATAATGGCGGACAAACGAAGGGCGGTTGGAAGGAAGGATGAACGGACGGATGGACTAAACAAATGGACGGACGGATGGACGAACAAAAGGAAGGACGGACGGACGGACGGACGGATGGATGGACGGAATTAATGACGGACAAACAAATGAACGAATGGACGGACGGATGGATGGAGGGGGAAGGGTGGGGCGGCGCCGTCGTCGTCGTCGGCGGGAGAGGAAACTCCTTTCAAGCGGCCAACAAAGACGCAGAGACGACGCTTAAGACGGCCGTTGAGTCGTCGGTCGATCCGTCGCTCGGACGGACGTTTCTTCGAGGGGAGAGGGGGAGAGTGTGACGGTAGAAGGAAGGGAGAGATGGAGGGAGGGCTTCCCCTCGGCACCCCGTTGGACGAATAGACGGTTCGATTGAGGGAGAGGGAGAGGAAGGGGACAAGGAAGGGACGGTAGCATGGGGGTGGGAGAAAATGCAGACAAAGAGAGACAGAGGGAGGTATATACAGACATATGTAGACAAAGACGCGGGTAAATAGTACTGGGGAGACAGACAGAGACAGTGACAGAAACAGACAAAGACAGTGACAGATATAGACAGAGACACAGTGACAGAGAGATACAAACAGAGACAGGCAGGCACACAGAGACCCAAAGAGACAGACATGCGGCGTAGGGAGAGGGCTAGGTCATAAGGTAAGAGAATCGGATATAGAAATAGACACACAGACAAACAGAAGGACACAGAATGAGGCGGGAGACACACACGGAGGAAGAAGAGAGAGAGATACACAGACAGATACACAGACATACACAAGCAGCCAGAATGAGATACAGACGATGGAATGAAAGACAGACATAGAAACGCATCTAGAGAGAAAGAGACATATACACAGACACATAGACAAATACACGGACAAAGAGGAGGTTGAGAGACATACGAAGACATACCCACAAACAAATAGTAGGTCGAGAGAGGTACAAAGACAACCAACAAAACCACAGGAAGACACACACATACAAAGACAAGGACGGGGGTTGATCGTGCCGCTTCGCTCGATCGGACGGATAAAGGCAGCGGGCGGTCGGTCGGTCTGTCGGCTCTCGTAACAGCGTCGGCGGCAGCAGCGGCGGCGTCTACGGCCGTCGGTCCCTTCGTTGTCGGCAGCGTCGGCGTCTTCTTTTGAGACGGATAAGCGAGTGGCGGGCAAATACTCGACAAACGCTCGTCAAACATCTGCCGGAGAGCGACGTGCCGCGACCAATCTCGTTTGAATTTGATCGCCGTAGCCCTGCTCGTTCTGCGCCACACAGCGCTCGGATTATTGTCCCGCTCGCGCCCCAGGGGTCGAGACAGAGGGAGGGAGGCGGCCAGAGAGAGAGAGAGGAGAGAGAGCGGAGGGAGGGCGTCGGTTAATTGTCCGTCGGCCCCCTCCAGCCGCGCGAGGAGCGGCAGGCGAACCCCGCGTAGCTATCAGATGCGTTCGGAGCGTCGAGCCGAGAGGTTGTGAGTGCGCGAAGCGGAGCGGTGCGACTGTAGTTTGCGAGTATCCTCGACGGAGAGACACAGAGACACAGAGAGACAGAGAGATACAGCGAAGCAGGCAGACAGAGGTACTGTTCTACGCACGAGCGTAATTGCGGAGTTGAACGGCGTTTATAGAACGATTGGTTTGCGGATATCACAGACACAGAGACAGACAGACAGACACAGAGACAGACAGACGTGAGGCATACCTGTCGCCGGCGAGTGTGCATGACTGACGGGCGAATTAATCTCGTTCACGTCACCGCCATCGATCTCGTCTGCCCCAACAGGTGCGTGCCGCCGCCGCCGGAGATATAGACGCCTCGCTTGCCACGTCGAGGCGAGCCGCGAATCGGGCACTTCGCACCACCAGTTGAGTCGAGAGCGACAGTCAGGCAGACGAACAGATAGAGCCAGCCAGACGGAGATCTCTCCTTCAATCTCTCTCGATCATAAATGCTCGACTTGGCGAGCCAGCTTGCCATGCCTATCAAGGAAGTTGTCTCGATTGCCACGAAACCGGAAGACGGTCAGAAGAACTCGCCGAAGCGACCAGGAGCTACCATGAAGGACGCCCTGACGAAGGGAGCGCCCGGTGGTGGTGGTGGTAGTGAGGCGGAGGAACTGATGTTGGAGGTGACCTGCGGTCAGAACCAGGCGGCTCTGTACATGAGTCGGCTACAGCTGGGCAGCAAGGGGACCTGCGTGCTGTTCGAGAACGCCTGGCTTACTCCCAACGAGTTCCAGTATATCAGCGGAAGGGAGACGGCCAAGGACTGGAAGCGGTCGATCAAACATCACGGAAAGAGTCTCAAGGTCCTCATCTCGAAGGGAATTCTCACGACGACACCTCTGCGCTGCAACTGCGGACAGTGCTCACAGGTAAGGACAGAGAACAGTCGTATACCTTAGAAACACACGCGCATGTACATACAAACATACACACAGACAGACAAATAGATTGACACACATACACAGACAAACAGACACAGACAGACATAGACAGACAACGAGACATAGATAAGCAGGTAGGTAGACAGGCCAAGTTGACTGCGAATACAGTCAACACTTACACAAACACACACATACACTTAAAGCCACACACACATACAAAGAGACAGCCACAGAGACCACACATGTATGTACTGTAGAGACATACACACTTCCGCAGATGCGTCTCGTCTCGGAACCTGGATTACTGCAACACTTCTTTGGCTGTATAGTATATACATGTGCTTTGCATAAATGTAACTTGGCCCTAAGGCCCTAATCTTCGGAGCAATGCTGTGGGCAGACAGAGAGATAGACAGAGTTAGGCAGGTAGCGAGACGGAGTTAGGCAGACATATAGGGAGGAGTTAGGCAGATGAACGGACAAGGAGACGGATGGACGGAAAGATGGAGAGTTGGAGACCTACGGAATAATAACTCAATTTCCTATTTATGTCTTATATTTTAGGCGCTTAAAATAAAAGATATAAGATGGAAATCGGATTATAAGTCATTGAAATGAATCTGAGGCGTGGATGTACGGACGTTCGAAAAGTATCTAAGTACAGCTTCCGAGCTAAAAAGTTATATAAAGTGAAAACTAAGTGAATTTTTAAAGTGGAATATACGTTCGTGCCCTCTGTAAGGTCTCGAATTTTCCTCCTGGGTTCGAACCGCACGCCTGAGCGTAAAATTTCCATCTGGCTTTCCACTGAAGCCTGACCCGAGAAATTGAACTAATGAAGCTGTAACAGATGTATTATAGCGTATAATAGTAATCGTAAACTCCAAATTTCTTAGGCTGTACTCGAAAGCTATAGGCGCGGGGAACAAGTTTATTCACGAGCGCTGCATCGTGTCAGAGGTTGGTGTTGTCCAGAGATGGTCAAGAAAAGCGCCGAGTCCGGTTGCCAGAGAGACCAGAGAGAGGGGCTGCTAAGGGAGGGGGGACACTTACTATAGCACATTTTAGGTACGTCAAAAGAGCTGTAGATGTAGATATAGCGCTGTAGAGATGAATATTAGAGGCTATCCACAGTTAGTTTTCTTTTGGCTTAATTGTGATTGCAAGTAGTTTTCACATATATTTATATATATAATATATATATAATTTTTTTATACTATTATATATATATATACACAAACACATATATATATATATATACATATTAGGGTGTTTTTATGATGCACATGATTTTTTTAACTCAAAGATCTTTTAACGGCCAGTTCGAATTATCATGCCAATTAGCGTATAAACGCCATATCCGAAATTATATCGCGATAGCTGAACATTTAGGACTGGCGCAAGGCGACCGAAATTAGGAACCCGGTGACCTGTCTCGGTTTGGCCAAAATTTTAGACGTTACGATGTCTGTTCTTCGTGTTTTCGATCTTCAACATAATTATAGTAATTAATTAAGCTATTGTGGTTTCTAGAGGAGACACCTGGTGCTACATCAATAGCATGGTATTTAACGCGAGTGGCTGTCTGCCTTGGTAAGAGTATGTGTTTGATCCCCGAATGAGTTTGTGCCAACCAGAAAATGTCGTGGTTTCCGATCGGAGCAATCTTACTACAACAATAATTCCCTCGCCCATGACAATATCGTGCAAGCATGGCGGTAGCGACGGAGGTTTCTCTGTTGGCAACATCATCTGAGGAAGAGGCGTCAACAAATAGCTCAGAAAGAGAACCAGAACCTTCAACGTCAGCTGGACCACCAAAGCGGCAAAAGGGAACAATCTCTGTAGTTACCCGTGATGTTGCAGCAGCTCTATAGATCGTACCAAAACCAGCAGCAGGAATGCCTCTCACATTTTCTCTGCTCTCGCTGCATCCAATCTATATGCAGCACCAGCTGGCGAGCTGATCATCAGTCCTTCTGCTAGCCATCGAGCAAGGAAGGATAACCGTGCAGCCCTAGCAGCTGAGATTCGTGAATCTTTCGATCCGAAGGTTCCCCTTACTATCCACTGGGACGGCAAGATCATGCCAGATTTTACAGAAACTGGACGAGTGTGCGTTGATCGTCTTCCAATACTGGTATCTGGTAAGGATGTGACCAAACTATTGGCCATCCCCAAACTCCAATCCGGGACTGCTGCCTTCATGGCAGATGCGTGTTTGGCAGAGATCAGAAGTTGGGGATTGGAAGACAGAATCGTGGCCATGCTTTTCAAAACCACGGCGAGTAACACGGGTTGCAAGGGCGGCGTATGCATCAAGCTGGAAACGGAATTAGGAAAAGACCTCTTGAACCTTACCTGTCGACATCATGTTTCTGAAATTGTTCTGGAAATGGTATTTTCAAGGGCGGCGTATGCATCAAGCTGGAAACGGAATTAGGAAAAGACCTCTTGAACCTTACCTGTCGACATCATGTTTCTGAAATTGTTCTGGAAATGGTATTTCCACTGCATGATATTGTAAGGTCTCCAAAATTGGAACTCTTCAGTCATTTCCGTGAATTCTGGCCGCAAATCGATCAGACCAAGTATCGCACAGCAATAGAGGATAAAGACGCAGCACAAAGAGTCAAAGAAATTCGAGGGAATGTCATCACCTTCGCACTGCAGCAACTGAATGCTGAATACCACAGAGACGACTACGAAGAGCTACTAGAACTAACAGTCATTTTCCTAGGAGGAATTCCACCGAAAAGAATAAAGTTCAGGTACCCAGGGGCATTTCACCGCGCGCGTTGGATGGCACGTGCGGTTTATGCAATCAAGATGTGGCTTTTCAGATAGCAGTTTCCCATTCAACAACACCAGAGGGCATCTCGACAATCTTACTCTCAAAAGATGTGGAATCATCTACTTCGAGTTTCACTTTTTGTGACCACAACCTACGTGGAGTACTGGTTCACCTGTACATCACCCATTGAAGCCCCAAGGAACGATCTTCAATTCTCGAAGGCAATCCATACTTACCCAGACAAGGAAGTCTCACAGGTAGCCCTAACAGCATTTTCCCGACACATTTGGTATTTGTCGGAGACCTTGGTTGGCCTCAGCCGTTTTGACGATTCAGTCACCTTCGACGAAAAACAGCGCATGGTCTATAACATGCGCAACAATCAGGTATCCGACGAACCTCCAAAGAGGCTTCCTCCCATACATGATCCATCTACAAAAGCGCTATCCGATTTTTTTTACCACTTCTACCATCAAACTTTTCCAGCTCCTCAAATTCGATTACGCTTTTCTTGATCGAGATCCACAACAATGGGAGTCAGAGCATTCGTTCAATGAGGCGAAAGACATTATATCCGCCCTAAGAGTGACGAACGATTTAGCGGAGAGAGGAGTGGCTCTAATGCAGTCCTTCAATGAAGCCCTGGTTCGAAATGAGGAAGAGAAACAATTTGTTCTTCAAATGGTTGAATACCATCGAAATAGATTCCCAAAAGCACTAAAGGGACTAGGTAATGACAAATAACTGAAGGTTCTTGGTTTGCTTTTGCCTTATTTTTTATGTTTAAGTGTTGAAATTGTTTGGATCTTCGAGAATTACAATGTATGACATTGTTTTCTAAGTGGTAATTTTTCCCGGGCTTTGCGCCAGTTCTAAATCTCTTTTGATTTTCATCTAATTTGGCAAATGTTAATGTTTCTCAAGGTGGAACACAAAAACAAACTGGCCGATATTAATTTTGAAACTTCAAATTATAGACACACCCTAATACATATATATATAATAACAGTAAAAATCATAATTGTACTCATAAGGTTGGGCTTGCATGAATATTTGTATGTGTTATCAGTGGGTATTATTTGTATGTAAAACATCTCTATATGGATATTTTATTTTTTATTTTTCATATATTCTATGAATGAAGTTTAGTTTTAGGTAATATATTTTCCTATATAATATATGTAGAGAGCGTGGTGTCTGTTTCATGTATATATATCCTTACACACACATATAAATATATGGCTAATGATATGTATATATTTGTATGTATTCCTATCAGGATATGCTCGTTTAGTTAAGTTCCGGGTGAATATCTGCCACTTTGATTGCCCTTACGTGACCCTGGTTTGGATGTGAAAGAGGGCTGAGGGCAGCGCTAGAAACAGGATCAGCAGAGGTTTCAACCTTGAAATAAGGAATTGGTTGCGATGTCACGTAGTGCCGTAGTCCCGATCCATTATTCCTACCCTGGTCTACCCACTCCTCCGCCTTCTAATATCTCTCGTTCTATTAGAAACCCACCCTGGTTGCCCCTCGGTCTCTTTCTCTCCCTGAACTTGGCAACCGGACTTGGACCATCGTTTGGTACCGCTTGACAACCCCTCTGACACGACGTAGCGCTCGTGAATAAGCTGGTGCCCTGCGCTTAGCTTTAACGTAGCGGTTTAGAAAATTCGAGGTTTACAACTACGATTTCGAGCGACGATATAACTGTTACGGGAAATTTGAATCCCAAACATTGGCGTTAGAAGGCAAGCAGTCTTAACCAGTGAGCAAGGAATGAAGGAGGTTGGAAGCTGGGAAGGAGGATAAAGGGATTTAGTCTGATCTCCAACTTTGGCTTCTATTGCGCCGATATCATGACGCCCACGGCATCGAACTTTGGACGAGTGTACGGACGTCGGAATGGGAAGATCTCGTGCGGATGGAAAACGATATCCGCTTGGGAAGATAGTGAGACGGAAGGTGAGAGGTGGACGGAATGGAGGAGGAGGAGGAGGAGGAGGAGGAAGAGGAGGAGATCGAGTAGGAGGAAGGAGAGAAGGAGGAGAAGAAGGAGGAGGAAAAGATCAAGTAGGAGGAAGGAGAGAAAGAGGAGGAGAAGGAGGAAAAGGAAGAAAAGGAAGAGAAGGAGGAGAACGAGAAGGAGGAGGAGGAAGAAGAAGAAGAGATCGAGGAGGAGGAAGGAGAGAAGGAGGAGGAGGAAGAGGAGGAGAAGAAGAAGGAGGAGGAAAAGATCGAGTAGGAGGAAGGAAAGAAAGAGGAGGAGGAAAAGGAAGAGAAGGAGGAGACGAGAAGGAGGAGGAGGAAGAAGAAGAAGAGATCGAGTAGGAGGAAGGAGAGAAGGAGGAGGAAGAGGAGGAGAAGAAGAAGGAGGAAAAGATCGAGTAGGAGGAAGGAGAGGAAGAGGAGAAGGAAAAGGAAGAGAAGGAGGAGAACGAGAAGGAGGAGGAGGAGGAGGAGGAAGAAGAAGAAGAGATCGAGTAGGAGGAAGGAGAGAGAGGAGGAAGAGGAGGAGAAGAAGAAGAGGAGGAAAAGATCGAGTAGGAGGAAGGAGAAGAGGAGAAGGAGGAAAAGGAAGAGAAGGAGGAGGACGACAAGGAGGAGGAAGAGATCGAGTAGGAGGAAGGAGAGAAAGAGGAGGAGAAGGAGGAAAACGGAAGGGAAGGAGGAGAACGAGAAGGAGGAGAGGAGGAGGAAGAAGAAGAGATCGAGTAGGAGGAAGGAGAGAAGGAGGAGGAGGAGGAAGAGGAGAAGAAGGAGGAGGAGAAAAGATCAAGTAGGAGGAAGGAGAGAAAGAGGAGAAGGAGGAAAAGGAAGAGAAGGAGGAGAACGAGAAAGAGGAGAGGAAGAGATCGAGTAGGGGGAAGGAAGCTAAGGAGGAGTAAGAGGAGGAGATACGCATTTATAAGACGCCGTATGGTTCCCGCGCGCGGGAAATTCTTGGTTTTCGTGTGGTTCAGTTGAAGACGATGGTACACCTCCATCTCGTACATCCATCCATCCATCCATCCATCCATCCATCCATCTATTCATCCGTCTATCCATCCTACCATTCATCCATCCTCCATCCATCAATCTATCATTTCAGTTATCCATCTATCTATCTTTTTCATCAATCCTGCTTTTCATCCATCCACCCCTTTAGCCATCCATCTTTTCATCCATCCATCTATCCCTCCATTCATCCATCATCCGTCCATAAACCCTGGAAAGGGATCGGGACTGATGCGTTTTATAGAAATTCCCTACACATCAGGGAGCCGCCGACGCCGCCACCGACGGCGCCCGCCGCTAGGTGTCGTTCGGGTGCGGTGGCGTTATCTGGCGGTCGGGTCCGATCGTCGTGTGGTGAGGGAGGGAGGGGTGGTGAGAGGGGTTGGTGGGTCTGTGGTGAGGGAGAGGGCTGCGGATGGGTGGGTGGGTGGGTGAGTGGGTGAGTTTCGTGCGCCGGGTCCGCTTTTTATAGTCACCTTTGTCTGCGATTATCGCTCGAGTGGAAGGACGAGAGGCGAAGACAGACGTAGTAACACAGACACACGGAGAGACACAAACAGACAGAGAGAGACACAGACAGACGGAGAGACACAGACAGACGGAGAGACACAGGCGGATAATTGGAGACATAGATAGCAAGACGTAGACGGGAGCTCAGAGTTCGCGCGTCAGATGTAGACTTACATACAGACAGACATTTAGACAAATAAACAGACCGACAAAGAAGTACAGATAGATACAGGCAGGCAGACAGACGAGCTGGCGGTGGAGAATCGGAGATAGCGGTCGTGTTTACTAGGGCTGCCCCGGTCGGTCTCTTGCCTCCTTCCTCCCTCCCTCACTCCCTCCCTCCCTCCTCGGCTGTTAGAGTGCCGACGCTGCTGACTGCCTATCGTCGGCGGCCCCTTTATCGGCGGCAGGCCGACAACGCACCCTCTCGAGCCCCACCCCGATAAGAAGTGCTGCCGACGATAGTGAGGCACTCATCAGCTCTGTCTTGTCTGTCTGTGTCTGTCTGGCTGCCTGTCTGTCTGTCTGTATGTCTGTCTGTCTCCCTCCGTATCTGTATGTCTTTCTCTGTATGTATGTATGTATGTATGTGTGTGTGTGTCTGTCTGTCTGTCTGTCTGTCTGTCTGTCTGTCTGTCTGTCTGTCTGTCTGTCTGTCTGTCTGTCTGTCTGTCTGTCTGTCTGTCTGTCTGTCTGTCTGTCTGTCTGTCTCATATACGGACAACGTTTGTGTGTGATTGGACTGACCCTTGAAATTGACCTGACTCTGGGTTCTGTTTCGGAGAGAGAGAGTCATTCGGTATGGCTCTATAGAAGTTCCACGATTTGATTGGACAGGACGAGAGTTTTTAAAAATGTTGAGAAGTGGTGAAATTACCTTTTGATTCGCCAGATGGCGTTTCATTGACAACCTCGCCATCTGCCGAATGAGGAGTAAACTTTCACTTTGCAGTCATTCAAAATAAATCCGCATTTTCACGCCTCTAGGCCTACTGCAGCACAAAATATGTCCTGACAATAATTATTATCAAAATATTTCATCGTATAAATTATTTTAAAGCTGAAGTTCAGTTCTCTTGTTTTAAACTTGAGTTTCTTTGCTTTCTTAGACGAAAGATGTGTCAAAATACATGGGCGGCGACGAGGCCAAGATGGCTGCCGGGCCGTTACGAGGGGAAAACAGCTTCGTAACTGACGCTTCAAAACTCAAATCCTCCGACTCAGGCAACGATTTGGGCGATCACCGGTTTTTCCGAATCCCGGGAGATTCGAACGATAAATTGAGAGACACTTTGCTGGACTCTCCGACGAAAGCACAGCGGCCGCTCACGGAACAGTGTTTGCCAGGCCATTCGCCAGATGGAGGCAGGTATTTGTCGTCGTGTGACAAGGGTCTGTACGGTGCAGCGATGGTTAACGGGGGTATGAGGTTTGACGGGTACAACCCCTTGGCCAGCAGCTGCAGCCCGCAGGGAGGAAGCGTCGGGCTGGAGATGCGAAAGACGTCGCCGGAGGCATCGGATGCGAAGCTCAAGGCCAAGAAAAAGACGGACGACAGCGAAGACTGTGCAAAGTAAGCGCTAACCTTACTTACTAAATTTTAGCTTTTATTGGAATTCGTGTCGGTCTTAAAGTAATGGGGATTATTGTTTCTACAATTTCTTTATTTCGCTTTACTCTTCAAGGGCTGTAAAACTGAATCTTAGATGTGAGAAAGTACATGTATGCGCAAACATAGTCGTGGAGCCCATGAGCAGGCTGGAAGCTGTAAAGATCCAGCCCACTATATCGGATAGACTACTGTGCTGTTGTAGAACTAATCTAGGGAATGTACATTAACACTAGTTAGTTCGTTGAATTAGAGACATTAGTTACCACTTGTTAATCCATCCATACACATTGAGTGGCTTCAAACTGTCAATCAAACAGTGTGGCGACAACTGTCAATCAAACAGCGTCTGTTCATTGTGTTAGTGCATTGGCTGCTTGCTAGGTATTGAGGAACGCAGTGGTTGGTATCTGGCTAATTTGCATAACAGAGAGGAAAACATGCGTAGTTCTATTCAGAATTGTTCTTGACGTAATGTATTATGATTGGCAACGTAGGGTTAGTAAAAACATTGGTTGATATTGGGTGGTATTGATTGAAATTGAGAAACAATGGAATAGTTTATTGCATTGAGGTATTAATTATTCTTGGTCTTAATTGAGGGTTAGCCTCTCATGATAAATAACCACGATTCCAAGTTAACCCCTCATGACAAATGTGTTAAATTAATCAGTTTGATTAATTAATCTGTAATAATTAATCTATTGTTCTTTTCATAGGGAACCGTTTGGTCTCCGAGGTTCTCAGGGCAACGAGCATCGAAAACCGGAAGTGGGCAAGGGAGATGCTACGGAATCGAATCCATCGAACACGAACGTACAGAAGAAAAGTAGTTCGTCCTCTTGCATCAGACCCTCGAACTCTGCTGACCCCAGCCATTGGGGTCATCATACCCCATCGCAGGCAGAACAGCCAAGTCACCCGGACACCAACGGATGCAAGTTAACCCCTCATGACAAATCAAAGAAGTCCTCGACCTTGAACTCCACACCCTCCTCAAACTCCTCGGACAGACCCAGCTGTAGTCAGCTGAACACCGCGATGTCCTCAAACAAGAATTCCCTACCAGGCAGCGGGGTAGTCGACCCAACCCGGTTGGTCCCTTCCGACCCATCGTTCCTCTTCCCCTCCTTCGGCTCGCCCTACTACCCAATGATGACGGCGCCACAGCTTCCCGCGTACTACTCCAACCCCTACGTCTGGCCCGTTCCCTTCGCCGCCAACCCCTCTTCCTGCTCCTACGGCTGGACGGCACCTTCCTCCGACATGGCCACTCCGAACTGCCTACGCTCGCCGACGAAGGACTCCCTCGATTCCGCTGCATCGAGCACCGCGGAGCAGGCGTTCAACTTCCCGTGGATGAAGCGACCCAACTATTCTTACCCGTCGGAGTCGCAGCCTGGACGGGAAGCCGCCGATCCCACCGTCCCATCCGGAAAACGGAAGCTGGAAAACGACGTCTCAGACTACCTTCCGCCGTCGAAGCATCCCTTCTACCTCCACGAGGGTCTTCGCCCCACGGCCTTCAGTGACGCCATGACGTGGCCCGCCTACAACCCCTCGATGTTTCTACCCTACAATCTGTCGTCGTACATTCCGGAGGGGCGTTCGGCCCACGGCATGTTCGCAAACACCTTCCTCAAGGGCGCCGAAAATCCCGCCGGTGCCGGACTCGGACTATACTCGGGATTCTTTCCGTCTCCGTGCTTGGGCGTGAACTCCAGATGAGGGACCTAACGGACCGCAAAATGAACCGAATTGTAATTATCTCGATGCGAACTGCGTTTCATTCTACTCAAAAAGACATATCTTGAATGTTATCGGAAACGATCTTTTTGTATTCCATTCACGCAAGTCCCGTGCGGATCGGGTCACGAAAGAGTTCCGTAGAGTTGCTTGCATGGAATCATACTATGTATCAACTACATATATACTCTCCCTATATATATGCACATTTAAATATATATATCTGGAATTCTGTGTGTAAATAGTTATAAATATATTACATTATGTGTGTATGTGACTTAACAGACTGCAGCTTGAATTTAGCCTTAAAGACAGAATTCTGGGAGCGTCGTACTATATAGTATAGCTGAGACAGTTGCTCTGGTGATGGGCTTGAATGATCCTTCTGATCGGAAGGAGGAATTTTTGGTTTACTGTAAATAAAATTCTTTCAAACAGACCCGTGTTTGTTTAAATGTATGCTCTCTAAGTATTTTATTATCCCACCGTTTATATAGCACAGTACAGTGTTTGTGTTTTGCTGGATGCCTTGGTCCTTCGAGCAGTATCCTAAATTCGGCACGCAATAGCATCAATTCGTCCTCGACTGTGCCGCCCGAATTGGTGCTAGCCTGTCAAAATTCAGACATCTTTTGAGAAATATGCGAGACACTGTACTGGCTTCTGGTCGAGGACAGGATTGCCTTCAAGATCCTCCTCGCGGGAAGAGCTTCGATAGTGACGGCGGAAATAGGAATACATTCGAGAGCTCTATGTCCCTGTTTCGACCCAGCCTATAGTGTTCGGCGACCGGTGGAGATCTGTTGGTCCCGCGCTTCCTTACGACGATACGCAGGGGCGTCTACACCATAGAAACCTTGGAGCAAATGCTCCATCCAAGAAATGGGGGGGAAAGATTTGTCAGTGTGTGTGCCACCATTTTAAGGGGGGAAGGAACAGGAAGGGGGGGAAGAAGAGGGGGAAAAGGGACGTTGCTCCAATGACTTAGGAGGGGATAGACGCCCCTGACGATACGTACATATCGTGCATTTGACCATCCCTCTGGAACAGTCTACCATTAAACCTTAGTTCGAACTGTATTTACACAGACAGCTCGCGATTCATTCTTCAAGCACTTTAAGAGTAAGATCTCTTACATTACCATGTTAAGGTGTGTTTCGTAAAAGGCGATTTGCACATGGCCACATGCATACATATACATGGCTCCACAGGGTCTACGGTTAGCATAGCGAGGCAGAGGAAAGACCCGGGGCCCACCTGCA
The DNA here is from genome assembly GCA_963556255.1 of Allolobophora icterica. Classification (NCBI taxonomy): domain Eukaryota; kingdom Metazoa; phylum Annelida; class Clitellata; order Crassiclitellata; family Lumbricidae; genus Allolobophora; species Allolobophora icterica. Next base: position 44,225,874 of record OY744615.1, read on the forward strand.
GCCAAGTGTGTTATGGGGTGGATAAAAAAAAAACTTCCAACTAAACTATCAGGATGATCCAACAAGTTGAAGATGACCATTAGCCTACGCAAATAATGTCTACAGGCTGTGGCCACATTATTATTGTTGTTGTTTCCCGAGATTGGTAAAATTCGTCGAGAGATAAAAAAAATTCCGGATTCAGTCATTGACACCTGGAACGACTACGTTTCATCCAGCTCTGGCAAGGAGAAGGTATTGCGATAAGGAACGGCGTTGAAATGCTTAATTACTAGCCATAGGCGCTGAAACAGGTGGCTAGTTTCCCTCGCATCCCCGGAGGTACGAGTCAGATTAAGTCCAAAGTCTGAATTGAATGATATACCAGTGTTGTTAATGAAGCCGAAGGGTTCAAAGGCTAAAGAAAAAACTTATGTGCTGCAAGGAGTTTGTATCTAACATCTTTTCTGGCAAATATAGGCCTACCAGCTCCGCCGCGGCTACAGAGGGATAACGGGCTCACACTATAGTATTATACTGACCCTATTCCCAGTGTGGGAATTATAGAAAAAAGACTGGGGGGTGAACATTTTATCCGTATTTTGGAAACTGATATCAACGAAATTTGAAAGCAGCTGATTTCAACGCTAGCAGTTTTGCAAGTCAGACTCGAATCACAGTCAATTCCTTTGTTGAAAAAATTCAAAAATGCATACATGATACACCATGAAAATTTCTTCTCTTTGTCAGAGACTCCGAGTCAAATAATGCTAAAAATCACACTAGTACAGCTCTGAGAGTTGGAAACGACCTCCTGGGGTGTGCAATGAAGACTTAACTGGGGGTCCTAAGAAAGACTGGGGTTGAACCTCCGACAATTCCCACCCTGCCTATACCTGTCTATCGATTTTATTTTGACTGAGCGCCTGTGATTAAGCTGGTTCCCGGAATTGACTTTTTATAGAATCTCGAGATAACGATTACGAAGCTAAGCGCGCGGCGTCAGCTCTTATTTACGACTACCACGTCAAGTCAGACGGGTTGTCCAGAAATACCGCACGAGTAACAAGATTAGGTTGCCAGAAGACATGATAAGCAGTGAAACAGGCAAGTCACAGGAATTATCAAATGGGATTAGCACAGTGCAGGGCTTATAATTAAAATTTTCGCTATATTACTAAATCATCGTAATATATTATAATTAAAAATGGAAGCGCGGTATAGTCCAGTGGCTGGTATGTTGGATGCAACCGAGAGGTTGCGGGTTCAAATCTCCGCCAGGGCAGAGGATTTGCTTCGACATTTCTGTGAAGTTCTTAAATGGCGATTTACAAATAGCCAGATGCATACATGTATATACGTCTGGGGCTAAATTGTTAAACTATTACCTACATTTGTAATGTAGGCTAATATGATGTAAATCTACTAAATATCTCAGCACCATATAAAAGCCACGTCGGGAGACCAGCTTAACGTCGGCGCTATATCAGTCAGATTCGCAATAGTCAGGTTGTGTGGTCTGTCCCGGTGCCAGGTCAGAATCCGAGAAAGTCAGCCAAGGAGACAGTATACGGTGCCATGGTGGAAATCGTTGATGATGGTGGTCGTAGGGCAGTGTTTAATCTAGTCCCCCTCGTCTGGGAGGGGAAACCAGGTTTCTGGGGGGAGCAAACAATTGACACAAAATTTTATCTTTCATCTTTAAAAAGTTTCAGACTTTTCCCAAATTTTTCCACTTTTCATCTTCGAAAAAAGTTGATGACCTTTTTTTTTTTTTTTAGTCGTTCACCCAATTTTTTGCTTTTTTCCTCTGTCAAAAAAAAAGTTGATGACCTTTTTTTTAGGAATCCATCTCTCTGGGGGGAAAACCATGTATCCACATCGATCCTGGGGGGGATTTTTCCTCCTCTGACGGTCTGTACATTGTAATATTGCTCGCCTCTGGGGGGGGGAACATCAATCCTGGGGGGGAACTTTCCCCCCCCCCAAAGACGTCTAGATTACTCACTGGTCGTAGGGTTGCGCAGGAGTAGAACCAGAATAGGATAGCTTGAAGAGTTCGGCTTTCAGTTGTGAGTGGAAAGCCGCAGAAGAGAGGGCCATCGGAGGAGAGATGAGATTGACAGACGAGAAAAGGATGAGCGAATTGGCGGAAATATTTTGGGAGTTCGTTCCACAGAGCTGATGGAACACAGGAGGGGTGGTAGAATTTGAGAGAGGAGGAGACTGGATGCCGAAATTATTATATGGCGATGTTTATGTTGACCATTTAGTCCTTGTAGCTCAGTAGCTGTAATGCTTATATAGCGTCACTCAAAGAAAGGCTTTCAGGTCCTTGCGGAATAATATTGGGCAGGAGGGAGGGCGAGTATGTCAACCATAAGGGCCCTCTGGCGGCGACCCCAGATGGAGGGTCCACAACAACAAACTCCGAGACCCGAGGCGTGGCTTGGGCATCACGAGTAGATCTACACACACACACACACACATTACTTCATTAAACTCTTAACCTGACGAATTTTCCACATATAATTTAATTTTAAATAAACGTTTCCATGCTCAGGTGAATCAAACCTAAATCTATTCTGTGCCTAAATCATGTATTAAATGTATTCATATCTCGTACACCCGTGTTCATTGGGCTTATTAAAACTGGCCTGCATTGTGCTATTGGTGGCAAAATGGAATTATCCTGACCTAACGCGCATGCATATAAGAAATAACTGCATTTAAGTCATATTCTGTTTGCTTGATAAGTGTGAATTCTTAATTCAACTTTTAACTTACTTTCATACTCTCTGACAAAGCTTTACGATTCATATTTTTCTGCACGAGGATTGGCCACAACGCATGCGTGGTCTTTTATGTGGTTCAAGATGGCGGCGGATCAGAGTGACGGGAATGTAGCGAATAAAAAGTCCTCTAGGAAAGAAAAGCAAAAAGACAGATATTCTGAGAGCATGCCTGAAGACGAAGAACCAGACTTCAGCGATTCGGAGACATACGTGGATAATATCACCGATGCTGGTTGGTTATTTTGAAGTTTGATTGAAACGCGTTCAGACAACTCCGCGTGGTGCAATTCCATACCATGGCATATGGCCGGTCTTTTATACGTCCCTGACTGTACGGCACCTGACTTTGAATTTCACTCTCACGATGTATTATTTATTAAATATATTATTCATTGGTTTACCCGTTAGATATAGTGCATCGTGATATATGATTATCGTTTACCATGTGTTGGCCTCGGCGATAAGGCGCCTTTGCTCCCACCCATGTTTTCGGCAGCGCATCATCCAGTCTAGCTGTCAACGAAGGTCTGGATCTCCTATTTCCCGGCTGGTTTCAAACATGTATATACTACTTCAATGTAATGTAAATCGCCAATTCAGATCTCTTTATCACATCAAGACTGCTAGAGCCAAGTTTCCATATTGATGGCCATTGCAGATTTAGGCGTTCTTTTTAATCCAGCTGTTTCATGCACCCATTCATTGATCATGAATATTTGAGTTACCACATGTAAATTATCAACAATATGTAATCCTGTTGAAAATGCTGCTGCATCCCCTTCAAGAACTATCCAATGAATAACGATGTAAATAACTAAAAGGGGCACAATAGCACAATCATACGATAGTTTAAAAAGATAGGTCTTGAGCTGTGATTTGAATAATCTCCAGAGATGGCACATTCTTCACTAGGTCAGGATTAACAAGCTAATGGCTTGATCTCTTGTTACAGATCTTCTTGGCGACTTCCTTAAGAACAAGCCGAAGGAGACAGACACCACAGACTCTGTGGTAATCATTGACAATGTTCCACAAGTTGGCCCGGAACGCCTGGAAAAACTCCTCAACATTATCAGGAAGATCTTTGGCAAGTTCGGAAAGATCACGTACGAACACGTTCCCGAAGACGACGGCGTCACGAAAGGGTGAGGGAATCTAACTGTAATGTCAAAACATTGTCTTGCCTTACTTTACTTGAATTTTCGTGCACAGTTCTAGGAGGTTTCAGTGCATTTTTATAAGTTTATTATTGTTATTTAATACTTCTTTCATTGTTATTATTAATATTGAAGGAAGACATCATCATACTGAAGTGGGTGTGATAGATATGTACAGCATTTAGCCAAATATGGAAGTTATCACAATACAAAATCTGATGGCCTTTTAAAAGTAAACACAGGTACAACATTTTACAACTTGGTAGCAAAGACTAATGTGCAAAAACAACACGTCCAGAGTCATTGCACGGAGTCCCATCAGCAGTTATGAACCTGCAGTTGTTAGATTACAGCCCAGGTGTGCTACTAAATAGACCATCAGTGTCACGCTACAGGTTTGAGCCTCCTCCCCTGAGACGGTTACTGTGTAGGGACCTTGAGCAAGTCCTTCACTCACAATTGCTCAGCACCATCAATTGATGATTAGTAATTAGATAGTGATGTTTAATATATGCGTAATTATGATGATGATAATAATAATAATACTTAGTAATAACACTGTTCAATCTGTTTGCAGATATATTTTCCTGGAGTATCAAAACAAGGCGGAGGCGATCGAAGCAGTGAAAGCTACAGACGGATACAAGCTGGATAAGCAACACACCTTCGCTGTCAATCTCTTCACCGATTTTGACAAGTAATTAATGCCTAATTAACTAAGTACCTTCTAATTGTCGGGACTTATATAGCACACCTCTAGAATGTTGTCTTGTTAAGTGGTTTTTAAAGCGAAATTGAGACAACTGTCTGCGGAATGTGATGCCATCCGGTGCTCGCTCAGCATTCCATCCTTCAGAGATCGGTAATGAGTTGGAGGTTAAAAGGATGTCCTATTGTTGGATTGCTAATCTAATGACATCCATTGTACTATTATAATGATGCGTATAGCAATAATTGATGGTCACTTCAATAAAAATCATAGTAAGATCATAATCCTTTGTAATCGATTGTAACTGTAATCGAACATTTATAAAAGTGCCTCTTGACAATTCAGAGGTGCTCTTGACCCAATTCTTTGCTATCACTAGCGAATAAATGGACTTCAGGCGTTTCCAGCACAGAGGAAGAGAAAAGGTATGGAGTTCAAGCTGCAGTTACTGCTGAAGACAGTTCCAACTTGACAGGCCAACATAGGCAAAACTTCTAGCTAGACTGAGCAGTATGCATGGGGAACAACCAGAAGACCTCTGGTGGCCGAGCAGAGAGTGGAGTAACCAGGGAGTGAGGAAGACCTAGGTACAGGTCTTGAGGTATGGAGGACCTACCCTAAACAGAGAGTTGCGCACAAGAGTTTAAATTTTGAACTAGATGCGTGGGAAACAGGAAGCCATTGGAGAGTGTTCCATTGTGGACGCTAAGTCGAATTCCGATAGCTAGGGTTTTAGCAGAAGATAAGCTGAATTAACGGCAGGACCATGTTTCAAAAGAGGCTCTGTAGATGAATATTAGCAAATATGTTAGCTTTGCTTTTGACCTTTTCCTTAGAAGGTCCTTCCAGCCGAAGTTCATATATGGAATCTGTTGCTAACACTGAGATCTTTGGGGTTATTAATTATTATTATTAATTGTTAGTGATAATAATAACTGTAACTAAAAATAAGTGTTTTTTCCCTCGAACTTACCTTAATTCAGAGTAAAAATTATGCTGATTTTTTTACAGGTACAGCAATATTCCAGACATCTGGGAAGCACCAACTCCTGAGCCATACAAGGATCATGTAAGTTTATTGTGAACATTTCAATGTTTTTTATTGTCTTGAATCGTTGTCCTTCATCTCTGGAATTCACTGCAGTTGGCTAGTTTTGTGATGTCATTTGGGTCAGGACTGAAATCCGTCTGTTTCGAATAGGTTACCGAAGGCTCCGTTCTGCAGGCTGTCTTCAGGACTCGAGGTTCTTGCAGATCTTGACTGTGGCTTTGTGTAACAGATTGTGATTTGGTGTGCGATTGTGCTTAGAATTGACCAGATTGTGCTTAGAAGTGACCAGATTGTGCTATGAAGTGACCAGATTGTGCTAAGAAGTTACCAGGATGTGCTTAGAAGTGACCAGATTGTGCTAAGAAGTTACCAGGATGTGCTTAGAAGTGACCAAATTGTGCTCAGAAGTGACCAGATTGTGCTCAGAAGTGACCAGATTGTGCTTAGAAGTGACTATATTGTGCTAAGAAGTAACCAGATTGTGCTCAGAAGTGACCACCTATTGATACAGAAACAACATCGTTCTGTTTGCAGAACCTGTGGTCGCTTACGAGTTTTGTCGTGGACGCTTTGATTGAGAACACGATTGATTGTCATTCATTCAGAGGACTTATTCCTTAGCTAGCACCCCTCCAAGATACCTACTCAGAGGCGCTCCCAGCTCCTGCGATTAAGAACAGTTTTCAGATGCTGATCTGGTTTTGGTTGTGTGATCGGTTGTGAGGATCTGTTGCATGATCGTGAGTATGCATTCGATCGTGAGTAAGGATTTGATCGTGAGTAAGGATTTGATCGTATGCTTGCATCACAGCTAGATCTTAATTTCGAAAGAAGTATCAGATTATTTAGTACAGCTCGTTGATAGCACTGAACTTGATTTCTACGACAAGTGTCTGCTTCTCCCAGCCTGATACGCAAAATATTTATTGTTAGGATGTTGTATACTTGTAACTGTGTTTATTAGACGTCTGTACACCAAGGTGCGATTGGTTAGTAAAGAATATACTTAGTTACTTACCTAAGTGTGTTTTGTCTCGATAGGGCAATCTCTACAGCTGGCTACTGAACCCATACTGTTACGATCAGTTCAGCGTCATGTTTGAAGGAGGTGACAAGACGGCTGTTTACCAGAACGTATCGGGAGAACCTGTTCAGCTTGAAGCCAGAAGTGTAAGTGCAAGAAATCTGTGATGTGTTGTATGTTTGTGTTCGACTGTTTGTGTTTGTGGCTAACACAATGTCTTCATTGTCGTGGAAACTCTTACAGTCGGATCGTCTATCCATCAGCACCCAAATAAAAATAATAACAAGAATAATAATGATATTTGTTCCGGCGTCTGTCAATCGTTATTCAACATTTCAACACAGTCACCTTCCACGGCACTTTTGTTCTCCCAGAACTTGACAGGGACGGCCACTTCAGAGTTACTTCAGAGTTACTGTCATTAATTAGTATCTCACACCTGAGGGATCATATATACCTTGGGGGAAAAATAATAACGACAACAAGACAACAATAATAATAATATTAATGGTAATAATAAGGACAATAATAATTAATATTGCACGTAACTTTTGTTGTAGAGATGGACGGAGACGTATGTTCGTTGGTCTCCTCACGGCACCTACTTCCAGACGTTCCACACGAAGGGTGTTGCGTTGTGGGGTGGTGAAGAAATGAAGCAGATCATGAAGTTCAGTCACCCCGGTGTTCAGCTCAGTGACTTCTCTCCATGCGAAAGGTCAGCGCTCTTCACCTGTACTATCTCTTATTCTCTCTGTCTGTTTATTATGCACCACTATCTAATGGCTAAAGTACAAATTAAGCGTGCTACATAATCATGTGTTGTTAAATTTGATGCATTTGCAGTGTGCTCGATAGTGTAGTGGTTAGCTTCCTGGACTTTCCATCGAGAGGTTGGGGGTTCAAATCCACGCCAGGGCAGAGATTTGGTTTGAGATTTCTGCTTCACATGTGCCCCTAACCAACTCAGTTCTAATGAGTACAATGACCATAGAGTACTGTCGGTGGGAAGAACAGATGGTGATGGAGAGGACTGGCCACCCTTCCTCGTATACTGAGGCTAAGAAAATGAAGTCACTAACACTTCATACCCATGGTTGCCTCAGGGGTAGCTTAAGGGACTGCCCTTATTCTTAGTTATATAGATTTGCGCTTTATAAATCTTCATATAATAATGAGGACTTGCTCGTCATGCGTACAGAGCTATCATCTCAGAGGGCCTCGAATCCGCACACTTCGCATTATGAGTAAAATTGTTATTTGAATGTGTGCTGGTTGTTGCAGGTACCTGGTGACGTTCAGTCCTATGCCGGATAACAAAGACGACCCACAGGCCATCATCATCTGGGACGTTCGCACCGGGCAGAAGAAGCGAGGATTCCACTGCGACAACGCATCCGCCTGGCCAATTTTCAAGTGGGTTTCTGCCCTAATTAGATATCCCCGTTACGCTGGTCCCGAACTGAGGTTTCTGACAGAGTGCTTCAGATATCATAGTAAGGGTATTGTAGTATTATACATAATTAGCCAGGTATATACACATCTAAATCCATATGCTCAGATTTCAGAGGCCATACGTTGTAATGTGCTGTAGGGACTATTAAGAATTTTGTGAAAGTTCGGTTTCAAGAGAGTGCTCCGAAATATTAAGCTAAGAACATCTTCAGAATGAGCATGTCAGTAGTTTTGGTCTTTGTTGTTGACCTAGTGATTGTGGTGTGGAGTTCTTAGTAAGAAGAGTGAACATTGTTAAAAATAGGAACTCTTAAAGCATGATTCTCAATTTTGTCATGTGTTAAAAAAGTTCAGATTTGCCAGTCTGTAATAATCTGTCGCTCTTAACTGTCTTGTTACAGCACAAACTGATATTGCACATGGAACTAATTTGATTATTGGCTCTGTCGATTTTGTAACATAGAAACTTATTAGAGGAATCATAATCATGATTGTGAATTTATATAGCACCACTTTAGAGAAACGTAGAGGTACTCAATGGGTTTCCTGGAGGATCATGGTTTTCGCATTCAGTTATTAAATAGTGAGTAAGTAGGTGTATTTCTGTATTAACCTATTGCTAATAAACTTGGGTGTACAGATATCTAATGAACACAGTTAAAAGTATATAATATCCTAACAATAAATGATGTGCACATCAGGCTGGGGGGATAATGTTGGGTGACGGGGATGGAGGGAGTAATAGGTGCGTTTGGTTGTAATTGTAAAAGTTGTAATTCTTAGTTATTTATTAGTTTGAACTATTTGGTGTAATGTGGTTTATTTTCAGGTGGAGCAATGATGGACGGTACTTCGCCAGGATGTCACAGGACACACTCAGCATCTACGAGACTCCTGTACGTCTTGCTTTATGGCTCTTTTCCAGCACTATTATTGCAGATCAGTGAAATGTAGTTTCTGCACTGAACTTTGCATTAGAGTTAGGTTCACAAACACAGAGAATATGGGTATGAGCCTGGTCCTCTGAGAAGATTACTGCCAAGGGACCTTGAGCAGGTCCTTCTCTCACAGTTGCTCAGCATCATCAATTGATGCTTGGTCATTAGCTAGTGGTGCAAATATTAAATACTTAATAATAATAATAATAATAATAATAATAATAATATCTGGACGAGGGTTAACCGTTCCGGAAAAAAATAATTAATTTAATCTCTAAGACCCTGAGGGAACGAAGTACCTCAGGGCAAAAAAAAAATAATAATAATAATAATAATAATAATAATGATGACAAGGTTGCTGTAGGATGAGATTGCGAACGAAATAACCCAATAGTTATGCAGGTCTTGTTACAAGCTAGTTTATTACTATAATACAGACGTTGAGGAATAAGGAGATTGCAATTTTTATGAATACTCTGTACATTTTGAAAGATATGTTTGTATGTAAGCAGCTTCTTATGAATCTCACAAGAGCGCTTAACATGGCAGTTTAAGTACCAGTTTACACTTTATATACTAGACACTTGCTTTAAACCATTCCATTATAAAGTGAATTCTGATACAACATGGTTGGGGAAATGGATTCCAAAATTAATTCACCTACAGGAAATAAACTTGTTTTTCAATGACCTCATTGTAAGGCAGTTAATGATGTGGTTTACAAAGCCAATTGTGATGAGTTTTTGGTGTCCTGCAATTTGATTGTGGCCATTTACGCAGTGTCTGTTGAGGTTGCTAACAGCCTGCTGTGGGTCAAACGCTGCCTGATATAATGTAATGACTTGTATAGCACTGTGTTTTGGTTGCTGGACCTACTTTTTGGATTTCTCTAGTGCCTCTCAATTCTGCTAACTCTCTCCATGTGTCTGTTCGCTGTGCTCAATCACTTGTGTCATTTCGTTCTCAACTTAAAACTGATGGCTTTTGATTTTACGTGTTTTACTTGTAGTCATTTGGTTTGCTTGACAAGAAGAGCATCAAAGTAAAGCTCGTGAAGTAAGTACCGACACATTGATCATAAGCACCGATAAACTGATCATAAGTACTGACAAACTGATGATAAGTACTGATACACTGATCATAAGTACCGACAGACTGATCATAAGTACCGACAGACTGATTATAAGTACCGACTAACTGATCATAAGTACCAACAAACTGATCGTAAGTGCTAAGAAACTGATTGTAAGTACCAGCAAACTGGTCATAGGTACCAACAATCCGATCATCTAATCTATTGACTGCTCTGGCGCCATTGTCATGATCGAAAAGACATCAGTCGATGGTCTTTAGAGAGAAATCGCTAACGCAAATCATATTCCGCTGGAAAAGCGAGGTCAAAATCCGATGGATCAAGGAAACCAGAAGTGAGGCTACGTTTGGTATGCAAGATGAAAGAAATGAATCTGCTGACTGGAACAGATGAAAATTGCTGTAAAGATGAGCTCCTATTTGCAACAAATCCATTTGTTGAACAGGAAGCCAGCACAAAGATTTGAGCACCAGGGTTTATACTTTCATTTTTTGCGTAGTAATTACAGCTATTGCCAGGATTCTGAACTAAATGATGAAATTGAAATTTTTAATGGAAATAAATTGGCATTATTTTTGGATGTCTAAGACATTTATAAGGGTGGTTAGCATGCTGGACTGTCAATCAAGAGACAAGAGTTTAAATCCCCACATATCAGAACTTTCTTGCAAGCTTTTGGCTTCATTTGCACCCCCTAAGTCAACTCATTTATAATGTGTACCCTATCGGTGGGAAGGTGAGGTGGGAAGGGCGAAGACTGGCCACCCAGCCTTTCATGCGGAGGCTAAGAAAATGTATCTTAAGGCTAAGGAAATGAAGATAGTAACGCTTCATATCCATTGCTACGTTTCAGGTTTAGCTTAAGGAATGTGAAAAATAATATTAAAAGCGTGTTATGGGTATGAAAGAATTTCTTATGATTGCATCTGTAGCCATTGATTGATTGATTGATATTTCAGGGATTTCGCTTGGTCTCCCACAGACAACATCATCTCGTACTGGACAATGGAGGAGCGCGACACTCCTGCTCGCGTCACTCTGATCGAGATCCCTAGTCGAACGACACTGTGCGTAAAGAACCTCTTCACTGTGGCCGACTGCAAAATGCACTGGCAGAAGTCGGGCCAGTACTTATGTGTCAAGGTCGACCGGTACAAGAGCAAGAAGGACGACAAGTATGGGGTATGTTTTCACATGTGCACAAGTACGGGGTATTTTAACCTGTGCCTTTCTTGGGTGACTGTTAAAAAAAATTTTAACAGAAAAATGATAGCCGATTGGTTAGAGCGCTCATCTTGTAATGCGGAGGGTACAGGTTCAAGACTACTCTTCTAAGACTGTTACTCATGATCCCTACTGTGTAGGGACTTTGAGCAAGTCCTTCTTTCGCAATTGCTCAGTGAAAATGGGATTATGTTATATACAGATTTGGAACATCAATTCTTTATACATGTACAAATATTGGTAATGAGATTGAATTCGTGTGTTTTATTTGGAATATGTTTGTGGTTTTAATTGTGATGAAGTTCTGACTTGCTGTGTAATTTCTAGGGTATCTATCACAATTTCAACATATTCCGTCTGAAAGAAAAGGAAATACCTGTCGATACGGTAGAAGTTAAAGGTATGTTAGGTTATATTATGGCACTAATTACGGTTATGTTACAGCACTAACTCCAAGTTATGTGTCAGCACTAACTTTAGGTTATGTGATGGCACTAACTTCAGTTTGTTATGGCACTAACTGAAGGTTATGTTATGGCACTCTAACTGAAGGTAATAGTACGGCACTAGCATAAGTACTATGTACTTATGCTTTTGGTTAGTATATGCTTATGCTAATTTTTATGTCTGTCACGGTTTCAGACTCGATCTCTGCGTTTGCTTGGGAGCCGGTCGGTCATCGATTCGCAGTGATTCACGGAGAGACGCCTCGCATCAACGTTAGCTTCTACAATGTTAAAACTGGAGCCACAGTTGAACTCATCAGTAAGTGACCCTACTCTTTTCTGTTCGATAGCAGAAGTCTGGCCTTTACCTATGCATTAGGGTTGACCGGTAGAGGAGCAAGAAGGACGACAAGTATGGGGGATGTTTACCCATGCCTTTCTTGGGCGACTGGCCACAAAAATTTTAAATCAAAATGGTAGCCGATTGGTTTGAGTGCTCGCCTCGTAACGCGGATAGTACGAGTTCTATCCTCCTCTGAGATGATTACCTGTGTAGGGACCTTGGGCAAGTCCTTCACTCACACTTGCTCTGTGATTCAGAGATGCATTGCATACTTGCTCCTTTATTACCAGCGGCGTTCCTCGGCTCCATGAATATTTCCGCAGGACAGGAATGATTTCGAGAGATGCAGTAGCCAGTTATCCAACAGTTGTGGGTTTGAGACTGCTTAGTAGGTTCCCTTTTGTTTGGTACGATTACATTTATTTACTGATGTATAATCGCTTAAAATGTAATTATTTCAGAGACGTTGGAGAAGCGTACGGTTAATAGTTTGTTCTGGAGCCCAAATGGTCAGTTCATCGTTCTTGCTGGACTGCGCAGGTACAGAATTTGTTTTTCTGCATTTCGTTCAGTTGTAAGTAAGTAGTGATTATTTGCTGAATTCTTCAACTCACAGTTAGGTTGGTTATGCTGTGCTAGGTTTGGTTTATGATGTGAATGGTTTGGTTTATGATGTGAACGGTTTGGTTTATGATGTGAATGGTTTGGTTTATGATGTGAACGGTTTGGTTTATGATGTGAATGGTTTGGTTTATGATGTGAATGGTTTGGTTAATGATGTGAATGGTTTGACTTATGCTGCGAATGGTTTGGTTTATGCTGTGAATGGTTTGGTTTATGATGTGAATGGTTTTGGTTTATGATGTGAATGGTTTGGTTTATGATGTGAATGGTTTTGGTTTATGATGTGAATGGTTTTGGTTTATGCTGTGAATGGTTTGGTTTATGATGTGAATGGTTTGGTTTATGCTGTGAATGGTTTGGTTTATCCTGTGAATGGTTTGGTTTTGTTAAATGAAATGCTAGTGATTTGTTTGGCTGTACATTTGGTTATGAGTGGCAGAAGATTTCAGAGTTTTAGTGAATGATTGTTGATTTCTTGTTCAGCATGAATGGCGTTCTGGAATTCGTCGACACGGCCGACATGACGGTGATGATGCAAGCGGAACATTTCATGGCAACGGACGTCGAGTGGGATCCGACGGGTCGCTACGTCGCAACCTCCGTTAGTTGGTGGGGTCACAAGGTCGACAACGCGTTCTGGATCTGGAACTTCCAGGGGAAACTGCTCCACAAACAGCCGATGGAGAAGTTCTGCCAACTCATCTGGCGCCCTCGACCACCGTCACTTCTGTCTGCTGACCAGATTAAGGTTGTGCCACTTCTGTTTTTATTCATGTTTGGGGGTGCTCGATAGTGTAGTGGTTAGTGCGCTGGACTGTCAATCGAGTGGTCGGGGGTTCAAATCCCCACCAGGGTAGAAATTTGGTTCAAGATTTCTGTTCACCTGCACCCCTAGCCAACTCAGCTGTGATGAGTACACTGGAGATATGCTGTCGGTGGGAAGATGAGACGGCGAGGGAGAGACTGACCACCCGCCCTCATATGTCGAGGCCGAGAAAATGAAGTCACTAACACTTCAGACCCATGGCTTAAGGGACTGCTCTTCTTCTTTAACAACTATTTATTATATTTAACCATATTATGTATGCTATGTGTATTTATAGATCAGGCACCCTTGGCTAATGAGCAAGTTAAGGGAACCTATACTCGCTACCCTTGTAACGCGGAGATTACCGGTTCGAGCCTCCTCCCCAAGACGCTTACTGTGTAGGGACCTTGAGCAAGTCCTTCACTAACTGTTGCTCAGTGCTCAATTAATGGTTTTTCATTAGATAGGTGCACTTAATAAATTGTGTAATAATAATAAGCCATGACTTGAGACTTGTTTAATCGTAAATGCTTTGTGTTTAATGTTTTTTTTTAAATATTTTTGAAAAACGTTGTACCATGATATACTTATTTATTGCATTTAAATTTAAATATCTTTCCAAAAGAGGTAATCTAGTGTATTGCTTAATATTTGTTACTTACCGACTGTTTTCTGGTCTGCAGGAGATCAAGAAGAACATGAAGTCTTACTACAACAATAAGTTCAGCGTCGAAGACAAGATGCGGGAATCGAAAGCATCAAAGGTAACGTAACTGCACATGTTGTTTAGAATTAGCAGTTGTGCTGACCATGTAAGCACTATGCCACAATGAAATGTTCAGCAATCAGAATGGAGCATTAGCAGTGCACAGACTTTCCTTGGCTTATCTGCAAAATAGCGGGTTTTAAAATTAGCTATGTAAATAAGAAAATAAAATCCCGTTTTTTTTCATATTAGGTAGAAAGGGAATGTTTATTGTAACTCAGTTTACACTCTAGAGCAAGTGAAACCAAATAATTTTATATTGTTACTTGTGTTTGTTAAAACTCACTGTAGAGCATAGAAACCCAAATTATTGTAACGGATAGTAGGGACTTACTTGAAACTTGACATGCCCCTTGACATGTGTATTGTTAATTAATATCTACTATCGTAGAGTAAGTAAGTAAGTATATTCTTTATTGACCAATTGCTAATAGCACTTCAGACATTCTAATAAACACGTTGAAAATACAAAGCAAAATCCTAATGATCAGTGTTCCAGTCCAACTAACTCTGATTGAGAGTACAACATTCTAGTTACAAACGTTTTTCACTTTAGATTATCTGCAAGTGGTAGAAATTGGTCTTTGTGTAAAGTGTCCGACTGTCCGTGGTGGTCCATATAAATCAGTTCAATATCTGTAAGACGGAGACTCGTCCTATAGTGGGAAAAAGTAATTGGGAAGTCCTAAGCCAAGAATGAAATGACAATGAACCAACAGATGTTCGTTCTGTTCTAAGCTCATGTTACGCCACCAATTGTTATGTCCTCCATGAACGTTAACAATACTCCCTTGGACTTATTTGCTTGTTGTGCAAATGACCGTAAAATATTTACTGAATTGAACTGTTTTATTGTTTCGAACAGGAGCAAATCGAGAAGCGTCGAACTCAAATGGACGACTACACGAAGTGGAGGAAGGCATTGGAGGATCGATACAAGAAGGAAAGAAGCCTTCGCATGACGCTGAGAAATGGTAAGCCATCATGGAATGGTTTTCTTAACTGGAAGCTTCTTATAAAATATGCTTCATTAAAACACCAATTTTGAAATAACACAGTCGGGACATAGAGCCCCAAACTGTGTTAGCTGTGAAAGATGATCTTGTTACAGCAGATGTTACATAAACATTGTTATAAGATGGTTGTGGGACATGGTAGCCGATTGGTTAGAGCGCTCGCCTTGTAACACGTGTAGTACGGGTTCGAGCCTCCTTCTCTGAGACAGACGGTTGATGTATAGGGACCTTGACTAAGCGCTTCACTGATCATTATATTGCTCAGTGCCATCGACTGATGCTTGGTCATTAGATTGTGGTGTGTAATGAATACGTAATAATAATAACAATATTATTATTAATAACAGTAATAATAATAATAATTCTTGCTGTGGCTATCAATGGCAGCATGGTGAGTTTCTGGCATGCTTTATCTACAAATTAACTGCATTGTTGGTCATGGTCCTTGAGCAAATAAGCCATTGGCACATGAAAGCCACTCTGTACTTTGGTGAATTGCTTATCGACACTAGTTAGTTGGCTCAGTAAGTATACTGGCTTTTCCAGTGGATTATATGATTTTTGACTGGCTTTTCCAGTGGATTATGATTTTTAACTGGCTTTTGCAGTGGATTATATGATTTTTGACTGGCATTTCCAGTGGATTATATGATTTTCGACTGGCTTTTCCAGTGGATTATATGATTTTTGACTGGCTTTTCCAATGGATTATATGATTTCTGATTGGCTTTTCCAGTGGATTATATGATTTCTGACTGGCTTTTCCAGTGGATTATGATTTTTAACTGGCTTTTCCAGTGGATTATATGAATTTTTACTGGCTTTTCCAATGGATTATATGATTTCTGATTGGCTTTTCCAGTGGATTATATGATTTTTGACTGGCTTTTCCAATGGATTATATGATTTCTGACTGGCTTTTCCAGTGGATTATGATTTTTAACTGGCTTTTGCAGTGGATTATATGATTTTTGACTGGCTTTTCCAGTGGATTATGATTTTTAACTGGCTTTTGCAGTGGATTATATGATTTTTGACTGGCTTTTCCAGTGGATTATATGATTTTCGACTGGCTTTTCCAGTCGATTATATATGATTTTTGACTGGCTTTTCGATTATATGATTTCTGACTGGCTTTTCCAGTGGATTTTATGATTTCTGACTGGCTTTTCCAGTGGATTATGATTTTTGACTGTCTTTTCCAACGGATCATAAATCACGATTGCGATTTCACGCTAAGCGACCATCACCTGATGTCTCGGACATTATGATAACGGCGCTGTAGAGGTCATTAGGTCAGATCAAATGTGACCCCGAGAATTCTGGGTATTCTGGGGATATACAGTTATGGCTGTAAAATTAATCTTTTGAAATCTGTTCTTGCTTGCCCACAGGAGTCGACGCGGACAGCCCGACCGACTCGAGCAGTGAATATTTGGCCGAAGAGACCGTGGAGTTCCTTATCGACGTAGAAGAAATCATCGTCGACGAGGAGTAGGCCTGTCGCGTCCGCCGCCACTCCTGTAGGACTCGCCGTGGTTCCTGCAGGGATTTCCGTCGCTATCTCGTCGTGTACGAGCGCCGCTCTTGAAACGCAGAACGTTCTAGGGTTTCGATAGTGACTGCTTAAAATCTGATTGTCGATCTTTGCTCTCTTCTTGACAACAAATGAATTGGGTTGTCGTAAAACATTTGTTGCACATCTGTTGTAGTCGTTGTCTGGTGCTGAGCAACTTCGTGTTGTTCGGACCGTTCAGCGCCTACTTCCACATCCCTTTTCGGTTGATGGGACTTCTTTTTAGATATTATCTTTTTAACAATTTTAACCTCGCCATCCGGAAATTAACCGATTGCTGCATTAAATCCAAAACCTACTACGATAGTTGGAGTTCAAAGCATCTGAATTGTAGTCGGAAATTAATTAATGTGCTTATTAACCCTAATTAGTATGTACCTATTAGCCCTATATACCTATTAACACTGTGTACCTAATTGATAAATCTACTGACTGTTAAAACTATCCCAGTTAACGTATTGGATTTGTGTAGCGTCTGGAAGTAACCAGTCAACCATCCAGTTTTAGCAATAACGATATGAGGTCTTTTTCTGTTGTGGGCCTGGCCACTTGGATTAGTTTCTCACTTGAGCTGCCTCTCCTACCTAGGTCAAATTCCCCGGCGTTCTAAGTAAATAAGTAAGTATATTCTTTAATGAACCATCTGCATACGCACTATGATTTACAAACATGTTATGCAGTTAGAGAGGCATGATACACAAAAAAGAAACTAAAAAGGGCTAGGCTAGGTATAGGAAATTGCCTCACAACTGAGTCAGATTTCACTGGTATAACGTCCTTGTTAGGAAATTTTTTCGCGCTAACGTGTCAGCCTTGGGAATCTCCCTGTTATGCGAACGGAGACGCATGTCATACGAAATGCTCTTTTCAGCCGTGCTTGGGCCAGAAGTGTCTCTGAGTAGGTATCTTGAAGGGGCACTATATCAGGTTTTGATTGATTGATTGATTGATTGATTGATTGATTGATTGATTGATTGATTGATTGATTGATTGAATAGTTTCTGGCTGTGAAAACTACTACATGTAATTGCAATGTGGACTTGCTAACGCAAAGTTGTCAGAGGACATGCCTTATGGTAGAGCATGTAGAGACTGTGAGTGGAAAGGGATAATGCCTAAAGAGTCAGTATCTAGTGCTATGCTGCGGTTCTTATGAGGCGCGTTAACCAATATGGGTTGTAAGCAGTGCTCGAAATGGAAAATTTTACGAAACGGAACGCTAGTCACAGATATGGGAGCATTCACGTTAATTTCATAGTATTTTCCACAATAATTCATTTGACGAACCGGAACGGAACGCTGACGAACCGGAACGGCGTTCCGGTGCGTTCCGGTCCATTTCGAGCACTGGTTGTAAGTTAATAGGCTTGAGGATATAACACCACTTCATGTTGAGCTGGGAGTGAGTAAATGTTTCAGCTAATGAATCAAACGAGTTCTGGTAATGTCGGCATGCGTGTGCGGTTAGTACACCAATATATGTCCCCTACTGGAAACAGTTTGACCCCTTATGACCTTTTGCTACAACTGTGAATAAGCTGGTTCCCGCGAATTTGCTTTTTTCGGCGCTGTAGAAATTTCGAGATGCGATTTCAACGGCGTTGCAAACCGTTGGGGTCTGTGTGTTTTTGTGTTTTCACAGTAGCCTACACATAGTCTTAAAAGTGGGGCTATGTGTAGACCCGGTCAGGTGAAATGGGTCCGCTGGACGGTGGTCTTGCCTTAACCTTTAGACGTTGACTTGTTGATATTTGGATTATGAGGTTCACCCCTGATCGCTTTGGAAGATAGTACATCCTGATAATTTTTTCCAATAGTCAGTTTTGCCAAGTACTGTCGAATGTAAATCACTTCTAACAGTTGTTTGGCAATTTCAAGTATGTAGTACAGTGCTTTTTTCAGCTGAAACGGCGTTCCGGCACCATTTTCCAGGTACTAAAAAATTATTTATTTATTTTAATAATAAAAACAATAATTTTAGTTATTTTAATTTAAGTGTTTTGAACTGTTTTCAGTGTTTATTGAGACCCCTCCCAATCCCGTTTTTCTCGGGATTTTAGCCCCCCTATAATTATTCCGTTCCGGAACCTTTATTTCCAGCACTGATGCTCCTGTCTGATAGGTTTCCTCGTGCTCCTGTCTGATAGGTTTCCTCACTTCACTTTCTCGTCCAGTGTTCGTGACTTAGGTGTCACTCTGGACAGCGCGCTCACTTTTGCTGAGCACATTTCCAACCTCACCCGCTCCTCTTACTTCCACTTAAGGCGTCTCCGGGCTATTCGGCGGTCTGTCTCATCTTCGACCTTCACCTCAATTGTTCATGCATTCGTGTGCTCTCGGATTGACTACTGTAATTCTCTCCTTATTGGCCTTCCCAAGATCCGTCTTTCTCCTCTCCAGTCCGTACTCAATGCTGCTGCTAGACTCATTGCCCGCCTTCCTCGGTTCTCCCATATCTCCACCTTCATGGTTGAACACCTCCATTGGCTCCCTCTCTCTGCCCGTATACAATTCAAAGTGCTTATTCTTGTGCTTAAATCTCAGCTGGGTCTTGCTGCACAGTACTTACGTGATCTGTTTCAACGGCCTCATTCTGCTGCTTCGCTGCGTCGTCTCCGATCTTCTGATCGTCTTGACCTCTTAGTTCCTCGTGTCAGGACAACTATGGCTCAGTCCAGGTCCTTTGCCTGCATAGGTCCCTCACTTTGGAACCGACTTCCTCCTTCTGTCCGCTCCACCATTCTCTCTGGTAGCGTTGCTTCTTCCTTTTCTCACCTTAAATCCTGTTTTTTCTCTCGGGGTCTCGCGCACTGGGAGCGCCTCTGAATGGTATATACCGCGAGAGGCGCTTTATAAATGCCCATATACAATACAATACAATAATCGTTTATTCAATCGTTCTTGTTGGCATAACGCAGCAAGTTACACGAGG
This sequence comes from Allolobophora icterica, assembly GCA_963556255.1. NCBI lineage: Eukaryota > Metazoa > Annelida > Clitellata > Crassiclitellata > Lumbricidae > Allolobophora > Allolobophora icterica. The sequence goes on from OY744615.1 coordinate 44,245,810, forward strand.
TGGAGTTAGTGGATTTATTGGGATATATAGCTACATGGATGTGGTCAGCAATGACGGTCACTTGTTGACCAACAGACGCTACCTCTGTTGGTAGTTATTTCAGCGATTTCATCGGTAGCCGTTTGATACTGCAAAGGCGACATAGGCGTAATAGGATTCCATGGCAGTTGAACAAATAGTTAATTATTAGTAGGCGAAGGTGCAGTGTTTAATCTAGTCCCCCTCGTCTGGGAGGGGAAACCAGGTTTCTGGGGGGAGCAAACAATTGACACAAAATTTAGTCTTCCATCTTTAAAAACTTTCAGACTTTTCCCAAATTTTTTAAACTTTTCATCTTCGAAAAAAGTTGACCTTTTTTTTAAATTTTTTTTTTATAGTCCTTCACCCAATTTTTTACTTTTTTCCTCTGTCAAAAAAGTTGATGACCTTTTTTTAGGAATCCATCTCTCTGGGGGGGGGAACCATGTATCCACATCGATCCTGGGGGTGATTTTTCCTCCCCTGACGGTCTGTAGGCTACATTGCAATATTGCTCGCCTCTGGGGGGAAACATCAATCCTGGGGGGGAACTTTCCCCCCCCAAAGACGTCTAGATTACTCACTGGCGAAGGTGGTAATTTATCGTATTAACAATGGACCAAACAGCCTGGCTGTTGCGGATTTGATATAGCGCCGATGTTTAAGCAGGTCTTCCTGAAGTGGGTTTAGTTTGGCGCGGAGATATTTCGGAGATTTGCATTTTGTTTGTTTTTAGGCTTGAAAAAGTTTGAAAGTGATGCATCGTCATCAGTTTCTGATATCAGATGGTGCACATGGTTTTTGGAACTGATGATTGTACCTTCTGTAAGCCTTGTAAAGGCTCAACGGCTTCAATAAATAAACATGGATTGATTGAGATTGATAGTTTATACAAAATTGAGCATCCTTGTCAAAAATGTTTTCCTCATTAGGCCTAGATTGTCCACCCTATAGCAATATAGAATCCTTGCCCTATAGGTATTATACGGTAGTCTAGAATGGAATAGTGCTGTGGCCTCGGCAGTAGGCCTATACCAAAGATTATGATCCAAACGAAACTGTCAGAAGACTCAACCGATTCTAAAGAGTCGGCTTCTGACAAATGTAGACCCAACCCGTAGCATAAGTCAGCGCCAGAGTCCATGATTAAGATTCAATATTCCTTGATCAAGGATTGATTTTGTAGTCTACGGTATTTGATCAGCGACATGGTCTGAACTGATCTCTCTACAACCGCTTTATGCCTAGACCTAGTAAGACGCTGGTGCCTTACTTTCCGCTGTTTGTGGACATCCGAATGCGTCAGCGATTGAGCTAACGGGTAACCAGCGTATGTGTTTTGCTATGGCCGTGTTTTGTTAGTGACGGTGTTAGGAAGGTGATATAACATTGAAACAAAGACATGCTACATCTTTAAAACATGCTCTAATGTTCTAAAATGATACTGTGTAGTTGGGTAAGATCGTCATACAGTCTCAATGCGATGTTGTGCACTGCGTTTATGGTAAAACACGTTTTTGTGTGGCGATATTATAGCGCTACTCTGCGCAAGGGATGTAAAATAGATGTAGGCCTAACGTAATTCACGTAAAATCGAAGAGTGGCCGGAATTCTTGTTATTTGCATTGCCTGGCCATGTTACTTTACGTTTCGCGACTGAGATCGTTACATTAGGTGATGTAGCACTCGCAACGCGCGGAGCGGATTGTGAATTTGTTTTTGGAGTGATATCAAACTTCTGAAGCGCCACTCGAAGGCCAAGTGCAGGGCACCAGCCTATTCGCGAGCGCTACGTCGGATCAGAGGAGTTTCCAGAGAGTAGTCCAAAGCAGGTCTGAGTCCGGTTTCCCAGGGCCAGATCAAGAGAGGACAAATTCCGAGAGTTAAAAAAATTAGAGAAGTATAGTATCCAACATAGCTGTGGGTGGGACTTGAAACTGAACCTGGCTATTACTGACTGCATTATAGATTATGTTTTAATGAGACGAATAAGCGTGTTCCAGGACTCGGGTTTTTTTGGATGCGGGAGGAATTCCTGGATGATGCCTATTTATATAGCTCCTCTTAAGAAAACTCATCAGAGGTACTTCTGACCTGACTACACGAGACTACGGTCAAGCAGAATGGTCTTCAACCACTGTTGTGAAATACAGAGACATAGAAGTAGAAGAAGCTCATATCGCAGAATTCATGGAAGCCTGTTCCATAATGAGTGACTGACCACTGCAAAGCTTCTATGTTACAGAGGAACAACCAGGTTATCCTGGGTTGCAGAACTAAGAGATCTGCGATCAGATAATGATGACACAGAAATACGTAGCTCTCTGTGGTAGTATGGAACGCTACCATAATCAATGTGGAGTGTAAAGGTTGGAGCCTTCTCTCAGGCAGTCTGCGTCGTAGGGCACTTTATATAGCTCAGTCCAGATTTGTTTAGCTCCATTGATTAATGCCTTCGTGTAGACATTCTGGCATTACGTATACATGTAATTGAAATGAATGATAACTAAACGTGAAAAACGCCTAACGATTTACAAGACCTGTGAATCGGGTAAAATATTAGAAATTCTACATTGACGCCTCAGATTCACAATTCTGTGTGATTTCGCGTGCGTTAAAGATGTTTGTAATAATAATAATAATGCTGTATTTAGTCATATATTCATTGTAATGATTATTTTATTTTCAGTTTGTCCTGAGTTGCTTTGCTGTGGTTGGCTTAGAAGCTGATTGCTCAAGGAGCTACTCGAGGGTCGTGAGAAATGTCTTCATACAGGTAAACAAAGTAACATTTATGCTGTCCAGCATTCACTTCATTAATTCATTTAATCGTTGGCCGGCGAGATGAGTCCTACAAGACTTCTCCAGTAGCCTGCCACTGCAACTGTATATGTATTATTACTGCGTTTGTTTCATTTGGTGGCAAATAAATTACTTACTTACTTACTTACTTACTCATTGATTTGTTCATTCTTTCATTGATTTGTTCATTTATTCATTGATTCATTCGTTCATCCACTCACTCATTCATTCATTCATTTGTTCATTTATTCACTATTCAATCATTCATTTGTTCATTTATTCACTATTCAATCATTCATTCATAGCATTTATATAGCACCTGTTTTGAAGGACTTCCAACCCACTTTCTATAAAAGACTTGGGTGCAGATGATGATAACTAATCCTATTTCTTGAAAAAAACTGCTTAATTTAAAGAAATTTTTATGCTGAGATTACATAATCTTATTTCTACAATTGGGTAATTAAAGAAATTTAGCTTTTCAGTAAAAGACAGAAATTTAGTGTTTAACGATTTTTCTTAATTTTCAGAATATTGAACCGGAATTTGAAAAAGTTTCATCACAGGTACCAACCAATTGTCCGTTCAACACGGAACGTGATCTCTATGGTGTACAGGAACAGTACAAGAAGCTCGAGTCTGTTGGCCGATGGGTTTGCCTCTTCTGCGGCAAATCGTTCTTCGATGAGCCCTACTTGGACAGACATTTTGAACGGAAACACTACAGCAAAATGCCTCAGGTTTTACTACCATTGATCGTAAACTTGAAAATTTTCAAGGCATGAGTACAGCACTCGTGAATAAGCTGGTGCCCTAGTTTTCAAGAGGTGCTTTAGAAATTTTGAGTTTACAGTTATGATTATAAAGTTAACATATACACATAGGGCATTAGTCTATTATTAGTATTACTTATTTTAATATTAGTAGTATTATTATTATTATCATTGTGTAATGCCCCAAGGTACATATGATCCCTCGGGGACTTAAATACTAATTAAAAGAGAGAAACATCTTAAATGGCCACTATTTTTATTATTATTATTATTAATTTTTTTTACCCGAGGTATTTATAATCCCTCGGGTTGTCCAAAACTAAATCCGGAGACAATTCGATGTTACTCTGGAACGGCGGATCACTCTACAAGTTCTGGCCGCATGAAAGTTATTAATTATTATTGTTTATTATTATTATTATTATTATTATTATTATTATTATTATTATTATTATTATTATTGCACATTTATTAAGTCTGACTATCTGCTGACCATACATCGAAAGATGACCTGAGCAATAATATTCGAAACCAAACTTGAATATTCATAAGGTTATTTGAATTGGTTGCCGTGGTTTCGTTTAGGATCGTCATGCCACGTGTTTGGCCGACTACTGTGACATCTTTCGATGTGACATCATAACGGGAAGGGTGGTGGCCCAGTACTGGGACAAAGCCCTCTGCCGGGAAAGTGAACTTGTGAAACTCATGGATAGGTGCCAGGTTGGTAGATTTGTGGATTCCTATGTTTACTGAAAGATTGATTGATTGGATCGAATGTTTGGATTGATTGATCAGATTGCCTGATTGAATGGATTGATTGAATTTGGTGATTGCATAGAGCAGTTAGACTGATTGACTAGATTGGTTTATTTGGATTGATTGATTGGATCGCCTGATTGATTTCTTGATTTACTGGTACTGAATTTTGTGGTTGATTGGTTGAGTTCAGCACATTTTTAAAATTAAGAACTTTGCTAGAAACCTGTGACATGAGCTTTTTGACTTTGCTTTGCCTTTTTGCCTTGATCGCTTCAAAACTGTTTTTTTTATCATCTTTGTCTTATCATCGTTGAATTTTATTGTTTAGCAAAACAATGCACAGGAAACTAGAAAGTTTCATAAGGTGCTCTAAGGTTATGTACGTTACTCTAAGGTTATGTAATTACTGTTCATTAATAATAATAATAATAATAATAATAATAATAATAATAATAATAATAATAATAATAATAATAATAATCTTTATTAATTCAAACTCACAAGTATGCAGTAAGATTACATTGAAACATGACAGTACAATCAAGATCTTAATTAAACACACGGTTTGGCAGCCATGCAAGGTGCCGCCCTAGAGGGGGGTTACGGGTATCGAACCGCGATCTAATGCTCTCCTGGCCATTACTCTATCCCTCCTGTAAACAGTAGTGCTCTGAGATAATAATAATTATATTCTTTATTATTTCAAACCGACAGACGCAGTAAGATTACATTGAAACATGAAAGTACAATCAACATCTTAATTAACACACGGCCATGCAAGGCGCCGCCCTAGAGGGGGGTTGCGGGAGTCGATCCGCGTACCTTATGCTCTCCTGGCCATGAGTGTTACCACTACTCTATCCCCTCCTCCCCATGTGGTATTGGGTTTCAGGCAGAGCAGCAATCCAAGAAAAAGAACTTTATTTTGACGTTAGAATCCTCCTTACAGTATTTTATAGGTGCTATATAAACTTATTTTTGCACTAAGTTGTTAAATGAATAGTTTACCTGTGACTGAATCCGTGTTTTTTGTTGAACTGTCAGCACGTCCTTGGCTCGTGCATTCCGAAACATCTAGACGCTTTTCAGCATAGACAGCTGTTTGGTAGGTTATTTGTTATCGTTATTGTTAGAGGTTTAACTGATTGACTGATTGTTTGGGCTATTGTTTCACTAAAAGCAATTGTTTATTGATGTTTTGGGCTGACTTAATGGTAGTGGTGCTATAGAAGATTAAAATTAGAAGATTAGATTAAAAATAGAAGAAAAAAATTTAGGTTAAAAATAGAAGATTAGGTTAAAAATAGATTAGGTTAAAAATAGAAGATTAGGTTAAAAATAGATTAGGTTAAAAATAGAAGATTTGGTTAAATTGTGACTGTTTCTTTCAAGCAATTCTTTCAAAATGATTATATATTACTATTTTAATTCGTATCAGATACATTTACTAGAATAATATTCATCCATTAAATTCTTGTTTTTTTTCTGTTGTTCTTGCACCTTTCCAGAAGTCTGTGAAAATCTTTAGCTTGGAAATGTTCTTTGGAGTTTGGAGTTTAGGACGTGGCATGGTAGCTGGTTGGATAGAATGCTTGGCCCAACACTGAGAGAGCACGGGTTTGAATCTTCACTCAGGCGATCACTGTGTAGGGACCTTCAGCAAGTCCTTCGCTCATAATTGCTCAACGCTATCGATATTTTGTCGTATGGTTGTGTGTGCGATTCTGAACTTTGTAAGGATGGCAATATCAAATGTATTGTACTGTATTGTATAACTTTGTGTTTCTTTGTTCAGATCTCATGAACCAAACGGTTTGCTCCTACCTCACGTGTTCCAGTTACTGGGAGACGTTGGAAAAAGAGGTATCTGATAAATTACCTTACCTTACCTAAGGTGAAGGTTAAAGGTGTATGGAGAGTTTAGCGTAACTCTATGGAGGAATGATGATGGGAAGGTCGTCATATGGAGGAGTGATGTTGATGATTCTGCTCACTGGTCCTGAGCCAAGAAGGAATCCGTCCACAGGAGTTTGTTTCATCCAAAAATAATCATGCCGTAGCCGTGAGCCGACAACATTTGCACGCTAAATATTTTTTAGAATTGCCATACTGCTGATGAGCTTCAAGAAAGTATTTCATTCCTGGAGTTTGGGCTCTGAATCCCCGTGATTTAATGCCGAGAAGTAAAAAGCAATCTTTCAATACTAGAATGTCACTCGGTGTAATTTTAGCCCTTTTGAGACGACATGCACCATGTGGACAATTGTGGGACATGGTATTCCATTGGTTAGAGAGTTCACCTCGTAACGCACAGGGTACAAGTTCGAGCCTCCTCCCCTGAGACGGTTACTGTTTGGGAACCTTGAGCAAGTTCTTCACTCACAATTGCTCAGCGCCATCAATTGATGCTTGGTCATTAGACAGTGGCACTAAATAAATGTGTAATAATAATAGTGCTGTTCACACACTGTTCAATGTCTATACTTGAAAATCATCTGTTTCAACTTCTGAACCCACTGTAGTCTGACTTTCAACCGAAATCGGTTGCTCGATAGTGTAGTGGTTAGCGCGCTGGACTGTCATTGAGAGGTCAGAGGTTCAAATCCCCGCCATGACAGAAATTTGGTTCTAGATTTCTTCCCCATCTGCATCCAACTCGGCTATAATGAGTACACTGACTGTACACTGTTGGTGGGAAGATGAGATGGCAAGGGAGAAGACTGGCCACCTGTCCTCATATGCCGAGGCTAAGAAAATGAAGTTGCTATCACTTCATACCCATGACTGACTCTGGGCTTGCTTAAGGGACGGCTCATCTTTTTTTCTCCAATGATTATGATTTTAAACTATGATTTTGCTGAAATGACCATCATTTGATGCCTTGGGCTTTGTGATGACGGCGCTTTAGAAGTCATTTGTTACATTACAATACCTTGCAACATATTGCTTGTTGTAGATATCGCCTGCGTACACAGCGCTGTACATTACGGCCGCTGTGTTTGTCATATTTGGTTTACTCATCTACTATTTCGTGGCATATTCTCATTTCTAGTGAGTATCAAAGCATAGATAGTGGGATCCAGTGTCTCATTCATGACTCAAATTACTCTAATTTTTCAGTAGCGAAAATACTGTAAAAAAAATTACTAGTCGACAGTGGTGTAATTGTATATTACTAGTCGTCAGTACTGTAATTGTGAATTACTAGTGGACAATGCTGTAATACTGTAATTCTGAATTAGTAGTGGACTATGCCGTAATACTGTAATTGTGAATTACTAGTGGACAATGCTGTAATTGTGAACTACCACTGGACACTAATTTTCATTGTACTCTAAGCCAGAACAGCATGAGGTGCTGAGTCATATATAATAGGACCCACAAGCATTTCACCTTTAAGCATTTAACCTCTGCCAATACTGCTTTTGGGTGGTGCCAGTGTAAAGTCTGGATTAAGGAGGATGGCAACACTAATCATATTCATTATGAAACAACATAGTTAAATGGAAAACTACTTTCAAGAGGGAACACTTATTCTCATTGTGAAATGTATATTCGATTAACACTAACAACAGCCTACATTGATTTCCTAGTCGCTTTTAGTACACTCTCGTCGTTAAAGTTTCAACTGAATTTTTTGTTTCTTTGTGTTTTCATATCTGTTCTTATTCCTTATTGAAATGTGATCAACTGTATCTTTTCCTTTACAGTACAGTACTATAGTCCACTTTTTTGCATTTCATATTGCAATGTGACCTGTATTTTTCATTCCTTACTGAAACATGTATTTTTTTCTACTCTTTATAGAATTCTGATCTACATTTTTCTTTCTTTATTGAAATGTTATCTGTATATTTTCATACCTTATTGAATTATTGAAATTTGATCCATATATTTTCGTTCCTTACTAAACTATGATCTGCATACTCTGCATTCCTTATTTAAATGTGCTCTGTATTTTTCCCAGTACTGATGAGTCTCTTTTGGACGGTCCAAAGCATCACAAGTCCCACGCGTCCACGAAGAATCGACCGAGTAGAGATGGCTTTCGACAGAGATCAAACGTCAACAGTAAGGAGATCTGGTGACGAAACACGCATGACTTTCATACGGTGCCCTTCAGACAGTCATACGAACAAGCTACCGCTGAAACTTCCACGAGTGAAGGATGTCTTCGATAACCCTCCACTGAAACTTCACGAGCAGATGACTGAGCTTCTGACAAAACTACGAGAGCTTAACTTTTACAAGGTTCTGCTGAAGTTTACAAGGGAAGACTGAAGGTCTTGCGATCGAAAACTGTCTCATATGACTGCTGGATTTTCAGAGACTTTATTGGTTCTTTCTGGAATATTCCAAGAATAGTCACCACAGTTTGGTGAACGTTTGATATCAAACAAGTAAATGTGTAAATGAATTACGTAAACACTGAGAGCCAGTATACTGGATTCGAACAGGAGCAGAGACGCGTTTACAGAAAACGGGGCCCTAGGTGCAAACATTTTTGGGGGCCCCTCTGAACTTGTAGGCTGACAAGTTTTATGTTATTTTGCACAATTGCACAAAAATGAATTATTAGCCCAAATGAACAAAACAGTTAAAAATTACAATAATATACTTTAGTGTGAATGCTAAAACTTAAAAAAAATAGAAAATAGGTTATACCTAAAATAATTCAAAAATTCACAATGTTATTTTTATAATTGAAAAAACTAGTTTCATTTGATTTGGGGCCTCTCCGAGATTTGGGGCCTATGCTTAAACGCACCTCTGAACAGGATTGTTAGCTGTTGAAATTAGGAAATTGGCCAATGATTAGAAGGATTGTCTTTTAAGGATGGACCATGCTTATGTCACGAACTATTCTTTAGAGCGGCTCTGTAACCTGGCAACATGTGGCAATAAATGTACCAGTTATCATCTTTGCTGTACAAAATGCTTCTAGTTAACAACGACTGTTTTTTACAGACCTGATGGATATTGTCCTTCTAAGGTTTGGTTTTATCGACGATAATTTATTAACCATTGTGGTTTTGTTGACTGATAGAATCGGGGTTTGTAATGACGTTTATAACATCAGTTATGGTAGTAAAGAAAGCGCTTGACTACTTCCTTCTGGAACATTGCTATATGAATTTATCATTACCTTTACGATAACAACCAGGTAATCTTTTTTAGAAGGTAACATGAACAGAACAACGCAAGAATTCACGAACACTGTTTTAGAAATTGTATTAAAATGCCACGCTTGCTAGAAACCTAAAACTATACAGGAAGTTGTCAATAGTAGTACCACAAAAGTCAGATGTACAGAAGTGTTCATGAACGATAATGCTAAGCCTGCAGGCTTAGTACATTGGAACCTGTTTACTAAACGCTCGTCACAAAGCAAATTTGGATACGCTGAGCATGGCTTCATGGACCGTAAATTTAATGTGGCTTTTGGGATAACGTGGTTTTGTTTTAATAAAATAATTGTAGTTAATAACTTCTATAGCACCGGTGTCTAATGCACAAGACATTAACTGGTGACATCGCTCCAAAACCAAGTCGTAATCACAGGCGTTGTAAGTAGGTTCCAGTGTAGTTACAGTGATAAAATGTTGAGCCAATACACGTATTTACAGCTTGTGAGCTACTTGGATTACTTCAAAATGGTTGCATAGCTATTGAGCACACAGAGCCAAATACCAGCTCCTAGCCAGCATATACACGTTGGGACAACGTTCTCCAACATTGTCCCAATGTGTGCTTGAGTGCAGGCTAAGAGCTAAAATCGCACAATTTAAAAGAAAATTTAGTTTTACACACACCCATATATGCTGAAAACAAAGTTTTGGGACATTTCGAATATTTAAACAGGTCTAAAGTTTTTGCTATGTTCATGGGCGTCTGCAGGGATTTTTCTAGCAGTGGTGGCAAAAATTTCTAGGGTGGGGAAATTTTCTATGGGGGCAACATTTTATAGGGGGAGCAAAATGACGTTTTTTGCATAGAATAGCTGGCTAACCTAAATAGTTGTGTTTTTTAACATTTAAAATTGTGTTGGGACTGTTGGAATAATAATCAAAAGATTTTTTTTTTTATATTTTCAAAATCCAGAGGAAAATGCTTCCCCATTGTCCCCCCTCAGGACGCCCATGGCTCTGTTAGTTTAATTGTACTGAAGAGTACTCTATGCAACAGTCTTGGGAAGGTGTAGTGTTCTTCAAAGAGCGACGCTGACCCTCTCCTTCGATATTTGGCTCTCACCAAAAATCTCGTACATGAAGAACTTTATGAATGAAATACAGGTCACAACAACAACTATTCGTCTCTTCACCGTTACAAAGCTGAAGCTTGAAACCGTATATTTTTGCCCCGAGGTAAAGAGGATTCCTCTGGGACTTCAAAGTATTTAAAGTTCAGAATTGTCTGGAACGGGTACTATTCTTATTAGTATTTTCCCCCGAGGTAAATCGGATCCCTCGGGGACTTGAACTTTCAATTTAAGAGTGAAATATCGTCTGCAATGGCATCTACTCGTCGAAGTACAGTTTGCATGGCTTGTTGTTGTTGTCGTTGTCGTCGTTGTTGTCGTTGTCGTTGTTGTTGTTGTTGTTGTTGTTGTTGTTGTTGTTGTTGTTGGATCAAGACTTATAAAGTGCAAATTATTATATAAAACTGAGTACACTGTAAATGAGCTGAACAGGGATACACAATGACTTCTAAACAGGTATCCGCTTTAAGCGCTACGTAGTTTTAAAAGATTACTGCAGGGCAGTTGCTGAGCCCATATCAGAGGTCATTGGGGGCTGAGAATGAGAGTTAAATAAGTAAGTACGTAAGTAAGTGGCCTCTATTTGCAGATCGTTATCTTGAGATTCCTGCATTGACCAAAAGAGCGAATCAGCATAATCTTATGGGCTTAGCGAAAACAAAATTGATAGGCGAGGAGGATGGGTAAAATTGGTTGAAGGTCAAGATCCAAACGAGGCAGATATAACGCGTTGACGGTACAACATCTAAAAAGTTTTACCATCGGCCATCTGGCGGTCAACCTTACCTAACGGTGCGAAACTACAAGCACACATCCTTTCTGAAAACGTACAATGACCTTTGACCTCCAGTCGAGGCCAGTACCAGCCTCACCTATTAACATCTTAGGTACCAGCTATGCTTGGTGACACGTGAAAAACTTGCCTTATCAGTTTATTGAAAAATAAAGAGAGTCGACGCAGGGTGAGAATTGTTGGGGGGTTCAATCCCCCTAGTCTTTCTTAGGACCCCATAGTAAAGTCTTCATTGCACACCCAAACTCCACATGAATCAAGGTCTAACCCCCCCCAGTCTTTTTTCTACAATTCTCATACTGAGTCGACGCCATAATGACATACGGTCGCTCTAGCACGGTCCGTTTTATGGGACCTTAAATGGCGTTACGCCCATTCAAACGGGCAGTGAAGGCGGTGGTGAAGGATCTCACCCGATCAATTCATCGGAAAATGAGCATCGCATAAGCCATAAAGTCGCTACAGAAAACGTTCACATTTGCATTTACATTGGCGTCACAACCTATTATCGTCACATGCTAACAACCTTAGTGTCTCATCGCCCATTTAACATCCCATATCAGTGGATTGCTCTTCATCGATGATGAGACTTTGCGACTCTTTAGTCGCGAAGAAGGAAATAGCCTACGCCTTCAGCACTGGCGGCGATCTTGTTTGACAAGTTGGGGGGGGGGAGGGACACTTTAAAACTGAACTGGTCAAAACAGAGGTGAAAAACAATTTCCGCGCTCACTCGCCAAAAAATTTGCTGACTTTTCGGTGTTTCTTAAAACTTGGGGGAACTGTATACTGTCCCCCACCGTTAAAGGTGGGGTCCTGTTCCCCTCGATCCCCAGGATCACCACCCATGGCCGGACATTTCGTAATTGTAAACTGTAAAAATTTCAAGCGATACTTTATCCGCACTCGGAACTTCCCTTGACCCTCTCTTGACAACCCCTCTGACACGACTCAGCGCTCTTAAATAAACTAGTGCCCTGCGCTTACCTTTAAAGTACCGGTAATGCTTTATAAATTTGGAGTTTACCATTACGAAAACGCGTGCAAATTCATTGTATATCCGGTGTACTCCTATTCACAGGTGTCGCCACGTTTCAAATTTTACACCGGATATTAAATACGATATAATCATCAGAGTGAAAATTGCCTGTGGAGAGTAAAATAATTATTCGTCGATTTTTCATAGATATATTAAACTGCAATGCATTTGCTATGTATGCAAGACGTGACACTATCTGACCGTCAGGGGCGCTGCAGTTCATAGGTGTTCAAACTAGTCAGACGCATGGGGCCTAATAAGGACTTTCCAGTCCTTTGAATGATTTATGTGGCCTATACAACTTTGTGCATACTCAGCCAATCTGCAACTTCAGACGGCGTCACGTTTGACATTTGTATTTAGGTATAATAGTATTGAGTATTGATTCTTGAACGAAATCTTATGGCTGCCAGGGCCGTTGACGTCAAACTAGCCTAACTTCATGGGGTTCTGACTACTGCCGATTAAACGAAAGTCGGATGTATATAGCGTTGGGAATTGTAAATTAAAGGTGTCTAAAGAGTCCCTATTAAATGTACTATCAGCAGAAATTTTAAGCGCAATGCTTATAACGCTACAGTTAAATCCTCACAGTCTTTTAATAAGAAAAAGAATAATAGTAGTGATAATAATAGTAAGAGTATGGTCAAGGCATTTGGGAGCTACAGAAAAGCACCTACATCTGCATTTTGGGGTCCATAGAGTAGTGGTAACATCACTGGCGTGAAGAGCAAGAGATAGCGGGATCGCTTCCCGCAACCCCCAAATTTAGGTCCACTCAGCCTTTCATTCGCGAGATGGCGCGTTGTTAAAATGATATGTAGGACGTGATGGGCGCCTTGCAAGGCTGCCGTATACAATTAAATTCGACTCCTGTAATAACTTGTGATCATCCGTTCATACTGATTTGTAATCATACTGCGTTATTGTCAGTTTGAAGATATTAAACGAAGATTATTATTACAGCAATCTTATCGTCACATGGCAATAGCTTCAGTGTCTCATCGCCCATTTAACATCCCACACACCAGCGGATTGATCTTGGGGCTGTTTGCGATTCTTTAGTCGCGAAGCAGGAAATAAGCCTTCAGACATTTCGTAAATGTAAACTTGAAAATTTTCAAGCGCTACTTTACCCGCACTCGGAACTCCCTTGACCATCTCTGAACAACCCTCTGATACGACGCAGCGCTCGTAAATAAACTGGTGCCCTGCGCTTACCTTTAGAGTAGAGCTTTATAAATTTGGAGTTTACAATTACGATTACTGCTTAAAAGCTAAGCACAGGGCACCATCACTCACGAGCGCTGCGTCAAGTCTGATGGTTGTCCAGAGATAATGTATGAAGAACGTCCTAAAGAACATTCAAAGCCAAAGATTATACAACTGTGGAGTCCTCCTACCTTTGACCAATGTCAAGTCGACCAACCTTACTCTCTTATAAGTAAGTAAGTAACATTCATTTGTATCGGAAACACGCATAAAAGGAAACCCTGTGGAGGTGACAAAACAGCGTGTCCAATTTGTTTTATATACAATGCACATATATGCAGGCGACACCTATCGTCGGTTTGCAGCTGCCTCAGTGGAAGGATAAAGAATCTATAAAATTATGCAGGATTGGAAACGCGTGCAAATTCATTGTATATCCGGTGTACTCCTATTCACAGGTGTCGCCACGTTTCAAAGTTTACACCGGATATTAAATACGATACAATCATCAGAGTGAAATAAATTGCCTGTGGAGAGTAAAATAATTTATTCGTCGATTTTTCATAGATATATTAAACTGCAATGTATTTGCTATGTATGCAAGACGTGACACTATCTGACCGTCAGAGGCGCTGCAGTTCATAGGTGTTCAAACTAGTCAGACGTATAGGGCCTAATAAGGACTTTCCAGTCCTGTGAATCTTGCATGTGGCCTATACAACAATGTGCATACCCAGCCATTCTGCGATTTCAGACGGCGTCACGTTTGACATTTGTATCTACTATACAACAATTGGTATAAAAGATGTAGTATTGATTATTGAGTCTTGAACGAAATCTTATGGCTGCCTGGGCCGTTGACGTCAAACTAGCCTAACCCTATGATCGACCCGCTACGCCTACCGATGAAACTAAGGTCAGATGTAGGCTATATAGAGTTCGGAGTAATAATTTAAAGGTGTCTAAAGAGTCCGTATTAAATGTACTATCAGCATAGATTTTAAGCGCAAAGCTTAAAATACTACAATAAAATCTTTTCAGTCATTTAATAATAAAAATAATAGTGATAAATGATAATAGTAATAGTATTAGTAGTAACAGCAGCAGCAGTAATAATAATAATAATAATAATAATAATAATAATAATAATAATAATAATAATAATAATAACACAGGCGCTTAAACTAGCTTCACAACGTTTAATAAAAGGACTTTAATAGGAATTTTCCAGACCTGCGTATCATATAACCTTCTTCAAATTCTTCTCGCGCTAAACCACACCGCCTTAGGGGCCATCCATATATTACGTACGCAAAAATCCGGGCAAATTGGACCCCCTCCCCCCCTGTTCGCAAGCGTACTTTCTTCCACCCCCCCCCGCGTACGTACACTTGACGCACCCCCCCCCCCCCCGAAGACCAGCTGCAGAAAGTGTATCGACAGTCTGCACTTTAGGCCAGATTGAAGGATGAGTGAGGGCCAATATAGACAAATTATAGGTGTCTCGTTCACAGCACAGAATAACTGCACATGGCTTTTATATAATGTAATAAAATGCCATCGGACGACTATAGGACAATACAGAGTTATAAATAGGCTAATGTGGACGTCATAATTAGAAATTTATTTTGCGTACGTACACTTTTGTTCCCCCCTCCCCCCGTTCGCACCCGTACGCAAAATCGCCAAAATCCGACCCCCCTCCTCCCCTCAGTGCGTACGTAATATGTGGACGGCCCCTTATACAGCTGCTCTGCCTCCTCTCTTGACCTGCACCTTGATAACCGGCCTCGGACTTCCTTTCGACTACTCTCTGGAAACACCCTCTGATTTGACGTAGCGCTCGTGAATAGCCTGGTGCCCTGCACTTGGCCTTCGAATGGCGCTTTAGAAGTTCTGGAGATTACAATTACGATGGTTAACGACTTAATACTCCAACATAGTGGACGCGCTTTTTGTCGCTTCCACAGATAGTCCCTCTTTCTATTACGACTTATCGAAATGTTGAAACGGCAGCCAATTGTAAAAAGGTCGAGGGTTCGTTCCGATGAGGCAAGCAGTCTTTCGCGTAAACATCAGAATGTGATTATGCGAGTATTTCAATGCATTGAGCAGTTGGCCTATAGACGTCTCTTCTCTTCTCTTCTTCTTCTTTGGTTCTCTGCCCTTAGGCAGGTTCGTATGTGGTGGTTCAGTGGTAAGTTCGGCGTGGTGGCTCAGTGGTAAGTTCGGCGCCTTGTGACCGGAGGGTTGCAGGTTCGAATCCCACTCTAGCCGCTGCGTACGGACCTTGGGCAAGTCCTTCACTCGCAATTGCTCGTGGCGCTTCGGCGTGAAAATTCCGGCACAGTATCAAATGCTGTAGTCGGGAGCGCCTCTGAGTAGTAGTTGACTTCGAGAGGCGCTATAGAAATATCCTGAATAAAATAAATAAATAAAAAATGTCCAACGGCGCCATTCCTCTCGATGTTGAGCTTCCGCTTTCATCTGTCTGTAGCCGTCCCTCTTTATTGTCCAGTCTAGGAACATTGTTCTTGGTCTTCCTCTTGTCTTTTTCCCTTCCATTCTACCCTCGATGATATCTCGTAGCAGGGAATAGACGTATTTGACAGAAAACGAAAGTGCAAAGTCACAAACAGTTGATTCCATTCGATAATATATTTACTGATTGTAATGCAATAGAACATTTGTTTAACGACTCTATGGAACCTCGCATAATATATACATATACCATAGGCATACAATCAATCTCTAGGTATATATGGGCCTATTATATATATATATATATATATATATATATATATATATATATATATATATATATATATATATATATATATATATATATATATATTGCATGCATGCACATGATACATGCCTGTTTGTCTGTATAATATTATACATATGTAGGCATGTGTGTATGCATGCATATCTATCTGTCTGTGTCTGCTTGTATTTATGTACATATGTTTACATGTATGATGTATCATGATATTAAGTTGAGTGCTTTTGGAGTTTTCGAATATCAAACTGATCCAGATAGATGCCATATCATTACAGCAGTAGGGCCTATTACAATTTACAATGAGCAGAATCAGACCCGACAGCAAGGAAGACTGTTCATAAGGGACCGGGGTCATAGGCAAGGGAAAGCATAACGTTTACGATCTCAAGTGTGGAGGCGCGGCACCTGCATATCCACGTTGGCAGGAGATCGCACCGATCGCCGACGCGGACGACTCGAGATTGGAACACAACTCTCCTAATCGATGCCGAAATGTCTCCAATGAATGAGATTTATTATTTTTTCACTTATTATGCATTTATTAAGCGCCACTATTTAATGACCAAGAGTCAATCGATGGCGCTGAGCAATTGTGAGTGAAGGACATGCTCAAAGATTTTACATTTCGTCTACAAGTATTGTGCTTTTGATACTGAAGAATTTCCACATCTCACATGCCTATATAGTATCGCCACACCTTGGTTTAAAGGTGTCTAGAAGAGAGCCTTCTACTTAATCGGAAACCAGAACTTATTTCGGAGCTTTGCAATATTAACAAAAACAAAGCTACAAAACACTACATAGCGTCGGCTACCGATGTTTTAAAGGTGTCTAAAGAGAGCGCTCTAATTAATCGGCTACCGAGACCTAACCTATAGGACGTATCTTCTCACTGTATAAACTGTACACTCAGAACATTAAGATGAGCAAATCTTACGCTTTTTGCTTTTCAGAATTCCTTATGAATCGTTACATTGAAAACTCCAAACTTAAAGAGCGACTAGAGAAAGCACTCGAACAAAAATGTCGTAAAATGTGGAACCTACATGTTTAAGTTTTCTACAGCGACTGTATGACCTCAACCCTGCTCTTTTCTAGTGACATGATCGGGTTAGATCCTTCACCACCGCTGCCCGTTTGAATGAGTGCCACGCCATTCAAGGTCCCTGTATACGGACCGTGCTAAGCAGCATGTATCAAATATACCATAATTATAACTGCATTCCATTGATGCGGGGAACTCGTATTCACGAATCACACGACTTTTAGCATTTTATCCAAATCTCCAATCGTTAATCGAGGCAAGTTGGAGCAACTCTATTTCACAACTCCACAATAACTATGGCGGAAGGCGTTGGATTTGAATTCGAAAAAGAAAACAAATACAGCAAACTCAAGCAAAACGGATAAATATTACATGGAAGTATCGGATAAATTTTAGTTAAAGTATACCCAGCACACATTATAAAACATCATAATAATCTAAGCTATTATATGAATTTCAAGACAATTGCAATGAATGACGTCACAGGAAGCGTCAAGCAAACCGTGATTACAGTCAGTTTAATTATAATTAAAACAGTAACTGACGATTTCGTAGTTACGATGTTACAATTTAGCAAATACGTTTTAAAAGAGCGAACATAATATCTACAGCAGAGTCTTTTCAGTAGTACATTAGTACCGGTATTTCGATTAATAGTGCATTAGTACTTCGATCGATAGTACATTAGTACTTCGATCAATAGTACATTAGTACTTCTGACTGGAAACGTAACAGTCATGTATTGTTACATGCCACTGGCCTCACTTTATCAGCATGGTGCCTAAAACCAAAATGAATGATGCTCTTTGTTCAAGTAACAAAAATACATCTAGACCGGAGCCTCATCAATAATAGAGCAGTTGACGCCTATTCCAAGTGTCGGTGCCAGAGGAGCAAGCAGGGGCACATACCCAACAGGAAAATGTGGGCTTTAACCGAATCATATTCGTAACCGCAGAAGTGTAAGAAGTGTAAGAGGAAGCCCGTATGTAGCAGTTCCAGTACGCGTGTATGTATGTGTGTATGTATGTATGCATGTATGTCTATGTATGTATATATGCATGTATGTATGCATGCATGTATGTACACTGTATGTATCTATGGTTGTATGTATGTATGTATGTATGTATGTATGTATGTATGTATATATGTATGTATATAATATATATGCATATATATATATATGCATGTGTATATCTATGTATTTTTTTATGTATGTATGTATATATACTATGTATGTATGTATGTATGCATGTATATATGTATTTATACTGTGTATATATATGTATACTGTATATGTACGTACATATACTATGTATATATGCATGTATCATCAAGACACTGATTATAGCGCCTTTTAAGTCCCAGCTACTGAGTTCTGGTACCGGTGCTGTACAGGAACCGAGTATTTTAGGTAAAAGTACAACACCGCTGCAAAAGTACAACACTCTATGTTGTCTATGTTGTCTAGGTTGTCTATGTTCTTTCTAGAATTTGACACACATGTCACACACTACAGTTCAAGCGTCGAAGAAAAGAACAGTTACTTGTACAATTTCTCTAATAATAGAAATTAATAATAATAATAATAATAATAATAATAATAATAATAATAATAATAATAATAATAATAATGATAATGATAATGATAATGATAATGAAAATAATAATAATAATAATAATAATAATAATAATAATAATAATAATAATAATAATAATAATAATAATAATAATAATAATAATAATAATAATAATAATAATAATAATAATAATAATAATAATAATAAAATTCTTATGAATAGAATAACAAATACTAGGTCCACGCAATAATTTATCATATACATTGCAAGCAATTGTCAATGTTTTATATTTATTTAATTAACCCAGAAACATTTTATCCCAAAGGCAAGGAAATATAAGGTACAGACGTCCTGTTGAATCTCGAATACCGGCTAAGCATTGCTGATACCTGGCACAGGGAAGGTTTTGGAAGGAAAATGCGCAGAAACTGCCCAATATCTCCCGTCAGTTTGAGTGACAAGGTGATCAAAACAGTTGATCTCGGTGGATATAGATCCATCCCATGCTGTCAATCACCCCGTTTGAGCAATACAGAATTGTCTAACATTATAGCTTAGCCATCAATAAGTTAACATGTTGGCTTGTGAAGAGCCTGAAAACAATAGTGTCACGTCAAGAATATGATAATTCCATTTTGATAACGTCATCTTTATTTCCCTGTACTTGTTCTTAATTTATTTAGTTACCGAAAGGTTAAGGTATCTGCTATCGTTGCACTAAATCCCAAACTAGTATTGTTCTGACAACACAATTATAAATGTATGTTAATTCTTGTAAAAGAACACACTGTAGGAAATACACATTCAATCTTTTGTGTCTAAACATGCTCTGGCGTCGTCATGAAGCCCGTACTGCATTAATACGTGCAAGTTTAGATAAAAACATATTTATTAATTGGATGCCCTTTAAAATCGTACAGTAAACATAACTCAAGATAGAAAACACATGTTCTACGGTAAGACGGGTTTGAAACTCAAGCATGCAAACTTGAGCGTGAATATACCGGCGTGCATGCTGTTATCCACATGCAAATATTCCGAGCAATAACATCGTTACATGTAACGCAGACCTAATATTTATAGCCATTCGTGTGTACTGCGACTACTGATCGAGAATTTCTCAGCTATAACACGCGAGAAATTATCTGACTTTGAAATTGAATAGCGCAATACTGAGTGGAGAGTGTTGACCTAGAAGCCACTAATTCATGCATGTTTTTTTCATGCCACGCATGCTTTTAAAAGTGCTGCGTGAAACCATAGCATGCCATAGAAAAGCTTGACCGTACAACATACTCACCGACAGCTCGAGACGCCACAAACTAATGCGGCGCTATGAAAAGTGATATTGGAAAAAAATATGTTAAAGTATGCTCTAAAGAAGAAGAGGAATCCCTAAGCTAGACCTGGACCAGCCATGGGTATGAAGTGTTAGCGACTTCATTTTCTTAGCCTCGGCATATGAGGGAGGATGGCCAGTCCTCCCCTCGCCGTTTGACCCACCGACAATGTACGGCCAGTATACTCATTATAGATTAATTGGCTAGGGGTGCAGATGGAGCAGAAATAAATTTATGCCCTAGCGGGGATTTGAACCCCCGAACTCCGGTTGACAGTCCAGCACGCTAACCACTACACTACCGCGCACCCGAAAGTCTGGTCTAAAACCAGACTAAAAGTGAGAACTCAGATTGAGCCAAGCCAACTACTGCTAATTTAAACCCACAGCTGCCCTAGGCGGTTAAGGTCATTTTGGGCTTTTTCTCTATCACCATCAACTCCATCTGGTCCAAATTCTGCGAAGACGAAACTTCTTATTCGTAATCCTAAACTCCAACTTTATAAAGCGCTACTCAAAAACTAAGCTTAGGGCTTACCACGAGCGCTGAACATTTCTTAGCCTAAACATTGTGTAGGTCAGAGCTGGCTCCCTCTATACAAAGTCTACATTAAGCTAACACCGGTTGTAGATTATCAAGTGTAATTCTATCAAAGGCATCTTGTTTGGATTTTTGTAGAAACAGCCAAAGAGGTCTATGACTCTAAATCGACGTGCATACATATCACATATCACATGTTCCAAGGTTGCATTGCCACTTAATGCTAAACACGCTCTGACTCTGCTCCGACTCTGCTCCAAGCAGTCTTACCATCAGCTGTAATTGTAATTGCAAATTTATATAACGCCACTTCATGAGCAACGCAACTCAACAGAGACGCTCTCGAGCTAAGAAAACGAAACCGCGATCTTCAATATTGCTTGCGGAAGAGAGGCAAAGAGAGGCTGAGGAGTTCGTGTCGCAGGTTGTTAGGCAGCTTGTTCCAGGAGGATAGGCGTACCACAGCAAAACGTATGTGCTGGACCGCGAAGATTACAAGTTACAACTTAGCACGAACACGTGATGGCCAGTTCAAGATAAACTCGTAAACAGCCAGTTCCAGGCCTGACAGTCAGTTAAAATTTAAAGTACTGAGTTTCAGATTACAACCACCGTATATCAGTTTGAAAGAGAAGATGACAAAGCACAAATACGCACACCTATATCTTACAATACTGATATGATTAGAAATGATTGAGCCGTTTTACCTGTATGACATACACATACTCATGCATTTTGTATGCATATATCAGCAGTTATTTCTGTCAATACTATGAATAAATTACTATGGACGCATTTATCCGTAAATTTACCGAAAATATTGCAGTATGTTAGTATTTCGGAAATGACTGTGTAAAACAAATTATGCAACCGAGTAGTTTCGAAAATGTACGGACTAAAATGTAAGAAAGTAAGCGGTAACGGTCTCATCAAAGTATTCAAGTTAACTGTATACAACTGTCTTCACTAAAACGTTACGTACTTTAAGAAAGCGTTTGACTCGGTTGAATGCGACGTTACGTGGAATGGGATCGGAAGAATATTGACAAAGATACTGGAAGATATGGTTGACTGATTGAAGGCGACAATTTAGAATGGTCAAGGTTGAGGGAATAGATAGAGGAATATCTTGACTAGATAACGAACATTCAGCATCGCCGAGATGTTTGCGAGGATGCCCGCAAAGCGTTTAAATTCGCGCTATCATCTACAACGGCATTGGCATTATCAGTGTTACGAAATGATAAAAACTAAAACAGGAAGACAATAAAGGAAGAAATCTAAATTGACCACTTATTGCAATCGATCATCTCATAGGTCAGCAGCTTTTCGATAGCTGAACTGGTTTTGTATGCGTATACAACATCGACATCAACTGGGCAAGACTGTGGAACCGGAAGTATATCGACAAAGATATTGGATGGTCAAGGTCTATAGATGACTACAGAGGAGCGTCAACATTCAGCTGTCGTCTCTTTCGGAAAATTTACGGATATCTAGAAGCAGATTTAAATTCGAGCCAACCAACGAAGTGAAAAATCGGTGGATAACAATAAGTAAGTACCGCGTTGAGCAGCTACTAACCGTTATAACTGTAAGAGCTAGCGATGAGTTGAGGAGTGGTTGGCGGAAACGAAGACAGGTCAAGGACGTTGCAGGCGACGTTTTCCGCGATGGCGTTGATGTCCTCCGTGATCAGGTCTCCGGCGGCGACCTTCGTCAGCCCGGTGGCGCTGCCCTTCGTCAGGGCGGACACGATGAGCCTGCCTTCGGGGGTGAGTCCCCCGCGAAGGGAATAGGTGTCGATCTTCTCCGGCATCTCGAACTCCTTCATGTACTTGCTCTTCGACAGCTTCTCCGGCGTTCGTTCCTCGTGCTTCGCCTTGATCTGGATGCGATTGTCCTTGATGATTAGAGCCGTTATCTCCTTCGACGAGAACGCGTTTCCGATGTCGATGTTCAGCACGACCTTACGACGCCCTCCCTCTTCGTGGTAGATCGGAATGCCGTACTTCTCCTTCGAAGGACTCGGTGGACCGGGTGGCACCGGCGGCGGCGGACTGCTGTTCACCGGAGACACGGACTTGACGGACACGTTCGATCCGTGCATGGAGCGTGACGGACTCGGATGATTGGTCTTGCGGAGGTTCAACGTCTTCGGTGGAAGCGGTGCCTCGATGATGAGGATTCCGTCCGTCGTGAGGTAGGACTTGAGCTTCGTGTGGTCGACCTCTTTCGGTCGCTCGATCTTTCGCTCGTACTCCTTCGTGACCATCTTCCCGCCGTCTCCCTCTTCCGTCCGCGTGGCACCGACGATGATCCGGTCCCCGTCCGTTGCCACCTTTATGTTCTCCGGTTCGAATCCGACGACGTTGAAGCGCAGCTTGTACCTTCTGCCCGAGTCCGGATACTCGAGGAAGAGCGTCTTCATCTTCTTCGCGTCCAGGACGTCGGTGCTTCCTCGACGCTTGGCCACCATGTTCTCGTGGAGGTCTTCGTCGCTTTTCCACTTCTTGCCGCACGGGTAGAGGTTGAGAAACTCCTCGCGCATCCGTTCCACGTCCTTTTCCCACTCCTTCTTCTTCCGCTTCGTCTCCTCGTTCACTCGCTTCTCCATCTCCTTCAGTCGCATCGCCTGGCGGTTGTCGAAGGTCATTGCGTCGTGGACCAGAGGGACCTGGACGCCCTCCTTTCCAAGTGTACCGCTCGCCGATGTCGTCATCTCCTTCGAAGGTGCGTTTCCAGACGAATCCATTGCTTTTTTTAGGAATTATTGCTTACTAAAGATTGTCGGCGGATGAGCTGCGGAAAATAAGTTCACGAAATACCATTTTCAAATACCATTGCAACAAATATAATTTAAACCCCATACCGTACCGTACCATACATAACACAGAAGATGAAAATCAGTCCCTTGTCCCAGCCTGAGAGGTAGCCAGGGAATGAAGTGCTAGCGACTTCATTTTTCTCAGCCTCGGCATATAAGGGAGGGTGACCAATCCTCTTCTTCACCGTCTGATCTTCCACCGACAGTGTTCAGTTGGTGTATTCGTTATGGCTGAGTTGGCTAGGAGGCGCAGGTGAAGCAGAAATTTCGAAACAAATTTCTGCCCTGGCGGGGATTTGAACCCCCGACCTGTCGGTTGACAGCGCAGCACGCTAACCACTACACTATCGCTCACCCACATAGATAAACGTACATAAGTACGTATATGTATACATATTAGTTTCCTCTCGCGTTATTGATTATCTCTGCCTGTCTGTCTGTCTATCTGTCTGTCTGTCTGTCTGTCTGTCTGTCTGTCTGTCTGTCTGTCTGTCTGTCTGTCTGTCTGTCTGTCTGTCAGTCTGTCTGTCTGTCTGTCTGTCTGTCTGTCTGTCTGTCTGTCTGTCTGTCCAAGTATATATACAATTATATGCATGTGTTTGGATGAATGGCTTAACCTACAAGTCATGCGTGAACGTGTTGAAGAACCCATAGGAATTCGCTATAAGTGCATACATACAGATACATACAAACATATACATACATACATACATGCGCACATCAGCATACATAGGCACATCATACATACATACTTAAATGCATGCAATGTTTTATCCAGGCACGTGGATCTCTGTATGCCTGCATGCAATCATTCATATATGACAAGTTTTCTCTTTCATTAATCTATCTGTCTGTCTGTCTCTTTATGTATGTATGTATGTATGTATGTATGTATGTATGTATGTATCAAAATCAAAATCAAATCAAAATCAAAAATCGTTTTTATTGCAACCAAAATAACAATTCAAATTACAAACGAATAATAATTACAATGCAAGCTGGTAACAAAAGATGGCCCTAAAGGGAAAATTTCCCGCTACCAGGGACACCTAATTGCAAGGACCAATTACAGTGGCGCGTAACCAACTAGAATACTTAAAATTGTCATTCATTTGTGAGGAAAAGAAAACACATAGCCAACTTAACTAACACTGCCGACACTTGGGCAGTGGCAAAAAAAGGAACAAAAAACAAAACAATTTGTCGGAGACCCAATCGAGAAGTAACGCTAAAACAGGTGATCGTTGGAAGAAAAATTTACAGGTTGGAAATTGATAGGTGCAAGCAGGCAGAAACAATCATCAAGTGCCCATTTTGATTAGGTATTGCCGCAGTGATCTTTTAAAGCTCAGAAAGGATCCCATCTGTTTAAGTGACAATGGTAAGGTATTCCATAGTTGGGGGCCGGTAACAATTATTGAAAACTTTCTTGTATTAGTGCGCGCCCATCCTGGTCTATAACTGCCGGCACACCTAGTGTTGTGGGAATGGATGTCAGAGCCCGTATTGAAGAGAGTTATTAACTTAGCAGGCAAAAGATTTCTTGTCAACTTATACATGAGCTGACCAATTTGATAGTTCCTTATCTGGTCAAGTTTTAGCATTTTTAAATTAATGAACATTGGATCGGTATGAGAGCACCAAGGGGCCCCACTGATAACGCGTATAGCTCTCTTCTGTAATAATCCCAATTTTAAGACCCTGAAGGCATAAGTGGAGGCCCACACAATGCAGCAATAAGACAGATAGGGGTATATTAACGAATAATAAAGTTGAGTCCGTATCACTGGCGGGAGCTTGTTGGAAGCACGATGGATTATTCCTATGTTTTTTGCTATCTTAGTCGCAATACCCTTGATATGCAAATCCCAGGTTAGATGCTGGTCGATAATAATTCCTAAAAATTTGGTACTATTAACTTGGTTAATTATATAGTCATTTATTGAGAGGTGAATTGAATTATCAGGTGGTCCAATCTTTCTATGTGATTTAAAGAGCATGAAGGCTGTCTTGTCAACATTAAGAGATAGCTTATTTGCTAAGAACCATTGAGAGATATGTTTCAGTTCGGTATTGAATGTCTGGATTAGAGTCTGGTAAGATTTATCCGAGCAAATTACAGTCGTATCATCAGCAAACAGAAGGAAAGATAGGGTAGAGGAGACATTCGGTAAATCGTTAATGTAAAGTAGGAAAAGCAGAGGTCCTAGATTGGAACCTTGGGGGACCCCGAATAATGTATGTATGTATGTATGTATGTATGTATGTATGTATGTATGTATGTATGTATGTATGTATGGATGTATGTATGTATGTATGTATGTATGTCCGTCCGTCCGTCCGTCCGTCCATCCATCCACCCACCCATCCATCCATCCATCCATCAATCCATCCATCCACCCATCCATCCATCCATCAATCCATCCATCCATCCATCCATCCATCCATCCATCCATCCATCCATCCATCCATCCATCAATCTATCTGGCTATTGACCCCTGATCTTCTGGATATCGACCCAATTACGGCTTGGTTTTGTTGTGCCATCGGTTGATGCCTTGTGCATTAGACACCGGCGCAATAAAATTTACATATTACAATTACAATTAAAATCATCTATCGACGTATGACTTAAGCTATAAGCCATGCCTGAACACGCTACCAGATGTACTGGCAATGTAATTTCCATGGCTTAATGCCTCCATCACCAGACAAAAGCGACTGAACAACAATAAGAGCCAACGGCATTCACGCCATTCCCGCAGTTTCATCGAACAGTGATAAAACGCCTTCAACAGCGATCAACAACAGCGAAGCCGACTGCCCTCGATATATATATCTCTCTCATCGACGTAGACTGCGCCGATGGAATGCGGCATTACGTCGACAGCGCTGCGTCTGCTATCGATCGCCAAGGCTTAGCAAGACGTCTGAATGTCACGGCGTCCTAACCCTAACCCTACCATGCGATCATTCAATCGTTAATCCCATCTGATTAGTTTTAATTTAATTAATCTTAGAAATTAATCTTAGAAATAACAGCTCGCAGCTCACCTGTGTCGGTATTATTGCAGAAGTTCGTGCAAGAAAGTGAGTCAGAGACAGCGTGGCGTGAATGCGAGTGCACACTGGCGCGATCTGGTGACGGAGAGGATGTAAAATCGAACTGGTGACGATTTTCTTCAGCGCAGCTCTTGTGATGCAACGTCCATGCTTTGCAGAAGACAACCTACTGAATCGCTTTCCCAATTTCTACCGTTTTTTGCGTCGTTTTTTCCCGATCTGTCGACGTCATAAAACTGCGACCGCAGCGCCGCCTTCCGACTGCGGTAGACCGCGTCGAGTGCTGCCGCCTAGCGGGCAGCGTCTGCTCTGCGCGCGCTACCACAATGCCAATCGATAGGAACCCTGACGCGCGTCCAGCTTAGCAGCTGGGGCTCCAGCGGCTTATATCGGATGCGGTGACATACGCCTACCGCTCAGACATATTACATATATATTACGGGATGTAGTGCGTATCGAAGCTCGGTTGAGACAATGAGAGAATTGCAACGGGTGGGGTAAGTTTTGAGGTTCTAGTAAAACTAGTTGGTACATTAACTCTGCTACTGCCCGTACTCTGGCAATGCAAGTGCCAGATCTGGAAAAACCTAGAGGGCGACGCCTGCGGGAGAACGGCAAGGCAGGGCAAGACAGAGAGACAGATAGACAGACAGGCAGGCAGGCAGACAGACAGACTGACTGACTGACTGACTGACTGACACATAGACAGACAGACAGACAGACAGACAGACAGACAGATAGACAGAAAGACAGAAGCTTAATTATATATAAGCAGACAAAGACACACACACACACACACACACACACACACGCACGGTCAGACACGGAAAGACACAGCCACACGTAGACAAAGAGACAGACGGATAGACACAGACATACACAGACATACAGAAACATAGACACAGGAGACACAAAGAAAAGATGCTGTACAAACTGACCATAATGACATTAACAGACAGACAGACAGACAGACAGACAGACAGACAGACAGACAGACAGACAGACAGACAGACAGACAGACAGACAGACAGACAGACAGACAGACAGACACAGACAGACAGACAGACAGACAGACAGACAGACAGAGATATATACGAAGAGATCCAATAAACGAAGACACGTCGTAAAGTTACATCGAATCTCGTTATCTAAATTTCATGTAAGGCAATGCAAGTTCGACGTCAACGGTCCTGGCAGCCGCAAGATGTCATTAAGCTCTTAATATTACTATTGATGCTATATTGTCTTTAGACACCTCTAAATCTGTCTTTCAGACGCTATATATTAACAAGCTTCTCCTCAGTCGCAAGTTTCATCCAGGACAATAACGCGATGTCGCTAGAGTAAATTCTAGTACCTGTTCTGATATCTAAACTGGCTCTTTTTGTAGACCATAGTAATGCTTATGTTCCTTAGAATGTAAGGCTTAGATCATAACTTTAGTTATAGATAGGCCTATGTATGTAAATAAGACACTATCGTTTATTGTTTATAATACTGTATAATGTATATGTATGTAAATAAGACATTATATAGAATTGCTTGTGTTTAAACTGTCTTACAGTGTTACTGATATTGTGATCATTTTGTATGTATTGTTGTAAAGTATGAGCGTTTGTCTTATACTAATAAAAGATTACTTACTTACTTACTTAAATAAACAATAGAAACTAAAGCTACCACTTGCCGTAACAGAAAGAATTCTAAAGTTATATTTGCGATCAACATCAACGGTCTTCGATGTCTTAAGATGTCGTTAAACTACTTGTAACCTAACCATTCTTATGTGAGGTGCTGCCAGTTCCAAGCACATGATAAAAGAGTGGGTGACGCTATCCATCTTATTAATGACACAACGTCGCTAAATGGCATCTATACACAATCGTGCGATTTATTTCGAGCTAATCACCGAACAGTATAAAACAAGTCAACATCCTTTGATGCCATACAATGTCGTTAAACTACTAGAATTCACCCACTCGCTGTTGGAGCTACGCCTCAACCCTCGGGTGGTGCCAGTCCCAAGCCGGTGTGAAAGAGGAGGGTGAAGCTAATGATCATTGTTATTACACAGCGTCCTAAAACAGCAAACTACAAAACGAAATCGCTAATGGGTTAGTGAACAGCCCTGCAGTCATAAGATGTCGTTAAACAATTAGCATCATCACTGATAATTAATACATTAGCTGTATTAAGCCAACAATAATTTATGTAGACGTCAACGGCCTTTGTTGCCATAAGACGTCGTTAAACCGTGGATCCATCCATCCAGCATATGCACCAGTATATGACTTTGTTCTGACACCTTTAAATCGCTATCTTTGAAACCATTATTACGTTGCTATAATTCATTAGTCCTTGTATATAACTCTGCAAAGTATGCGAATTCGACGTCAATTCTAGGTCAACGTCAATTCAACCTTCGACCCTGGCAGCCAGATATCGCTAAACATTTAATGTGACTAACGACGCCACATTGTATTTAGACACCTTTTAATGTGTCTTTCAGAAGCTATTTATAGAAGCCTGCGGAAATCCGCTAAGAGCGAATTTGACATCAACGACAAAGTACGAAGTAGTTAAGAACGTAATATAGAACAAAGTCGTCTGAATGTAGACACCTTTAAATCGCGATTTCTAAAGCTATATGAAGGTTTTCGTTCAAGTAAGTAAGTAAGTAATCTTTTATTAGTATAAGACAAACGCTCATACTTTACAACAATACATACAAAATGATCACAATATCAGTAACACTGTAAGACAGTTTAAACACAAGCAATTCTATATAATGTCTTATTTACATACATATACATTATACAGTATTATAAACAATAAACGATAGTGTCTTATTTACATACATAGGCCTATCTATAACTAAAGTTATGATCTAAGCCTTACATTCTAAGGAACATAAGCATTACTATGGTCTACAAAAAGAGCCAGTTTAGATATCAGAACAGGTACTAGAACCAGCATTAACCCAGTTTTTATACTTGTACAGTGAGCGAATGATGAAGGATTTCTTATGTAGCAATGTATTAAAGTGCGGTAATTCAAAAGCATGTCCCCTTTTTCTTAAGTTGAATTTATGAAGGTGCTCTGCAGGCAGTAATTGGTGAAGACAGTGTTGGGGTGACTGGATGCCTTTGAAGAACTTCAATTCAATTTTTTCACAAATCTTCTCTAAAGTTAAACCATCACCACTAAAGAGGTTACTGCGCCCAGCCCTGGGGCAAAAAAGATTCAATTTTTCCACCCAGTTCAGCCGACAGGAATCCCCCCCAAGATGGTATGGCATACGTTAGTCGTGAGACTACAAGGGCTTGAAAAATGTTCTTTAGTTTGCTGGGAGGCATTCCTTGAGATCGGAGGACTTTTAGGGGGTATAGGCGTTGGCTGCATATCTTCAAAATAAATGAAACATGGTCATCAAATTTTAAGTCTTCTCGAAAAAGAACACCCAGCAATTTGACAATTTTTACTCTTTCAACATTGCTGATAGGATCCGGAAGAGACAAGTGTCTTGGATTCGGTCTATGAAATACAATTTCTTTAGTCTTGGAAAAATTAAGTGTCATTCTGTTCCTGGAGGCCCAATCCTTAATATTATCAAATTCAGATTCCAAGCTAACAGGAGAATTTTGGGGGGTGAGAAGGTTAGTATCATCTGCAAATTTGAAAAGGATGTTGGACAGAGAGACGGGTTTAAGATCGCTCTCCATTACAATGTAGAGGGTGGGACCAAGACCAGACCCTTGGATAATACTGCGATTAATGGAAGTAGAATCAGAAAGTACATTGCCATATTTGAGGACTTGAGATCGACCAGTTAGGAAGTCAATGACCCAATTTGAAATTTCAGGCAGCATGTTTAAAGCCATGACTTTAGGTATTAGAACTGAATGGTCAACAACATCAAAAGCTTTAGAGAAGTCGACTAGCAAACAACGCACATAAGAGTTACTTTCTAGCATCTGGGTGACGTGATGCAGAAAGAAGGTGAGTGCACTGGTACAACTGCCAGTTGGTCTGAAGCCAAACTGATCCTCTAGAGCTTCTTGGGGCAAATTGGGTCTAAGCCACTTAGAAACAACAAGTTTTTCTGCGATTCTTGACAGGATTGGAGTTACAGATATAGGTCTGAAGTCAGACAGAGTAGATGGTTTGGAAACTTTATTTACAGGAGTGACCACCGCGATGCGCCAGTTATCTGGAATGGTCCCAGTTTCAAAAGAGCAATTAAACACATGAGTTACCAATTCCGCCAACTCATAAGAACATTTCTGAAAGAGCCAAGCAGGCAATCCATCAAGACCAGCAGCTGTGTTTCGCTGTGTGCCCAGGAGCCTTTCAACTTCCAGTATACTCACATATGATTTATTTATTCCGGTACTGGCTCCTGTATTATTTTTAAGATTAAGGATTTCCTCAGCCGAATAGTCCACGTTAGTTGATATCGATTTGTTAAGCTGTTGAATTCATCCATCAATCCTAAGTTATTAATTGACTCTAGCATAGAAGTTCGGCATCAAAGGCCGTGGCAGCCATAAGATGCTGGGAAACGTTTAACAATAAACCGATATTATATTGTAATTAGACACCTTTTAATCGCTCTTTCGAAAACTATATGTTAAGATTTTCATTCACTCACCGTTATAAGCTGTAATATGCCAAAACAATTTTTGTCGACGTCAACAGCCTTTGTTGCTATAAGATGTCGTTAAACCCTGGATCCATCCATCACCGTTATATTGGTGGAGCGTGGTGGCTCAGTAGTAAGTTCGGCGCCTTGTGACCGGAGGGTTGCAGGTTCGAATCCCACTCTAGCCGCTGCGTACGGACCTTGGGCAAGTCCTTCACTCGCAATTGCTCGTGGCGCTTCGGCGTGAAAATTCCGGCACAGTATCGACTGCTGTAGTCGGGAGTGCCTCTGAGTAGTAGTTGACTTCGAGAGGCGCTATAGAAATATCCGGAATAAATAAATAAGATGCTGTAAAAACACAACAATTAACCGATATTATACTGTAATTAGACACCTTTAAATTGCTCTTTAGGAAACTATATGTTAATATTTTCGTTCGCTCGTCGTTATATTACAACGGATGCCTGGTCATATAGGTGAGACATCAACGGGGAAGCCATGCAACTTAGCCACTGTCATTTACTGGTGGTGCCAGTCCCAAGACCGGATAAGGAGGAGGATGTCGACGCTAATCATTTTTACGTGGCACAGCGTCGTTAAGCAGTAGCTCAACAACCAAACGTTATTCATGCATGGTTGGGTAATATGTGGAGCTGTGTTATGCATGGTTGGGCAATATGCAGTGCAATACGAACGGTGATCAAACCAATTTTTGCAATCGACGTCAACGGCCTTTGATGCCATACAATGTCATTACAGTCATCACAGTGTTACTCGTCCTCTGACCGTTATACGTAAGTTGGATGTCAACAACCGGGTCGGAGATCGTTGCGCTCTTCGGACTATGGATATATGTAGGTGCCCCGCTGTCGCACCTCACCTGGAGCCCATCGTGCATTCTAGCGTGTTGGACCGTCCTCCTCGAACAGTCTGCCACTGCACTTACGTACTGTTGCCCTCGACTCTGTGCAGCATACATTTGCTAACTGTCTTCAGTCGCACTAGATTAGGTCTGTTAGTTAGTCATAGGTTAGAGCCTTTGTGAGTTACTTAAAATAACCTGTATTAAGTGTTCTCATACATACATATATACATACACACATACATACATACATACATACATACATACATACATACATACATACATACATACATACATACATACATACATACATACAGTCCCAAGCCTGTATAAAGGAGGGCAGCGACGCCAATCAGCTTTGTAATGACACAATGTTGTTTAACAGTAACTAACCAAAGCACTTGCGATTAAGTTCCGTTAAATGAATTAAATAACTTCTCTGCAAGAGTAAATGATAAATGACGACGACGACGATGATTATGATGATGACGACGATGATGATGACGATGACGACGATGATGATGACGTCAATGACAGCCACAAGATGTCGCCAAGCACTTAAAATATTACTACCGATGCTGCGTGCTTAGACACCTTTAAATCCGTTTAACCGACGCTATATATTGGCGAGATGCTCTTCGATCACCAGTAGAGCTGTTGCAAACGGTGCTTTGAGTTAATTTGACGTCAGTGGCCCTGGCGGCCGCAAGATCTCGCTAAACAATGGAAACTAATGCTACTTTGCTAATGGTAAATAATACAACTTGGTGTAACAGTGATAATTGAACAAGTTTTTTGGCGAGCCACGTCGACTGTCTTCGATACCATACACATACGATGCCGTTAAACTAATGGAATCCACCCACTCACTGTTGGAACTACGCCACTGTCTCAAACTCGGGTGGTGCCAGTCCCAAGCCTGTGTTAAAAGGGGAGGGCGACGCTAATGATCATTGTTATGACACAGCGTCCTTAAACAGCAACTATCAACGAAATCGCTAATGGGTTTGTCACACGCGTCTCTGAGTTCAATGTGAACAGCCCTGCAGTCATAAGATGTCGTTAAACAATTAACAATATCACTTATAATTAATATATTAGCTGTATTAAGCCAAAAATAATTTCTGTAGGCCTCAACGGCTTTTGTTGTCATAAGATGTCGTTAAACTCTGGATCCATCCATTCAGCATTTGCACCAATATATATGACATTTAATACAACTACCGACGCTAAATTGTATTTAGACAACTTTAAAGTTGTTCTTCTGACGCTATATATAAAAGGCTGCATAACTGACCACTATAGTCAGCGTCCAGAACCAAGGAACATAGTTCAGACAAATACGAAATCAAATTTGCAACATTCTGTGATAAATTTAACGGATGTCACATCAAAGCAACCTATACATACCCGTCCTACACTTACAGACACACCAAACTCACAATCTCACACACTTCTAAACTAACCAAAACCTACACCTCTTCGTCCCACACTTACGTACACTGAAAAGAAATATCAACGTGAGATAAATCAACATTCATTCATTCATTCATTCATTTTTAAAATTTAATATAGCCCCACCCCCTAAGTTACCTACTCAGAAGCGCTCCCAGCCCAACCACGGCGATATAAACTGGACTTAAGTAACTTATAAAAGATAAGCGAATTCATCTTAGGCAACAGGCGTTTCTGCAATGGGAGTTGATTCCAGATGGAAGGGCCGACCACAGAGAAAGCACGACGCCGCCTAGTTGCAGTGGTAGAACGAGGAGCCAAGAGCTCACCCGCAGAAGAAGAGCAAAGGACTCGGCGGCCAGTCACATGAGAGACAGGACAGCAAAGCTCACGTAAGTAAACCGGGGCACAGCCAAGAAGGCATCGCCAGATCAGTGCAGCTATTCTATAGTTGATGCGTTGCGAGATGGAAAGCCAGTGTAGTGTGTCACGCATATAGGCTGAGACTGGGGCGCGTTTAGGAATGTGACCAATGAGACGCGCAGCAGATCGAAGAACCCGATCAAGACGAGCAGTCAGAGAAAGTGGCAGGCCTACCAGAATCGAGCAGCAATGGTCAAGTCGACTGATGACAAAGGCATGGATAAGGGTAGCTGCAGCGTCATGAGATAAGGAGCGAGAGATAACCCGCAGCTGGCGCATCTGATAGTAGCAGCTACGAGTAAGCTTATTTATATGAGGGGATAAACAGAGTTCATTATGGAGCATAATTCCCAAGTCTCGGACCGATTCAAAGAAGGTAACATGTGGAAATGTATTAGCCACCAAGGGCAGACCAACGCCAGCAAACCAGACGCCTGCGACCGCCAAGCCAGATAAACTGGGTCTTAGACGAATTGAGAACAAGACGGTTAGAGGCTAACCAGTTAGAAAGGGCGTCCATTGCCTGACACATCTGTCGGACAGCCACCACTGCACAGTCAGAGGGACAGTGAACATAGGCCTGTACGTCATCAGCATATAGCTGGTGAAAGACCAATATATTTCGGTGAAAAATATAGAAAAATACTCAATCGCAAACCCTGGCCACTGAGCAAGGAAATAACAGAACAAGCTGGTGGTCAAATACACAGAATTTATATACGAAAAGAGGAGGTCTAAGAATAGTAACTCAGTATAACGCCCCCAAAAATAAACTGGTGGTGCCAATACAAAGACTGGATAAGAAGGAGGATGGCGACGCTGGTGCAAAATCAATTTGCTAACTGTCTTACAACGAACTTTACTTGGAGTTGTTAGGCATTCATAGGTTCAGCGACTTAGTGAGTTACTTAAAATAACCTATATTAAGTGTTCTCATACATATACGTAAAATTACGTACATACATACATACAACAAGATGTCGCTTAGCACTTGATAGTACTAGTAATACGAGGCTTTGTTTGGACACATCTATATCACTTTTCGAGCACAATACATATTTCGAATAATTTGCCATTATTAAACCCCGCCACTGCAGGCCCGTACTATTTTAGTGCCAGTTCCAAGCCCTGGATAAAGGAGGAGGACGACGCTAATCATCTTTGTAATGACACAGCGTCGTTAAATAGTAACTAACCAAAGCACTGCGACTAAGTTCCGTCGCTGTAGCAAGGTTGAAAACGCTACACGACCAGTTAGAACTGTTCAAAACAATTTTTCCTGTTGGCATCAACGGCCTTGACAATCAATCAATCAATCAATTTCATGTGTTCTAACCAAGCTGACATGTACGCAACTTGTTACAGAGTTAAGGTAGTTAAAAAATATACTGTCATCAAAAATGAGCCCCGCCGACGGGTTTTATAAGTAAATAATAATTATGCAAATATCATTGAAATATGCCTTGACTATCTGTATCTCATACAGTTTTATATGCGACCTAAACGTTCGTATAATAATCTAGAATTACTATATACCGAACTGTTCGGTATATAGTAATTCTAGATTATTATACTTGGTTGGTTAATCAAGCCATATATTTATATAGACAGCAGCCACAAGAAGTTATTAAACAATGGAAACTACTATACATATAATATCCATAGTGTCCGTCTGTCGGGGGACGCTACGTCACAAACGGGTTCTGTTCTATTGTGAAACATAAACCGTTTGTCTTGACGACGGCGATAACCAACGATACATATAGGCCTATAATATGACGTCATAATTGACGGGCAAATACACTAGTTACATGTAACTATAATTCATAACATTTTTTGCTAACGACGTCAACAGTCTTTGATTCCGTAAGACGTCGATAAACCATTGGACGGTTGTCGCGTGAGGAGATCGACAACAACGACGAGATGGTATCATCATTATGATGTAAGCGTCGTTGCCGGTCGAGATAGGATGTTGACGGACGAAAAGCCAGTCTCCACTTGGGCAACAATGAAGGCAGCGAGGCCCAGGTGTAATCGGACACCACACAGCCAAGGTGTAATAGGACACCTCGCGGCTATGGTGTAACCAGACACCGCCCGCGCTGCAGGCGAGCGACGACCCGCGTATCGAGGAGCAATCTGACACTAATTGACGATAGCTTGACGTGGGGAGGGGGGCTGACTGATGCACGCTGGAGTTCCTACTTAACAGAAGGGAACGGAGAACACGGGACTTATACTGCTGACGGACGCGACGTGTGAACATCGGTCGAGCGAGAAACATCGGGAGGAACGACCAGCGGCGGCAGAGTATTAGTCCGTCAGATTCAGAGACTGACGCGAAAGAACGATCTGTATTTAGGCTGTACGAAGCAACATTTGAGATAGTCCGATTTAACATCTAAACGCTTTAATACTACGTGGAAGTTCCCGTAGAGTTAGTGTATATATATTTGTTTCTTTAATTAAATTCATTTATTAATTAAACAAAGTTCGTCGTGAATCTTCTATAGAAAAGTTAGGCACGTTAAATAAAAGTGCAAGTAAAAGAACAAGCAATCGAGGGTCGACATCAACACACGGCAAACACACGAACGGGAGACCTCCGATTGCGACATTGGCGTGCCCGACAGGATTTTCAACTGAAGACGTCACGACGAAAAGCGGAACCGGAAACGGAAAGAGGAATCTCAACAGATCAGGACCAGCGGCGAATACAACCCTTCGCAACTGGAGAAATCGAGTGCCGGACTCCTGAGGACGAAGGACTCGAAGGAACCGACAGCAACAGGCAAGGACGAGGAACAAGAGCGCCAACGGACGACCGACCATCGCTAGCAACGACGGACGGGAGTGGCAACGGAGGACAGCGGATCAGCCAAGATACCAAAAGACGGAACACGCTCGACGTATCAGAGGGTAAGTCCTTACTGGTAGTCGTGGTAATCTGTGAGGTTGCGGTTGAGGTCTGGATGAGGATTGGTGTGCGAATAGCCGAGGCTTTTGCGTAGCTCCTTTTGCTCAGTTCTGTTCTTGTTGTATTTGTGGTAGAATTTTAGGACGTTGTTTTCTTTGATTTCTGACCAACGGTGACTCTCCTCTAACTTACTTATCTTTTTCTATTAGTGAGCGGACTGTTGGAAGATGGATAAGTTGTCGGTAGAGAAAAGAGGGAGGGTGCAGAACACGCCCCATCACAGACTAGTCGCATATCTGAGAAAGATGGGACTAGGAGAGAAGGAATTGAATTACATGAATATGAACCAGCTCCGAGAGGCTAGCGCCGAAATAATTGTTTCTGGACGGGAGGCCCCGCCAGAAGTAAGTGAGGAAGTAAACATAGGTAGCCTAGAGACCAGTATTCGCTCGACAAGGCTGAGGCAGCGAGTCGGGCTCGAACAATTAAAATACGAGAGAAGGGAAGCTGAGAGTGTGGAGAGGAGAAAAGAAGAGGAGGAGGAAAGGCAGAGAAGGATCGAAGAAGAGAGAGAGAGGAGACTAGAAGAGGAAGAAGAAAGGCAGAGAAGTGAAGAGAAAGAGGAAGCGGAGGAACTGAGGAAAGAAGAAGGAGAGGAAGCGGAGCGGAGACTCAGGCTGCTTGAGGAGAGAGCGGAGAGGAGAAAGGAAGAGAAGGAGGAAAGGCAGAGAAGGATCGAAGAAGAGAGAGAGAGGAGACGACAAGAGAAAGAAGAGAGACTGAGGCTCCTTGGGGAGACGCAGGCTGAGAGACTCAGGATAATTGGGGAGGAGAGCAGGCTGCTTAGGGAGATGCAGGAGGAGAGACTATGGCTTCTTGAGGAGAAACGGAGGAGAGAAGAAAAGGAGGAAACAGAGAGACTCAGAATGCTAGAGGAAAAGCAGGCTGAGAAGCTCAGGCTTCAGGAGGAGAAGCAGAGGAAAGAAGAGAAAGAGGAAGCAGAGAAATTAAGGCTTCAGGAGGAGAATCAGAGGAGAGAAGATGAGGAGGAACAAGCTAGAAGCAAGCAGGTGAGCGCGTGTGCGGTCCAGCCAACCGTGACCAGAGCTCAAGACAGACAGGCAGACAGACAAAGCGAGACGCGACAAGACGGACCACCATTGATACAAGAGATAGAACAGCATGCATTGCCGACAAACCCGGATTGCATTGACGTGGAGGAGACTTATGTAAGAGAGTACATGAAAGTGTATATTACAGGGCTCCCTGTGACATCGTCTCTAATAGATAGCGGGGCCGAATACAATTGTGCGCGAGCAGAACTAATCAGGCCGCTCAACCTACCTGTGGTCAAGCAGATAGAGGTGAAGGGGCTGAACGGTCAATCAATGATTGTGGACGTGGTGCGGCTGAGACTAAAGGGGTCTCAGGCCGGCGAGGACAGGGAGGGGGAGGTAAATTACGCCCCTGATGTTCGGATATGGGCGGCACTCATTAAAGACCTTAATGAACCGTTAATTATCACGCCCACTACAGCCGACTTGCTGCGCGAGACAGCGTTGTGTTCGAATCACGCGGCCAGCGCTCCTGAAATAGACCAAATTTCAGAAGCGCAGGCGGTCGCAAGGACTGAGACGAGTGAGGAAGAGGAGAGAGGGGAGGAGGTAGAGGGACTTAGGACGCTGATAGGCGAGGATTACTTCACGGTCGCTCAAGCAGACAGTGGGAGTGTAGGAGAAATCGGTCCCGAAGAAACGGATAATGAAGAGCCATTCTTCAATCCGGAGGTACCACCCCCACCCAAGGAAGACACAATAGTAGGCAGAAACAAGATGGCTGCTGAACAAGCACAATGTTCGACACTAGCACCATTCTTGGCCCACGGGAAAATTGGGGCGAAGAGCTTCTTCACTGAAGACAATTTGCCCTTTCATAAAGACAAAATAGCTGGGCATTCTGTAAAACAACTGTGCTTGCCTAAAGAGAGAATAGACAAAGTTATCACCCAATCACCGGAAGCGCGAGGAGCAAAGAAGGAGGGCCAATGGCAAGGCCCGGCCATCATCGCTCAGGTGAAATCGCCCTACACATACATCGTGGAAATAGGGGGCAAAAGCCGCTTACTACACGCAAATCGGATTCGCAAATATAACGAAAGAATACAGCAAGCATTGATTAACAATTGCTCCATTCTGTTCGAGAAGGACGAAGACTTCGGTCATGGGGAAGCGGGGGGTAGCTTCGTCACGAGGCAGACAAGGCCCAGTGCACAAGTAGACCCTATTGCCGTTGCACACTTAACGGTACCCGGGCGGAAACAGCTGTTTAGTCTGTTAGACAGGTTTCCAGATGTGTTCTCGGACAAACCAGGTTTCTGTCCCGTCCTAGAACACACAATCACTGTTAGCGCGGAGTTCAGGCCGAAGAGTTTGCGAGCCTATAAGGTGCCGGAACTGCTCAAACCGGAGATGGAGAAGCAGACCCGCGAACTTTTGGCCCTAGGTATCATCACTCCCTCACATAGTGACATGGCAGTACACTCGATGACGTGGCCGGATCACATGAAACACCTAGAGAAATACTTAATGACTATTCAACAGTCGGGTCTGACGCTTAACATTAAGAAGAGTTCGTGTGCTAGGCGACAAACAACGTTTGTAGGTCACCTGATCGGATCAGGGAGCATTGAACCGGATCCTATGAAAATCG
Organism: Allolobophora icterica; assembly: GCA_963556255.1. Classification (NCBI taxonomy): domain Eukaryota; kingdom Metazoa; phylum Annelida; class Clitellata; order Crassiclitellata; family Lumbricidae; genus Allolobophora; species Allolobophora icterica. The sequence continues at coordinate 44,285,659 of OY744615.1, forward strand.
CAGGGCTAGGGAAAATCCCTCAACCCGAGTCCAAAAAGGACATACGGAGATTAATTGGCTTCTTCAGTTATTTTAGGAACTTCATCCCTAACCTGGCTGAGACAGCCAGAATTCTCACTGACTTGACCCAGAAATCGGTGCCTGCTAAGATACCCTGGCGAATTGAACACCAAAATGCGCTAGATAAACTTACGCACGATTTGAATAACGCTGTATGTTTGCAGACAATTGACTACGGCAGAGAGTTTGGTTTATCGACTGACGCTTCAGACAAAGCAGTCGGTTGCTGCTTATTCCAAATTCAAGACGATGGAACAGAACGGCCAATATGTTTCGCCAGTTCTAAATTAGATGCTACGCAAGCGCGTTGGTCCACTGTGGAACGCGAAGCGTATGCTGTAATCTTTGCGTTGAAGAAGTTTAGGAATTGGATTTTTATGTCAAGGACCACCCTCTATTCTGATCACAATCCCTTGATTTTCCTAACTGCTTCTACGCCCACAAGTGCTAAACTTGCGAGATGGGCTCTGGCACTCCAGGACTTTGATATCGCTTTTAAATATCGACCTGGGGCGCTGAATATTCCCGCTGATCTTTTGTCCAGACTATGATTGAGGAAGAAGGCGGACTACCATGTAAGGCACCGCGACAACTGTAAATATAATTTCTAACTGTGCTGATATTTTGTATTTTCATGGGAACGACGAGGACATGGTCTGGAGGAAATCGATGGAGGGAACGACATCATTCTCAGCCGGGAGGCGAACCAATGACTGGCTTTGTCCTCCCCCGGGAAGGGAGGTGTCGCGTGAGGAGATCGACAACAACGACGAGATGGTATCATCATTATGATGTAAGCGTCGTTGCCGGTCGAGATAGGATGTTGACGGACGAAAAGCCAGTCTCCACTTGGGCAACAATGAAGGCAGCGAGGCCCAGGTGTAATCGGACACCACACAGCCAAGGTGTAATAGGACACCTCGCGGCTATGGTGTAACCAGACACCGCCCGCGCTGCAGGCGAGCGACGACCCGCGTATCGAGGAGCAATCTGACACTAATTGACGATAGCTTGACGTGGGGAGGGGGGCTGACTGATGCACGCTGGAGTTCCTACTTAACAGAAGGGAACGGAGAACACGGGACTTATACTGCTGACGGACGCGACGTGTGAACATCGGTCGAGCGAGAAACATCGGGAGGAACGACCAGCGGCGGCAGAGTATTAGTCCGTCAGATTCAGAGACTGACGCGAAAGAACGATCTGTATTTAGGCTGTACGAAGCAACATTTGAGATAGTCCGATTTAACATCTAAACGCTTTAATACTACGTGGAAGTTCCCGTAGAGTTAGTGTATATATATTTGTTTCTTTAATTAAATTCATTTATTAATTAAACAAAGTTCGTCGTGAATCTTCTATAGAAAAGTTAGGCACGTTAAATAAAAGTGCAAGTAAAAGAACAAGCAATCGAGGGTCGACATCAACACACGGCAAACACACGAACGGGAGACCTCCGATTGCGACAACGGTGCCAGTCCCCAGCCTGGATAAAGGAGGAGGGCGGCGCTTATCATCTTCTTACGACAGAGTGTCGTTAAGCAAAAAACTACCCATTCGCCATCGCATCTAAGGTCAAATAATGTCGAGGCCGACGGTTCTGGCAGCCGAAAGATGTCGTTAAACGCTTAAAATTGTTGCTGATAGTCTTTAAACACCCTTAAATCGGTTTGTCTGCCGCTATATTTAAGCTAGAACAAATACACATTTCGAGTTACTTTCCATGACTGCAAAGTCGTGTAATACTGCAACCATTATCATGGACCTCAACGATGTTTGATGTCATATTATGTCGTTAAGAATATGATAACTGCTAACCGGTATTTATTTAATTCAACTATGTTAGTTAGCTACCTGCACATATTAATGTGTCGACTGCCTACGCAATTATTGTTAACGTATGATGCATGATATGACGTCAACGGCCGATGTGCCACGAGATTTCGTTAAAATGAAGATTTACAAAAATCGCTGTTAGGTGTATTTAGGATTACTTTGAGCAACTCCTCACTGCCGTTTTCGGGTGGTGCCAGTCCCAAGTATAGATAAAGGAGGCGGGTGACGTCAAGGCCCTGGAAGCCCTAAAATGTCGTTAAACGCTTTATATTACAACCGACATTAAACTGTGTGTAGACACCTTTAAATTATGCTCTCTTAGGCTATAAATAAATGGGTTTCCTTACTCCGCAATTACAGTAATAAAAATTAGTAGCCTAAATGGAAACTTCCCGGAAGCAAGAGGTCCAGATAACCAGACTACTTGGGTAGAGTGCTGCTGAACCAGTGGCTTCACACGATGCAGATGCACCCTGACGGAAACTGCGAGGAGTGCGAAGTCTCGGACACCATCGAACACCGCCTCTTGGAATGCTCACGGAAGAACATCAGCCGAACCATACGCAACAAGTGCCAAGAACTCGGAGTCGACTGCACCACAAAGAATATCCTCCAGATCAGGGGGTCTGCAGACGGAGGTGGCAGAGGCGTAACTTTGGTCTAAAAAGTGGGGGTACCAATTTCGTACACACACGAAGTAAGGCTGAGACTGCGATATCTGGGAAGGCACAATAATAAAATATTGATTGGCATTGTTCAAAAAGGCATACATGATAGACCATGGAAATGTCTTCTCTTTAACAGAGACTCAGAGTCATATAATGATAAATCACACTAGCTGCCTAGCACAACTGATGGGTTGGAAACGACTCCCTGGGGTTTGCAATGAAGACTTAACTGGGGGATCCTAAGAAAGACTAGGGGGTTGAACCCCAACTCCCAGACAATTCCAACCCTGATTATACATTGGTTTAATACCGGCGCGGTTCTGTTGCTCGCCGGTAAAGATGGCCGCCGCCCTGACCACGTGACACACTAGAAGTGGTTGTTCAACGTAACCTTTCCTCTCGGACGCGTCTCTCGTTTGCCGACGCCTGCATTTTCTTACTTCACCCAATGCAGTTAATCTTCAAGCAGCGGCCTTGTCTGGCTGCTCATCGGCTGAGGGAGGACGGTCCGATGGGAACAGAACAACATCGATCGCCGCCCAGACTGCGACCATCTCGTTCTGCGGTCCCTGCACGGACAGTCAGGGTTTGACGGGGGCTGAGGGGAGTTGCGACGAGTCTCTGCGGAGGAACACACGATCCCAGAGGACTAAATCCGATCAACGAGATTCAACGATCCATGTTGACTCGTTCTGCCTGACATCGGTTTGTCATGGAAAGCATCTGTAGTAGATGCCAACGGCGTTCCATACTAGCTTAGACTGAATAACCGGTCTATCTGCATAGAGGAGAATATACCAGAGATCAATGAATGAATTGAATGAATGAATGAACCAATGAATGAATGAATGAATCTACTTTTGGTAATCCATAGTGCGGTTAGCAATTGGTAGAATAAAGAATATACTTACTTACTTACTTACTTACTTACTTACTTACTTACTTACTTACTTACTTACTTACTTACTTACTTACTTACTTACTTGAAGGAATGAGTGAATGAATGAAAGAACGAACGAATGAATAAATGAATGATAACCAATGAATGAATGAACCAACTAATGAACCAATGAATGAAGGAATGAGTGAATGACGGAATGAATGAATGAACGAACGAACGAATGAATGAATGAATTTCATTTATTACCTTTGTTACCATTAATTATTCAAATATTCATCGATCCCCTTCAACGGATTATGAATGTTGGCTGAGCATTCAGTTGAAGCGGCCGTACTAGGCAGTGCCAGACCCAAGCCGGGAAAGGGAGAAGGGCAACGTCAACGGTCTTGAAAATCATCAGATGTCGTTATTAAACACTAGAAACAACTTTCAATTCGAGCAGCGCTTAACATATAGCGGGTCTTTCGAAGTCATTACATTAGGTTTGAAAATTTCGTAATAGACTTCATCACGATAGTCCAAGAAGACTTGTTATGTCCAGCTGTGAAGTCCATGCAGAGCAGTCCACGCAGTGTTCTCACTTCTAAATCTTTTGTGGTCAGTTTTGTATAACTGTAGTGCAAATACATGTTACTTTTGATTCATATGTTCTTTTTCCTGACTTTATGAAACGAAAATACACAAATTCGCACCTTTACTATTTGAACTATTAAAGTAAATTTCAAAATATGGTTGTCCTGGTCACAAAAGCAAGTTTGAAAAACTTGCGTAACAGGCATTTTCTATTCCAGGAACATAAATTGTACGTGTTACATAGTGTAATTAAAATGCTTGCTAAAGTTAGTGTTGCGCATGAAATCATTTTGTAACGAACAGTGGGTTTCGGATTAACGCAACATTCTATCTTCAAAATACCAGTAAATGTAAGAGCAGAAGTTCTGTAAAAAGAAGCAAATTTATTTTCCAAGTGAAGTAAATCTTGTAAAGATATTCTCAGCGTATATCTCAAAAAGAATACGTATTTCAACTGAGTTCTTTGAAACAAAAGGCAATATAGTTACTAAAATGCGACTGTTACGCGAAATATCGAAACTATCTAATAGGGCCTACAAATTGTCCATTTCGTCCATATCTTCTCGAGTGACTTATTCTTCTGTAAAACGGAAGATAGTTAAGACACCGTTTGGAGATTGATCATCTTTCACAACAGTTACTATCTCATTCCTGTCGCTGTTGTAGTGCAATCCGCCCCCGTAAATGATTTCCTCCTCATCCAGCTGCGGGGCAGTAAAATCCATGAGATTGAATTCAGAATCTAAAAGCTCCATTCTTTTCAGCCCTTCGGCAATCAGTATGCGTCCATTCATGTCTGCCTTACAAATACCCTTAAATGCGTTAAGTGACGACTGGTATTGGCGTAGAATAGTGCCATCCAAATCGACCTCCGTTAATTTTGTTTGCCTTTGGTCGTTTTCTGAAGCCAGGACAAGGTTTCCATTTGATTTTGGAATTATTTCCAGGCATCCAAACGGTCCCAACATATCTAGGGGCAAACTTATTTCATGTTGCAAGGAACCATTCGCATTATATATGCTTAGTATGTATTGCTTTTCTTGCACCATGCACCTTGCAAGGATTAAGTTACCATCAGCAGTCACAGATAGAGCAAAATCTAGATTGTCCTCATCGCTAACACAAGGTGACACAGTGAACTGGTGTTCACCTTCTTCCGTAGTGCGTAGGATTGTAATGTTATCATCACATTCTCCCCAGTCCAAGATATACAGGCAGTTTGCCACGCTGCAGGCTGCTGTGGTATATGGATATACCATTTCTTGTAGTGGGATGATATCTTTCACCTCCGCCATATTGCTGCGGTCGAAAACCAAATACCAATGCTCAACCGTATCATACGGATCGGGCTGAGCATTTTCTTCGCAGAGCATATATATTTGATCCTTCACTGCAACCAGTTGGCGGGAGAATATCGTATCGGGAGGCATGATGATCGTAGACTGGTGCAAAATTTCCATATGAACCGTCCCCATAGCTAAAAATTATTACACACAGAATTAATTATCAAGCCATACATGCATTCATCTATAATTATGTAAACAAAATTGACTGTATTCTACATTCAGGTGTGAAGTAGAAAGTATAATAAAGTTAAAAAATGAACTAAATCCGAGACGTTAGCAAGGAATTATAATTATTAGTGGACACCGTGTGAAGTGTAGGTTTTTGCGTAGAACGAAACACAAAGTAAACGCATAATAAGGAACTCAGACTGCATTGCTGGGGTTGTTCCAAATCACGTTGAGCAACATCGGTGCAATGCTAGAGCGGACCATTCTGCAGAAACTCGATGCGTTAATTACATACACAAAAGACCGTCATATCATAATTTATGTAGTTGCGAGTTAAGTTCTAATAGTTAAAAATGACGATGGTGGTGTTAACGGTGGTGGTGGTGATGGTTATGTTGGTCTTGGTGGTGATGGAGGCAGAGGCTAAGAAACAATAAGATTTAATTGCAGGTCTAATGTTAAATCTTTTAAAGTAACTATGAACCTATCATTTGAATTGATATTGTATGTGTGTATGCGTATGTTCATGTCCGTATTTACGACCTGTGTATGTATGTATTTACGTATGTATCGTAATCGTAATCTCCAGACTTCTAAAGCGCCACTCGAAGACCAGCCTATTCACGAGGCACGAGCGCTGCGTGAAATGAGAGGTGGTTTTACAGAGAGTAGTGCAAAGGAGGTCCGCGTCCGGTTATCATGGGGACAGATCTAGAGAGGAGGCAGAGCAGCTGTTAAGGTGGATGTCGTTTAGGGCGAGAAGAATTGGAAAGCGGAGGATCAGATGAGTCAGGTAAGAGTTCTTGAAAACCAGAGACTTCATATTTCAGTGGAAAGTCCGGGGATGATAGAGGAACATGAGGAGAAGGATGAATGTATTTATTTATGTATGTGTTTATGTATGCATGTATGCAGTATGCATGTATGTATGCATGCATTCAGAAACTTAAGCGTATTTTGAGTACATTCAAAAAGAGCTGCGTGCATAAGCGTCCACAGGAACTTTTGTAGGGGGGCTCAATTAGTGTAGGGGGGGGGGCAAAATGACGGTTTTTGCATAGAAATTCATGAACACACGTGACAACTTTAACAATAAATTATGGTCAAGCACTTTACCTAAATTATTAAGTGTTTCCGCATCGAAAGTCGTGTTGGGACTGTTGCAAAATCCGAGGGGGAATGACCGATTGCCCTCCCACCACCGGTATTTAAGAAGGTTGAAAGAACAAAGATTTTGACCTTATAGCAGTACACTGCTGCCGTAGGATGTTGCTACTAAGTTGTCACAGAAAACTAATTGAATCGAAGCAAGAATACACCCTAAAGAGAGATTATCTTGGTCTCTTTATTAGGATTAATATGAAACAGAAAGATGAAGGCGTGATACTGAGAGTATGAATGATAACAGTTAAACAACGTAAGTTATTATGGGCAATTTGAAATAGCGTGCAGCTTGCCCTGCAGATCTGCAGATGTAGTGAAGATTTGTTCATGTATACATTTTTCATATGGGGATGCGCGCTTGCCTTGGGGGTAACCGTACTGGATTGTCAATAGAGAGGTCTGGTTCATATCTCCGCTGCAATACAGGTCTAAATATGTTTTGAAATTTAGGCTCTTTTTCTCCCTCTAGCAAATTCTGCCTTCGATAAAACACTTTCCGGCACTGTCAGTGGAAAGTCAGGTAGCAAGGCAGTGGCTTGGCAATCCACTATTATGACAAGGTTGACAAAGTAACATCGCTTAAACTTCATACAAGCTGAAGGATAACGCATTGACTTTGCTTCTAATTCTTCGCTTATCGTGTCGAGACTGTTGTAATAATCATAACAATCAGAAAATTAATTTTTTTTATATATGCGCAAAATCCGAGGGGAATGCCCAATTGCCATGAAATAAAACACTATTTTATCTATTTCACGAACTAACCAGTACCGTCTAGAGTTCTCTGAAGTTCCTTTCGAAAACCGTTGGTAGTAAGGATGCTGCTCCATTGCGAACAGACAGATCGAAGTCTGCTTATCACAAGATCAGCTTTCTCTTTCCACACACATCTGGCCAGCTTCGTACCTTTCACTTCCATAGCTACGACTTTAGCTAGGATCCACTGTATTAGCTCCATCGGTAGATCTTGCAGCTACAAGAAAAAAATGTGAAAAGATATCAAACCTCTTTACACAAGTTAGAATTCTGATGCAACGAAGTGGTGTGACTAAGCAGAGGGGTAAAAACCACAGCAGTCCGAACAGATAGCCTCTTAAGCGTCGACATACGTTGACAGGTTAAGGTCACTCAAAGGCAGAGGACTAAATGGACGATACATCACAGGACTTCCTTCTTATTTCTCAGTTGTTCTTGGTTAAGTGACGTATCCAGAAGTTTGCCACATAGGGCCGAGTAAGTGTGGTATGGTATGGCATCTCGGAATTTATAAAGCGCCTCTCACAGTGTGAACTATTCAGAGGCGCTCTCAGCGTGTGAACCTCGCGGAAACACAAAAGCCTTTAAACGATGAACTACAAAGAGACAGACAGACAGACAAACAGACAGAGACAGAGAGACAGAGAGAACCTAGTAAGCAGTACCAAGGGAAGGGAGTTCTATAGGGACAGCGAAAGAGCACGACTGAGCCAGGGCAGACCTCACCCGGGGAAGGAACAGATCTAGACGATTCAAAGAACGTAGGGGTCGATGAGAAGAAGCAGAGAGAGTATCAGGTCACAGAGGTAGGCTGGAGCTAAGCCCTGTTGCACCTTAGAGACAAGTGTTATGATCTTGAAGTGGATACATGCGGAGATAGGAAGCCAATGCAAGACGTCAGTCATGTAAACAGAGATGGAGGAGAACCGAGAACGATGAGCAATAAGGCGAGCAGCCGCATTAAGTACCGATTGAAGGGCAGACAGACGGAGTGTCGGAAGGCCTACCAGTAAAAATTGCCATTATCAATGCGGCAACAGATAAATGCATGGATAATGGTAGTGAAAACTGCAGTAGAGACGGATTGACGAATACCTCGCAGTCTCCTCAAGTGGCAGTAGCAAATGGGAGTAAGTGAGGAGAGGTGAGAAGCAAAGTAAGGACGTTCCTACACATGTCGGCTTTTCCTTCCTCTTTTTCTGACGACCTCTTATTAGTCATCCAGATTCGCTCCAATTGTTTACTTTTTATACCAGCTTTAATCAGATTCTTCCAAAGATTGCATTACTCAGTGAAGAAGTAGCTACTGTACACTGGTGTCGTTCAGCATGTCGAAGCCGTGATCGCAGAATTACATAACGCATGCAAGATATAGGCCTACTAAGAAAGGAACTTAGGAGCGCTAAACTAACACTATCACTAAGACGCCTGTAGGGAGTAGACTCAACCTTATCTTGGAAAATCACGCATTGTTTTACAAACTGCTGTCATTGTCTAAAATCTGACTACATTTAAGTGCTAATTGAACTATTTGAGTAGAGAAAAAAGTATAAAATGTCGGTCTTCAATACACACTCGTAAAGCAATTCACAAACTTTGATCGAAGAAGATTAACTGTGACTTGCATTTGAATGTAATGTAGCTTACCGTTGTGTCATTCAGTAAGGAGAGTTTTGCACGTTTGGTTGCGTTACCTTGCTGGAATACTGCTACAAGAGAAATAAATGCAATTATTTTCTAAATACAACTCACTTGTTGGTTAGTTTTTTGCGGCTGTAATCAGTGTGAGAGTTGCAGAAAAAAGACTGGTGGGGTTAGACCGTTAGATTTTGATGAGTTTGATCCATGCGGAGTTGCATTTTTATCCGTATTTTGCAAATTGATGAAATTCAAAAACGAAAGCTTAACCTCCTTAAATGATGACATCGCCAAATTTATTAGCATACAATTCACATGGTCACAAATCTCACAATAAACTAGAGCATTGCTTTATTAGTAACCCACACTAGCGCAACTGAGGGGGTTGGAAACAACCCCTCCGCGTGTGCAATGAAGACTTCAGTGGGGGTCCTAAGAAAGACTACTAGGGGTTGAACCCCCAACCCCAGACAATTCTCACTCTGGCTGTGATATAATATTTCGCAGCCCAGGTCGTCTCGTGTGCTTGGGTGTACGTTAGGGTTACTGAAAATACATAAAGATAGAATTGTGCTAGTAACTGGTTGCCTGGTAGCCTATTCGTGAACTTTACCAAATGTTCCTCATAAAACTGATGTATTGATAGAAACAACAAGCGTAGGCCTATTTATAGGCCTACTGTAAAGCGTACTATAAACACTTCATTCAGTAAACTTACAGTCTAAGCCTTCTTTCGTTTGCTCGTCATTATTGGATTCAGATGATGTTCGTTTCCTCGACATGGCGTAGGGGGAGCACCCTGTTAACTTTTAATGTTGGAAGAAACACCAATAGATGTTAGTTTAATGCCGAGCAAGTCAAGCAGACTCAAATTCGATTGCAAGGTAAGCAATCGAAGCTTAACATGAATAATGACGTCTTGAAACCATATATTATGACGTCATACGATGGGTGTGACGATGTAATACACTTCGTATTAATTAATCCAATAATAATAATTATTATTATCATTAACGCGAACTTTTCTAACGCGCGTAAATCTTTTTAGCTGAGTCCTTACTGTGCAGGTCTCCACATCGAGCAACGAGGTTTCTCTATTCGTCTATGTTTTCCGGTCTTGTCCCACGACATCTCCAAGCACCTCAAGTCTTTTCTGCGGTCTTCCGTTTCTCCTTTTTCCTTCAGTAATCCGGATCACCGCTTGGTTGGCTCTTCTATGATCCTTGTCCATACGAACCACATGTCCTATTAACTTCAATCTTCTCTTTGTGATAATGATCTCTATATCTGTCCGCCAGCTCTCTATATAGGTTTTTCGATATATTACAATTATTATTACACCATGAGATACGCAGAATTATCCTCAGCCATCTATGATGTGCGACTCCTGTCTTTTTCTTGCTATTTTTTTCTTGTTTATAAGTGTTATTGACCATATCTCAGATAGGCCTACGTACAGCAACGCTCTCTGTACTATTGCAGCATAAAGACGAATCTTAGTCTCCATCGTTCTTCTATATTCTCCCAACCGCAGCAATTACCTTCCCTATGGGTAGCCTTACCAGTGATGGGGAAAATATTTTTAAAAGTATTTTAAGTACAAGTTTCAATACTTGATCACAAAAGTATTTAAATAGGATTAGTAGTTTAGTGTTATACTAAGTATAATTGTGTTTAGTACTGAGTAGTCTAGGTGTGCTAGTTTAAATCAAATTATATTCCTTTGCA
>OY744615.1:44301119-44383619 GCA_963556255.1 Allolobophora icterica
TATATATATCGTGTCAATAAATGTCTTACTTACTTACCTATAAAACTTACCTATCGAAAGTACTCTTTAGGTACAGCAACATCTGCAGCATTCGATTTTCATAGAATCCAGTAGAGTACGGTAGTTTCTCTAGTGTTTTTTCCATTTTGTTTCAGCGATTTATAAAACGATATCACTGGAGCATTCAACGGTATTAGTACCTAGCAGTATACTTAGTTTAATTGAATTGCATTTAGTAGGCATACTGAATAGGCTAGGTCTACTAACTCAGACAGAGTTCTCGTGTAAACTGCTGTTTTGTGAGCACAGCTGAGCGTGGACAGCGTGCTTTCGTTGGAAAGAGCTGCAGGTCCAGTATATTGCCCGAATACTACACGGAAACAGCTGAAGAGTCAGTGGTACTCAGTAAAAGGTAGCCTAATAGTAACCAAGGTTTATTAAATATAATTCATATTTATTCAATTGTTCTAAAGACGCCTTCGTGGCAAGAAATAATCTGTTGTCATACTCCTAAGCTCACAAATTCCAAGAGCATCAAATAATTGCCGAGCGCTCGACACCTGTATATTTATGAGCGCTGCGTCAAGTTACACGGGTTGTAGCAGGGCATATTTTAACTGTATAACTAGTGGGACAAATGTCCCAGTAGTCTTAGGATTTGTCCCAGTAGTCACAGCGATTTGTCCCAGGCAATGTATGTATAAAGTACAACTAGTGGGACAAATGTTGCAAGAATTGTAAGATTTGTCCCAGTAGTAATGAGAAAGGTGTGACATCATTGTTGAATGGCCCCTTGTTATTGGTTGGGGGACCCGAGAAAAGTTCTAAAAGAAGGTGATGACTAAAAAAAAAAAAGAAAAAAAAGAAGGTCATCAACTTTTTTCGGAGATGAATTTTGAAATTTTTTTTGAAAAAAGTTCTTCGACCAGATCATTGCCGACTTTCTCCGACCCACCTCTGAGAGATGAGTTCCAAAGAAAGATCATGAACTGGACCGATGGCTGATTTTGTCCCAGTAGTCAAAATTCCTTAAAATATGCACTGGGTTGTAGAGAAATACCAGGAGACGAAAAACAGTTGTTTGGAGACATATGTGATGGATTGTGTTTAGGTTGAGTTGCCTATGTTAAAACAATATGTCTGCGGTGCAGTGAATCCAGATGGTGTCCAATTTATCATTTAACAAAGTTTAGCGCATGGATTTCTTTCTATTGTTTTCTGCAGATTTGTGGAGGAAATTCTGAATCGTAAGGTTTGTGGATGCTGTTTCTCGATTGTATACTGTTGTCATTTTTCACTATTTACGTGTATGTTGCAACTTTTGCGAATTCATTCACTATCAGGTTTCAGAATAGAAACACATATTCGCATAGACATACATGCATACATTCACAAAATGAACACTTATATTGATCAAGATCACTGTGGAATCCAACTATAGTCGTTTCTTAAGGCATGCATGGTCTTTAAATTGGAGCACACCAAGAGCAATAGGTGGAACTGAAATGATCACAATATTATGATTTAAATCTCCATATAATAATAGTTTTGATACCAGCAACAATGGCAACAACAACAACAACGACGACGATGATGATAATGATGATGATGATGATGATGATGATGATGATGATGATGATGATGATGATGATGATGATGATGATGATGATGATGATGATGATGATGATGATGATGATGATGATACTAATAATAATAATAATAATAATAATAATAATAATAATAATAATAATAATAATAATAATAATAATAATAGATGATGATGACGATGATGAGGACGAAGACGACGACGATGACGATGATGACGATGATGATGATGACGATGATGATGACGATGACGATGATGATGATGATGACGATGATGACGATCACGTTGATGATGATGATGATGATGACGATGACGATGACGACGACGACGACGACGACGACGACGACGATGATGATGATGATGATCATGATCATGATCATGATCATGATCATGATCATGATGATGATGATGATCATGATCATGATCATGATACTCTAGCCATATTGTTGAGCGCTTCTAAAGAGGCGATATAATTATAATTCTCAATTGCGGCTACAATTTCTCTTGTGTATGACTTCGTCTTCTGAATGGCAGTGATTGCTTTTCTCTCTTCGACTTCTTCTGAACTATTTTCCCTTCAGAATCCTCTTGTTCTGCCGATATTAAGTCCTGGATCTACGTTGGGCTCTACGCTTGATATGATGTCGAAAGTGGGAGAAATCGCCAGAGCACATCATCTCCCAATACAGGTGACACAGTGGCGCCACTGCGGTGGCTGAGTGGATAACACGTCGACTTTACACTTCTGTGATCGGAATTCGAATCCGTTGTACGTTATGTAGAATAGACGTTGATCGTTTTGTTGAACTGTTCGTCAAACTGACAGACAGACAGACAGACAGACAGACAGACAGACAGACAGACTGACTGACTGACTTACTTACTGACTTACTGACTTACTGACTTACTGACTGACTGACTGACTTACTTACTTACTTACTTACTGACTGACTGACTGACTGACTGACTGATTGACTTACTTACTTACTAACTTACTTACTTACTGACTTACTTACTGACTTACTGACTTACTGACTGACTGACTGACTTACTAACTTACTTACTTACTTACTTACTTACTGACTGACTGACTGACTTACTTACTTACTTACTTACTAACTTACTTACTTACTTACTTACTTACTCACTGACTGACTGACTGACTGAGTATGCATTTAATTGTTTCCCTGTTATTTTTAGAGCCACCTCAACGAAGCCATTCCGGCGATTAATTAGTAAGTAAGTAACTGACTGACTGACTGACTGACTGACTGACTGACTGACTGACTGACTGACTGACTGACTGACTGACTGACTGACTGACTGACTGACTGACTGACTGACTGACTGACTGACTGAATATAACTGACTGACTGAGTATAGCTGACTGACTGAATATAACTGACTGACTGACTGACTGACTGACTGACTGACTGACTGACTGACTGACTGACTGACTGACTGACTGACTGACTGACTGACTGACTGAGTATGCATTTAATTGTTTCCCTGTTATTTTTAGAGCCACCTCAACGAAGCCATTCCGGCGATAAAATGGTCCAAGGAGTTGTTTCCGAATTTCAAAAGCGCCACCCATGTTTATGACGCAGCTGGATTACTTACCAATCAGGTAACACCGCAGGTCTAATACTACTAGTTCCGCAAGAGCCACTACTACACAACCACCACTACTGCTTCTTTTACTTCTGTTACTACTAACACTACTCTCACTACTAAACTAATCGAATCGTACCCTGGCATAACTTATCTTATTTTCTGATGGAATTTAGACTGTTTTGGCTCACGGAGTCTACCTGGAAGAGGACGAACTGGAGTTGTTGCGAGAAAGAGAGACTGCGATTGCACATTGTCCAAACTCAAACCTCAGGTTAGCCACCGTCATCTTTGAAGGGCCAGAACGTAATGTACTGTTTACGTACCTTGTAATCATGCCATACATTGCATGTTATACATAATATCTAAGGCATATAGCGCAGTTTAAAGGCATCTCAATGTTCATCATCATTATCATCGTAATCGTCGTCATCATCATCATCATAATTATCATCATCATCACCATTTTTATTATTATCACGATGATTGTTATCTATTTTGTTTATTCATCATCATCATCATCATGGCGCTTCGACGTGAAAATTCCGGCACAGTATCAAATGCTGTAGTCGGGAGCGCCTCTGAGTAGTAGTTGACTTCGAGAGGCGCTATAGAAATATCCGGAATAAATAAATAAATAAAATCATCATTATCATCATCTTCTTCTTCTTCTTCTCCTCCTCCTCCTCCTCCTCCTCCTCCTCCTCCTCCTCCTCCTCCTTCTTCTTCTTCTTCTTCTTCTTCTTCTTCTTCTTCTTCTTCTTAATTATCATCAACAGCTTATCACTACATATTCATCATCAACGTACCGTCAGCACTGTAATTCAATCACCACCACCACCCTTCCTCCACCATCACCACCACCAATGCGAACACCAACACCACCATCAGCATCAGCACCAGCAAGAATGGAATAACTTTTTATTTCATTTGTCATAATCGTTATTGTTATTGGTATTATTGCAGCTTGAAGTCAGGACTTTGTGACGTCAGACGCTTACTTGATTATGGCATCAAAGTTGGACTTGGAACGGGTGAGGATGCAGAGACCAAACGCTATAGAGCGGACATTTGAATTGCATAGACCTGTTTTGTTCAACAGCACATGACGTTGGCTATTTTATGATCTTATGATCAGGGCTGTAGTGGTAAAATTTGAGGTGAGTATACGCTACCGGTGACCAGCGGCGTCAGTAGGGCTGGTGTCACCGTACAGAAAATGTGAAGACCTTTTTTAGGAATTCGTCTGAGAAAAATGTATGACTTTTCGCCAATTCTCTGAAAATTTTCAGACTTTTTACGATTTCGTCTCTGAAAAAGTTGATGACTTTTTTTTAGTCATTCGCCCTAAAAACCTGTCAAAACCTCTCTTTTTCCTAAAATTTCATCTACAGAGGTAAGTATACGCTGTATACCCGCGTATACCCTCGTCTTGAGCCCTGAGTATACGCTCTCAAATTTCCCCAGAGGTGAGTATACGCTGTATACCCGCGTATACCCTCGACTACAGCCCTGCTTATGATCACATGATCATTACTAATCATGTGATATGTAAAATAGACCAGATTAAGGCTTTTTAAATTAGCGACATGAAAATTACTTGATTTTTGGCAGCTAAGATTCTGTCCTTACTCCTTTATAATAGACCTATTATACCTGTACTATTAGATACACCTGTATATGTTGCTCACCTGACTGCTGGACACAACTACACATATTTATTAATAAACTTTTGGCGTGGACGTGTACATATTAATTAATTAGCTAACCTTTCTACTATTCGTGATAAAAAAAAGCATGCGGTTTGCATCAAAATATTGATCACTTCAACCAATCCAATCCAATGCTATCTATGTTGAACCAAATTTCGAATTTCTTCAACACTGTGTAGGTTTTCTCAGGCACGGTCAATCGTCACACATAAAGCGAATTTATGATTGATACCAAATGCTGTTGTCTGTCATTTCGGCTTCGGCAGCGTGTAGACTTCTTTTCAATAAGTTTCTAGAGAACTCGGCTCGCTTTAGTGTCGGATTAGCAACTGAACAAATGATGCGGTCAGCGTAGTCTAAAGTTATCATCAACACCGTCTTTATGATATACCTCTGCAGCATATACCTGTACGAGTCTACTTCATAAATATACCTGTATACGCTCGAATACCTGTCTACTTCATGCCTGTAGGCTGAGTCATACCTGTCTACCTCATACCTGTACGATATATATATATATATATATATATATATATATATATATATATATATATATATATCAGTGGCGGCGCCGCCTGTTTGTTGTACGGCTTTTGCCGTACCACTTTTTAAGGTTTTACGGAAAAAACATAATGCCGTACACTTTTACCCAGACCCTCTAATTTGCCGTACCACTTTTCAAATCGTGGCGCCGCCACTGATATATATATATACGCGTAGAAATTTAAATACTGCTATTGGTATCTACGTGAACCTGCGTGATTCTGAATGGCTCTTCAACTGATGGTGATGATGACATTGCAGACATATCAGGTGGTTATCATCCATCCATACTGGATGCCATCCGTACGTGCGTCTCTACGTCGATTGCCAAAGGATTTTGGAAAGAGCAGGAGCAACGGTTGCGCTTCACTGCTTCCTCCTCCTCATCCTCCTCCTCTGCTTCTGCCTCTGAAACCAAGGACTACCGTTGCCTTGACTACAGGGAAGCTTTCCGCCTTGCCACTCTAGGAGGCAGCCAAGGTAAGACAAGGCTAATCAAAAACAATGATGACAATAGTACTACTAATACTACTAGTCTACTACTACTACTACTACAACTACAACTACTACTATTACTACTACTATCACTCCCTCTACCACTCCCATTACTACTACTACTACTACTACTACTACTACTACTACTACTACTACTACTACTACTACTACTACTACTACTACTACTACTACTACTACTACTACTACTACTGTAGTATAGTAAGTTAAAATACAACTACCACCACCACAACCACCACAACTACAGCAACCACGGCTATTATTACTACTATTACTACTGCTACTACTACTACTACTACTACTACTAATTACTACTAATTACTACTAATTGCTACTACTACTACTACTACTACTACTACTACTACTACTACTACTACTACTACTACTAATAATAATAATAATAATAATAATAATAATAATAATAATAATAATAATAATAATAATAATAATAATAATAATTTAAAAAAGACTAAGTAATGCAAAACTTTGATAATAAAAACAATAATAATAATTGCAATTATAATTGTTATTGTTGTTGCTGATTTTTAGCTCTGGGTCTTTCGGAGAAGCTCGGAAACTTTGAAGTTGGAAAGGACTTTGACGCTCTAAGAATCAACGTCCTTGACCCTGAGTCAGCCTTTGACGTCTCGATGACGTATGACTCCATCGAAGATCAAGTCGAAAAGTTCCTCTACATAGGTACAATTGGCCAGTTGCCAATCTAATCTAATCTAATGATGACGACGACGATATTATTATTATTGTTACTAGAGTATTTTCGCGTCATATATGACGGGTTGTCTCTACATTATGACGTCAGCGAAAGGGCCAGGCTGAACACATTTATCAGAATATGTTTTGACGTCAGAAATAGGCCAGGATTACTTATATATTAGTATGTATTATGACGTCAACAATTGACCATGTTTCACTTATTACAGACAGTCCAGAGCGTTGGTTAAAATGCTCTGGTCGCCGTCGTCAAGACGGCAGTACTGACGTAACAAACGGTTTCTGTTTCACAATAGAACAGAAACCGTTTGTGACGTAGCGTCCTCCGGCAGACGGACACTACATGTATATGGATATTATATGTATAGATTATTACTACTATTATTTTACGTGGGAGAAAACAAACAATACGCAAAAGAGTAACTTATACCATCAACGTTTATCTACAGCCATCCATTGCATCCTCTCCGCCAAGCACACATCAGTCATAATTTTAGTGAAACAACCATTCCAACAAAACACAATCTCCGAGTTTTTGTATTCCTGGTGGACCATCGACAATGCTAAATATATTATATGTATTATAATTGTTCGTTTTTTCAGGAGACGATAGAAACATTTCAGAAGTCTATGTTGCTGGAAAGAAAGTTCACAGTCGCCGTTGAAGATATACAATACAATACAATACAATGCATTACAATACATTATATCTAACATCAATTCCTACGAGGTCCATCGCTTTTGTATAATTGACGATTGATTCCAATACACTATATACAGCGGTAAAATCAGTGACGTAATATAATTTATAGTAATAAATTAATAATACTAATAATGTAATAGTTATTTATGATAATTGTCAGTTTCAACTTAAAAAATTCTGATTAAACGCTCAACTTTTTACATTATAGACATTTCGTGTATGTATTTTACAGAACATGTATTTATGAAAGTAAGCCTACCATTGAATGTAAGAGAGTTATATTTTGTGTGTAATAGCTGTGTAGGCCTACTGGTTTCTTAACGTTCAGTATACAATAGAGTATTTAAGTTTGTTGCAGCCAGTGATCATTTACGCATAAATACTCTATTGTATACTGAACGTTAAGAAACCAGTTAAGAAGGTAAATAAAGTTAAGAGGATATGTTATGTTCAGGGGGTGTGTTATTTATGTTTAGAGGATATGGTCAGTTTTTAGTTCAGCAACTGGATCCGTGCAAAAGACAAGACAGAGACGACAAGTAAACGTTTTCAGTATCATAGAAAAAAACCCAAACAACGTTACATGTCCATATGACCCTTACTTAACAAACATCTAAATTCTTAACAATGCAGCTGCTGCCAAAACACAAATATGTTAAAGTCGGCTTCCAATACAATCGGAAGAAGACAATATAAATATATATATATATATATATATATATAAATATATATATCTATTAAGCGCCTCTAAATACATACTACATTTTGCATCTCGTTTTAGTACATATCGTGCCAGTAAAGCACAGGTTCTGGTCAGCACGGCATTTTATGGTATCAGATATGTGGGGTACAGTAGCCAATTGGTTAAAGTGCTCCCCTTGCAACATGGGAAGTACGCGTACGGGTTCGAGATTACTCCACTGAGACGATTACGGTGTAAGGACCTTCAGCAAGTCCTTCACTCACTATTGCTCAGCGCCATCGACTAATATTTGGTCATTAGATAGTGGAGCTTAATAGATGTTTAACTACAGTAATAATCACAAGAATACTAATAAAAAATGTCTGAGCATAATATGAACACAGTCCATTAACTGATATTTAACTGCATTACACATTGAAACCTCTTAAAGAAATCTGTAGCTGGCAACCATATGTGTTCATTTGAAGCACACTAATTACATATACAAAGGAGGTCAATCTGAATTTGAGGTGCAAACGTTATAACATATACGCTAATCCAACTTCTACGCCGTGTTTATTGTAGTGTCCAAGTCTCCAAGAGATCAGTCGATTGTCACTTCAAGTAGAAATACAGTAACAATTCAAAATCCACTGGAAAATCCAGGTCAAAATCCAATAGATCCGGGAACCAGAAGCCAGGCTACAGTGGTTATTCAACTTGAAAAAGACGAGTTTTAAATTGGACCTCAAAGAATCGACAGAACCAAGTGAATTGGGCAGTGAATTCCAAAGCGACTGAAGATGCATGAGAGACCAACACTGGGTTCGAGGCACAGGAAAAGGTTACGGCATCCATTGACAGTGTAATAACATGATATTAAGTACATGTTGGGACCCATATTCCTGACCATGTTATATCAGATTTTGTATTATAAACAGTGAGTCTTAAAAGGAGGTTCCGGTGTAGTGGTAAATTACACTAATAATAACGATAGATATAATAATAATACAATTTATATAGCGCCGTAGCTCAGCCGAGGCCAAAGAATATGACGCTGTAAAAGACCTTAAAAAATCAACGACAGTCATATGATAGTTCAAAAAGGCAATTCTTGCACTGTGATTTGAATGTCTCCAGGGATGGCACATTCTTCCCAGGAAGACTGTTCTACACAGTTGTCAGCTGTTATGTTACAAATGTCTGTTATGTTACATTACAAACTGTACTGGCCACATTAATACTTGCTGTTATTAGACACCACTCTCAACAGCAGGAGATAGCTTGTGATTTTAAAAACCTACATACGTTTTAAAGCTAAATGTTGAGATATTCTATGAGAAACGATGAATATGCATAAAAAGCTGGTTAAATTAAACAGGCATAAAATTCAGTTAAAAGAGAAACGAAAACAGTTCACTCTGTGTCGTCTGAATAAAAATCAACCAACCGCATCCACCAAAATCACTCAACCATACCTGAGCAAAACAGCTGTGACCCAGCTACACTTAATCTAAGGTAAGCAAGGTGTGGTTAGGTAATCGCGTGTACAATTCTCGATTTACCATTATCACCGTATTGTTTATTATTATTTTTTAATT
This sequence comes from Allolobophora icterica, assembly GCA_963556255.1. Lineage (NCBI taxonomy): Eukaryota > Metazoa > Annelida > Clitellata > Crassiclitellata > Lumbricidae > Allolobophora > Allolobophora icterica. The sequence goes on from OY744615.1 coordinate 44,310,826, forward strand.
ATTATTAGTTATGTATTTACATAACGCCACATCCAGATAAACTCATCATCGAAAAAGTTCCTCTCCAAACTCATTATGATATTTTATATATTTGAGGACAATGAAAAATCGTAATTAGTAACTTCTATAGTGCCAGTGTCTAATGCACAAGGCATCAATTGATAATTTAGCAGTTGATTGTTAAATCACTGTACTGGTAAATGCAGGCTATTTCACTGAACTGCAGAAATACAATAGAAAAGACAACAATAGCTTGCGACTTAACAAACAATTCAGCTGAGCGAGCAAGAAAAAGATTTCGTTATATAGGAATGCTCACATCCATTTCGGCTTGACTTGCAACCATAGGCAACTCAGGTATAATTAGTACACTGGCTGTGAAGATGAGCCGGCAAAGGACAAGACTGACCACTATGTCTCGTATGCAGAGGCTAAGAAAATAAAGTCACTAACACTTCATACCCACTGCCTCTCATGCCAGCTTCAGGGACTTCTCTTCTTCATTGATTCAGGCACAAAACCCAAATTCATCTAGTTTCTTTGGCCAGACTAATACCGATAAAGTTAATATCGAAACGCTACTCGATACTAAAACCAGCAAACAAGACTTAAACGAAAAACAACTTCGGTTGCAAATACTGAACAGTTTGTGCACTGCATAATAATTAACTGAATGCCATAGTAAAAAAGATATTAGACTCATTCGAGGTAAGATCATTCATTCATTCATTCATTCACTATATTGTAAGTAATACTGAAAAAGACTAGACAGAAACAACCTCAAACGTTCCGAGATCTTGCAGAATAACTGACAAAATTCCCCTTAAGGTTAAAACTAGTGTCCAAAGGGTTTCCCAGATTGCAGGAAACCTCTTCCAGGTGAGAGGATTTTAAAACAAGATTTCTACTAACAAGGACTTTTTGATGGGGAAGGGGCATTCAACACTTCGTTTGTGACTCTCAGCTGCAGAGAATTCCATACAAGATTCTACTCTGCATAAATTTGTGAGAATTTAAAATCCACCGGATTTTCTGCAGTCAAGTAATATTTGTAGAGATACTGCATCGCTAATAATTCTCAAAGGACTTTTAATAGCAGCTGAAGATGCACTTCACAACCTTGGAAAGAGATGTCTAAGACCACTAATAATTCTGAAAGGCCCTTTCAGCAGTCGCAGACAACTTCCCGACCTTGGGAAGAGATTTCCGAAACGGTTAACTGGATTTTTTATACGGCAAAGATTTCTTGACGGACATTGGCGAAACGCGAAGAGGCGGGGAGCTTTTCACGGGTGAAACGAAATCCGCTGTGCATTCATCCAGCAAATGGCCTGGAGTGAGCGACATCGCCTTATATGCTGTGCTCTCAGCAAAAGAGCTCTGGAGAGGCTGGTGGACAGCAGAGTCATGTGGTACTTGGTGGTGGACGTTTTCGGAGGACCTTCTGGTAAGGTTGCTCCAGCTGTGTCCCCTGATCGTTGATCCACCGCGCGGGTGGTAGAGTATGATAGGAGCGTCGTTCTTGTTGGACTTTGTGTTCACTTTGAGGCTCGATGGAAGCTGTGGAATGGACACAAGAATCTATATAACAACACTCTTAAGAAATGTATCGTCTGGTGCTATCTAGCGAATAATATAAAACTATTTTCGACAACCGTTACCATGGACTGTACCAGAGCTAACGAAAGAAGGTGGGGAGGAATCCACAGATCCCACGCTTAAGAAACGTATGTAGATGGTCTGGTGCTTTCTAGCGAATAATACGAAACTCTTTCGACAGCTGTTAGCGTGGACTGTACTGCAGCAACGAAGGCGAAGGTGGAGGGAGGTGGGAAACACGAGAGAGAGAGGGAGAAATGGGGGTGGGGGGAATAGGGGATTTTCCCTATTATGAGAAATGGAATTATGAGAAATGGGGAGTAATAGGGGATTTTCCCATAGGAGACATTTTGTCTAAATAGCATGCAGATGCAACGCACATGACAGGCTACTAAAATACATTTTATGTCGCATTTTAAGGTATTGACCATAATCACTGGGTAAAAAAATTTACGTTTTACATTTGTGGAATAAGTTTGGGAGTATCGATTACAGGTAAGATCTACTCATTTTATCCCTGCCCTCTAGGGAGTGAAGGCTGAGTTGACCTTTGTGGGGCTAGCGGGTTTCGAACCCACTTCCTTCTGCTCTTCATGTCAGTGTGTTACCAATCAGCTATCGCCCCGCCCCTTGGGAGGCATAGTTAGAAGCAGTGCTTTTTTCAGCCGGAATGCGCCGGAACGGCATTCCAGCACCTTTTTTCAGGTACTAAAACATAATTTATTTATTTTAATAATAAAAACAATAATTTAGTTAATTTAATTTAATTTAAGTGTTTTGAACTGTTTTCAGTGTTTACCGAGACCACTTCCAACCCCTAATCCCGTTTTCCTCGTGATTTTAGCTCGCCCATAATTATTCCATTCCGGAACCTATTGTTCCATTCCGGAACCTTTTGTCCAGAAAAAAGCACTGGTTAGAAGTAAACTGAGAAGGTAAGATAGGAAGTAAGTAGCAGATGCTTAGGATTGTGTAGCAATAAAGCTTAGCTTTACTAGCACAAGAACTTTCATAGAGGTAGTCTCAGCCGACTCAGTAAACTCTACGAAAAAGACAACGTACAATAGATAGTGGTTGCTGACGGTCAAACTTGAGAAGTCTCGCCAGCGGCGGTTGTTGCACTGTTGCACCTGTCCTCGACGTGTGTTGCTTTATGACAGGAGTGTGAAACTACAACAGCCATAATGTCTGAAAGTTTAGACAACATTGCAGTTTACGGCACAGCACGGTTGTCAATGGCACTGGAGGTCATAAGATGTTAAGATCTTGATATTCATGAGTAATTGTCTAGCAGGTTCTGCTCCATCTTTTCTCAAGGAGCTAAGTGTCTCAGCATCTTCCATAGCTTCTGACAGATTTCTCTGCGATTTGGTTGTTCCCACCGGCCCAAACTTCCACGGTCCAGCACAAGTTTTTGCTGTGGTTGGCCCATCTGCCTGGAATAAGCTGCCTAACAACCTGTGACATGTACCCCCTCAGTCACGCTTTGCCTCTTCTCCGCAAGCACTTGAAGACCATTCTGTTTGATCATGGTTTCATGATTGTATTAAGTCGGGAGTGCCCCTGATGAGTCTTTCGTGAAGTGGCGCTATATAAATTTGCAGTTACCATTACAATTGTTAAATACTGGATATGGTTACAATAAATGGAAATTTAATTAACCATATTCTATCCTTTGCAGTATCACTTGTATTTGGAATCATCTACCACAAAACACTCAACCTGCTGACTTGCTACAATCTATCAAATCACTTGTGAAGACTCGCAATTTTACTCTGGCCTTACTTGAATCCTTCACTCACAGTTGCTCAGTGCAATCGATTTAAGCTTGGTTATTAGCCAGTAGCACTTAATAAATGCATAATAATAATTTAATAATTCCAAGTTCTTACCTGCTTAGTGGTAAGTTCTGCTGCTGAAGCAGGTGACCTTCTGTTGATGTCGGTTGATGTGGAGTCAGCTGGTGCTGTGTCGACCGAAGTCTTCTTCGTATGGCCGACCAATTTCTAAAATTACAAATCTGAGTAGAGATCTTGAAGAGGCGCTATATAAATTCCAATTGATTGACTGATTGATTGATAAGAATGATCGATGGCAGCACAATGTTCACACAAAGAGAAAAAAATAAACAGTTCTAATAAAAAGTAAACAAAACATAACAGACAACAATGAAGTACGAAGAACAGCAGTCCCTTAAGGCAGCCATGGATATGAAGTGTTAGCGACTTCATTTTCTTACCTCGCCATATGACGGCGGGTGGCCAGTCCTCTCCCTCACCATCTCATTTTCCCACCGACAGTGGTACTCATTATAGCTGAGTTTGCTAGGGGGCTCACTCAGAGCAGAAATCTCAAACCAAATTTCTGCCCTGGTGGGGATTTGAACCCCAACCTCTCAACTGACATTCCAGCACGCTAACCACTAGACCATCGAGTAAAGAACCACAATGAAGTAAACCAGAATATAAAGTAGCAAACAAAACAAAATCTCCAAAGCAAACAAAATACAAGATTAAACGGCTGGGGGTTGTCAAGTTCTGCATTATCATGTTTCAGGTTACAAGCGAAGTTAATCAGCACGAGTAATACATTATTAATAGATAATGATATTCCCACAGTCAGACCAGAATGCATCACGTGTCCTAGTTATGCAGTTTCTTCATCAGTGACCCATCTCGTTCCCTTCTTAAAATCTTTGGTATTCAACTCGCCAAATACTAACCAAGCTCTATTTTGCTTGAATTCACTGCACCTTCCAGCTCTCTTTAGACATAATTAAGGGCCACCTTACCTAACACCAGAGGCAATGATCAGCATGACACAGACAATGGCAATAATAATAATAATACATTCAATAACAATACATTATAATAATAACAATAATAATAATAACAATAATAATAATAACAATAATAATGATAGTACTAAATAATAATAATATTACTACTTATAATAATAAGATGATTTGCATAGCGCCGTTACAGAGCCAAGGCCAAAGGAAAGGGTGCTGTACATGAGTTCAAAAGGTCAATCACAGTCAAATGATAGTTTAAAAAAGATAGGTCTTGAGTTGTGGTTTGAATGTCTCCAGAGATGGTGCATCTTTCACTTGGCAAGTTTCTACAAAAGAACATTTTACATCTGGTGTCAGCGTCTCCTTAAGATCATAGGCCTGTACCTTGAGTGACTGCGTGAGTGACCTCGTTCTTCGTGGTTTCTGTAAGTTGTCAACTGGAGTTGTTCCAACCGCGCTCGCTTGGTTGAACTAGAACAAGAAACACGATCGCTGTTTTATGAGGAAGAAATTTTTGTAACTTCCATAGCACCAGCATCTAATGCACAAAACATCAACTGACGGCGCACCAAGATCAGGGCAGTATCCGTAAGATAGGCCTACTAACACAAAGATGCAAAAGGTCAGTCCTAAATTGAGAATGGAATGACATAAGCAAATTTAATGAGCAGAATGAACAGATACATGGAGTCCACTCCAGCAATTGAAAAGGAACACCAGTAGAAACCTGATGGACTGTACAGTGGACCTGATGAGGAGGCAACTAGTATTTTGAAGATGATAGCTTCCAAGTTAATAATCATTTTGATAGTGTGACATAACCCAATTTCATGTGGCAGATTTGAGTGAAATCCAAACTGCAAAGCTGAAAAGCCAACAAATAAGCTGCTTGGCTATCTTGCCACCAGCCACACGTTAAGGTGTCTCTAAAACTGGATCTTTATATGGCAACTCCAGAACTACTCCGGCAATGAAATGAAGATCTAGTATTGAACCACAAAAGTCAAACTCTCATCTCTTCAAGAATTCGTAGCCTGGCTCTTCCAATCCTCCGCCTTCCCATCTTCCTCCACTTAAGTGAAACCTGCCTTAGCAGTTCCTCTGCCTCCTCCCTCTGGCCCTCCCTGGCAAACAGACTCGGATCTTCATTTGATATCTCTGAACAACCCCTTTGACTCAAAGTAGCGCTAGTGAATAAGCCAGTGCCCTGCGCTTAGCTTCAGAGTAGCGCTTTAGAAACTTGGAGTTTACGATTACGAACCTGTTTAAGAAGTTTTCGCTTCTTTGACGACTCGGGCAGGTTAGCGATGTGAGCGTAGAGTTCGCCAAGTGCACGGACGGTGTCTGTCTCCGCAGCCGCCTGGAGTGATGCGGTTCGGTCTGCAAAACTGATGCTCGTCTTGATCTCGTAGTTGTCTGTTCTCATCTACATCAACAACAGAGTTATGGTAAGCAGTGATTAAGGAGGTACTGTTAAAGAGAAATTCAGGAGGAATAAGAAGCAAGCACTGTAAGATCAGATATATTTGACGCTACATATATCCATCATGATTACTTAAGTTGCACTCGAGGGAGCCGATTCTTCCAAGCAGTTTAGCCTTCGATTTAGGAAGTCCTGTCCTTAGATGATGGTTCAAAACGTCCATAACCCTACATGATGCATCTATAGATGTCCTTGGCCTTGAACTAGATCGAGGGATGTTCCTAGTTCTAAAGATGGATCATGACCTCAGCTCTATGTTGAGAATATATGGCTGTCCTTGTCCTGAAACTGGATCAACCCTAATAGATCGATTGATGATGCTGCCAGTCCTAAGAGAAGGATCAACAGTTGTCCTTAGCTCTAGAAAATGGATTGGGGACATCCTGATCCCTAGAGTAAGGGAGAGACTCACCAAAGGCACTCCCGACTCAACACAAAGAAACCACAATCGAACAGAATGGTCTTCTGAATGGTGCTAAAAGTAAGTAAAGTTAAGCTCTCATGGATATCCCACAAGGAATGTATTGGAGGCACTCATTTCCCTCCCTTCACCCCTTGAGCAAGCAATGAACGAATCCTAAGGTCCTGGACACAGGGCCAGTGCATCACAGGACTTGCCGTCACTTCCCAGCTTACGCTGGTCCACCAAGTGACACTGCTTGGTGACAGAGGCACGTGCGCGCAAACAACTTGCACGAGGCCGTTACACGGGGTCAAAATCGCAACCGCATGATCCCTGACCAAGTCTAATACCATCTACCAGAGCTTACAGCTGGTAATTCAGTTTAGTTTTTAATATTTAATTTTAATATTGAAACTTCTGTAGGAGTGTTTTTGTGGTGCACTAGGTATCAATCAAGGTATCAATCAAGACCAACGTGTCATGACAGAGAGTGAGATAGATAGACAGACAGACAGAAAGACAGACCGACAGACAGACAGATAAACAGATAGATAGATAGATAGATAGATAGATACTTACTCCGACAATGTCGGGACATGAAAGGTTGCGCTCTGCTTTGACGTCCGACCCGGAGAAATGGAGTCGAGGACAATCTCTCGTCTCCACTTCCCGCAGACAAGCGCGGATGTCCCGCACAACCGTCTCCGGAAGACTGAAGAGGAGAGGAGCGTTTTCGATCATGAACGCAACCACTCTCGTTATTGTCTGGTTTCTGCGGTGAAGATCACTGGGTGACACCTGCAAAAATGACAGCCTATATGAAAAAATCAACCCCTTTTCTGCTTAGTAGAAATGCTAACTGTTGCTTTCACATTCCCCATGAATTCCGCAAATTCCCAGATCCTACACCAACATCGCCTCTCACAAGGCCGTAGCCAGGATTTTGTTTCAGGGGGTGTTTTCTGTTTCGGGGGGTGTTTTCTCGTCCTTGAGCAAGCCGACAAGCACCCGAGTCAACCGACCAAGGGGTTTGGATTTAGTAAATGCATTATTTCATTTTTATTATTTCATTTCGGGGGGTGTTTAAACACCAAAAACACCCCCCTAGCTACGACCTTGGCCTCTCATCCACCACCATCTACCTCACACCCCTCTATCTATCACCCCTCAGACTTACCACTCCAAACCAAGTCTCATCTCTTCGAGAATTCCTACCCTGATCCATCCTCTCCTTCGTCTTCCAATTTTTCTCATCCCAGACGGATTCCACCCTAGCTCCTCTGCCTCCTCCTCCTCCTCTCTCTGGTCTCCTAGCAACCGGTTGGTAACTCTGGACAACCCCTCTGACAAGACTCAGCGCTCGCAAATAAGTTAATCCTTAGCTTTCAAGTAGCACTTTAGAAATGTTGAGATTACCATTACGATTCTTTTCTTACAATACACCATTTTAAACTGTAGTCTGTAGTTTAATACTCTACACTTTTTCCTCAATCCAATTGCCTTAGTCTCGCAAAAATGACAATGAATTTTGACATAAACTGGACGTTTCAATACAGGCTTTTGTCTTTAGTTGGCACCTAAGATATTTCAAACACAGTACCACATCCAAAACTCTTTTCCAACACTAGGAATTGTTACCATATTGTACTGTATTGTATTGAAACATTTATAAAGCGCCTCTAGTAGTGTGAACCATTCAGAAGCGCTCCCAGTGAGCAAGGCCACAAGAAAAGAAATAGGTACTTTACCCGCATAAGTGTCTGAATTTTTTGATGCCATAAAGCATCTTTCTACTCTGTAATGCTCAGAGTTGAAGTGGGGACAAATTCTTAACACACACACAAGAAATAATAATAATAATAATAATAATAATAATAATAATAATAATAATAATAATAATAATAATAATAATAATAATCGTAGCCCAAGCTGACATGGACGAGGGATAACCGTTCCAGAAAAATAACTTATCTAATCTCTAAGACTTTGAGGGAATGAAGTACCTCAGGGCCAAAAAAATAATAATAACAATAATAATTGACATCAGTCGAGAAATGCCCCTGTTTACTTATGGGACCGTTACTGTCCCATTTCTGTGTTGTCAACGCTCTAACCAATTGGCTACCGTGTCCCGTAATTAAACACAATCAGTTGAGAACGTTTTACAGGTGAATAACGAGGTCTCTACACAATCGGTTACCGTGTCCCATGTATCTGATAGTGGCTCTATATGTTCTGAACAAATGAATGAGCGGAACAACGTTTAACGAAAGCATCCAAGTTTCCTATGGATGACGTACCTTCTTAGGCACAAGAAGATGAGGCGCGAACAAAGTGCCGAGTGTATCCGGCGTCATCAGGCTTCGCTTGGCGCTGGCGACCGCATGAAGTAGATGAAGAATGGATCTGAGGAGACAGAAATTCTCGTTTGGAAGAAGGTGAATAAGAAGCTGAAGCGTCTGCAGCTTCTTCTCTTCGTTATGCATCTCTAGACAACACAGTAAAATACAATGCAAAGTCCTGTGTTTGACACAATACACCTGTATCTGAAACAATAAAGTACACCTATATTTGAACAATACAATACACAATACACAGGTCCTGTATCTGAAACAATACAGTGCACCTTTATTTGAACAATACCATGCACCTGTATTTGAACAATATATTACACCTGTATTTGAACAATACACTAGACATGTCCTGTATCTGAAACAATACAATACCTGTATTTGAACAATACAATACACCTGTATCTGAAACAATACAATAGGCAAGTCCTGTATCTGAAATAATACAATACACCTGTAATTGAACAATACAGTAGACCAGTCCTGTATCTGAAACAATACAATGCACCTGTATGTGAACAATATAGTACACCTGTATCTGAAACCTATATACTATACACAGCTCCTGTATCATAAATAATACAATACACCTGTATTTGAACAATGCAATACACCTGCATTTGAACAATACAATACACCTGCATTTGAACAATACAATAGACAAGTCCTGTCTGTATCTGAAATAATCCACCTGTATTTGAACTATACAGTACACCTGTATTTGAATACAATACAATACACAGGTCCTGTATCTGAAACAATGCAACTGCATTTGATATTGTCCTTCTTCCAGACTTCAGAAATGCACACACGACCATATGACAAAACTTCGATGGTGCTGAGCACCTTGCTCAAAGTCCTTACAAAGTGACTATCTGAGAGGTGGCTCAAACCCGTACTCTCCACATTTCAGGCCGAGCACGCTAACCAATTGGCCACCGTGCCCCAAATTGAATAACTGCTTATCCACCATAGGCTGCCTCTCTCTGATCTTCTGGATATTGATCTGATTACGGCTTGGTTTTGATGTGCCATTGGCTGATGCTTTGTGCATTACAAAAGGGGAACAAAGCAGTGGTAACACTCATGGCCAGGAGAGTATAAGGTACTTGGATCGACTCCCGTAACCCCTCTCTAGGGCGGCGCCTTGCATGGCTGCCAAACCGTGTGTTTAATTAAGATATTGATTGTACTTTCATGTTTCAATGTAATCTTACTGCGTCTGTCGGTTTGAAATAATAAAGAATATAATTATTTAATTATTATTATTACACACCGGCACTGTAGAAGTCACTAATAACAATTAGAATAGTATGGTACCTGCGACCTGACAGTGAGCAAAGTAATGTTTCTCCGTCAACAGCGGGTCCTGCATTTCGCCGAGGAACAGCTTCAGAACATTGGCGCAGTCGTGCGCGGTAAAGACCCCGGCTCTCAGGTCGCGTTCAAGGTCGTTGCCGTTGCTGACCTTTTCTCTCAGGGTTTTCTGTCGTCCCAAGTGACCACACTTTCGGAAGAGACCCTCCTGATTCACATCTACCAAAGCAAAAAGCATGGATGCCAGTCCTTCATACTTACATACAGAGGAAACTCTTCCTAAAGTGCCATCTTTGAAAGGTACATCCACCACTGTGTCATTACTTTTTCAACCAAACTTAAGTTCCAACGGTTTAGTTCTGAAACTGTGCAGCACTTTTTCAACCAATCTTACATATTTTCAACCAGTTGTAATGTTTAAGCTCAGAAACTGCACAGCATATTTTCAACCAATCCTACAAATTTTCAACCGAACTAAAGTTGTAACGGTTTAGCTCAGAAACCCAGCATGTTTTCATCCAATCCAACACATTTTCAACCGAACTTAAGTTGTAACGGTTTAGCAAAGAAACTGTGCAGCAAGTTTTCAACCAATCTTATACATTTTCAACCAAACTTAAGTTGTACTTTAGGTTTAATTTATGTACTGTGCAGCATAGGTTTATATCACATTTACCAACATACCTACATATATACAAAGACACACAAAAATCACAACTTACTCTCTTCCGTCTCGAGGAAACTGATGAGAGGCAGAACACGGTCAATGACGCTCATCGACAAAGGCGCACCAAACACTGGTTCATCGTCAAAGCTCTTTGACAGCTCTACATAAATCAAAACAAGAATAGGAATTGTTCTGTGGAAGCTTAGCGCTGTATATACGACACTAGCAAGCACATCGAAGTTACCAGTAAGCCACATCAAGTGCAAAGAATACCTGAATGGAATACCATCTGCGTGACTCTCATCTTCTTTGACGTTTTTTTATTTTTATTCCGGATATTTCTATAGCGCCTCTCGAAGTCAACTACTACTCAGAGGCGCTCCCGACTACAACATTTTATACTGTGCCGGAATTTTCACGCCGAAGCGCGAGTGAAGGACTTGCCCAAGGTCCGTACGCAGTAGCTAGAGTGGGATTCGAACCTGCAACCCTCCGGTCACAAGGCACCGAACTTACCAGAGCCACCACACCCCACGTTGTGTAGACGCTTCCAACATCAGGTCTACTATCAGCTCGAGAAGGGAATCCATCAGTTGGGTTCTACAATTCTGAGGGAGCTCCTAGTGGAGACTCCTCTAGTTATGTAAACAGTGTTCGTTCCCTGACTAACTGGTGCAAGCAATGCTTCTGCGAGGTACCTAAAATGCCAATACTATGTCCATGCCCACATGACGTTGCCCTGCCTCTCAAAAACAATACTAATTTTATTCCTAGAGTTCTCTGCGGTGTTCCCAAAATTAGACGGAAGCAGAGGCAGCCATGGATAAGCAGCGTTAGCGCCTTCATTTTTCTTTAACCTTGGTTCCCTAATTAGAATCTGGTGTCTCCGTTTCTCTTTACAATCAAGCAAATCTTCATTCTATTATTTTATACTTGTGTCTTTTACCATGTTGTGGTGTGACAACATGTGGTGATAATAAACGAATTATAATAATAATAATAATAAACCATGGTTTCATTTGTAGTGACCATAAATTGATGCCATACAATAATGACACTGTAGAAGTCTCATTACAGTTACACGACATCAGTGGTGAGGAGTTACACTGGCACACGGTACCCTTGATGGACTTCTTTCGGGTGAAGTTTCCGAAGCCCCACAGCTTGTCGGAAGAGGCGCTCTCAGACGAGGAGGAACTGCCGAGCAACTCCTCGAGGCTGCTGCCTGGCAGGTCGAGAAGGAAGCTGAGGTGCATCTTACACAACGTAACAAACTGATCGAAACTTCGGCTCTTCAGACGAGCGACCAGTTGGTCAGCATCAGCTGACATCGCTCGCGTCGTAACGGCCAGACATCAACTACAAAATTAAAAATGTCCAAATAATTTATTACAGTACTCTTAGAAGTGCTCAGTCCTTAAGTTAGCCCCAGAGACAGCCATGGGTATGGAAGTGTTAGAGACTTCCATTTTCTTAGCCTCAGCATATCAGAGTGGTGGCCAGTCCTCTCCTTCGTCATCTGATATTTCTACGAACAGTGTGCAGTCAGTGTACTTATTATAGATGAGTTGGCCAGGGGACACAGTTGAAGCAGAATCTCTAAAAAATTTGGTCCTGTTGGGAATTTGAACTTAAAGCATCTTGGTTGAGTCCAGCATGCTAACTACCCTTAAAATAATCTTAAAGCAGCCAAATTCATTAAAATTCTTTAAATAAATAAACAAATATATAATTATTTGTTGCTGTGCGTTCTTCATAAGTCCCAGATATGTAATAATATTAATTCCTTACATTGTGGTGATTCTGCCACTGCAGGGCATTCTGACAGAATTTAACACTTTATTCTTCACTGATCATACAACTGCCATCTGTAATAACTCAATTTTCACTCCTGTGACACCCTGACAAACTTTCCCCCATCGCTACATAAATGCCACTTCCAGAATAGTTTATTTCTACGCCAGTCGATTTGTGAAACCGATTTCTAACAGTATTACAAGTCTAAATACGATACCAAATTTTATAGAATTCGCTTGATACTCCTTGACTGTGAATAAAACTTCAAATTTGAATTTACTATTTGCTTAATAGTCACACTGGCTCCCAGGGACAGAAGCCACTGTTTCTACAATTACATCACCAGATCAATATATAAATTGTCGTAATTACAATTACGATTTGCTCCTCTCCCTACCTCCCTCGCCGTTTAAACCTTACACCTTAGCCGTCTTACTGTCTACCTGACTGACTCCTTTGGATCTTGACCTGGAACCGATTCGACACCCCCGCCTATCGATTTTGATTTGACTAAGCGCCTGTGAATAAGCTGGTTCCCGCGACTTAGCTTTTTTGGGCGCTGTAGAAGTCTCGAGATTACGATTACGAGTACTTGATTTACGAATGTTTACGGCTTGACGATACATGTTATTCACAGGTTACCAACGAGTTTTTCTCCCCGAACCTATTTTTGATCCAAACAACTAAAGAACTTATTAAAGATTAAGTTTATAAATTAAGTATTTCCCCCGATGCAGAATTTAAGTAGAAAACGGACAAAATTAAACTTTTAACCTAAAAAACATTTGCAACCGCAACATCTTCCAGTCAAGTTTTGAATAGCAGCGGGACGGGCGAGTCCAAGATGAAACGCCGCAAGGGGAGATAGGTTCTCGTTCGCTCGAGATTAGTTACTGTAGGCCGACAACCATCTTATTCGTAGGCGCTCAGCCAAAACAAAATTGATAGGCAGGTGAGGTCAAAATCGGTTCCAGAGGGTCAAGCAGGCAAACAGTCAGACCGTGTAGAAGTGGAGCCGCGGCCAGAAAGGTAAGGTGAAGAAGAGGAATCAGACTAGGCTTTGTGGCAAAATGAGTGATTTCTGTGTTGAGCAAATTTCTGTTCGGTTAATTATTGGGATGGATCAGGTAATCGTCGTAAGTCTGGCCGGAGTGATTTCAAACTTTTACGTAGGGTCTATGATCATAAATTTTATTGTCCTCTCCTGGGACGTCGTTCGACGGTCGATGAAATTACATGGGTCGCAAGCGTCAGATGACCTTCCCAACCCAACCATATATATTACAGCTGGCACTACTGTTATTCTAACACGAAACAAACACAACAGGCGCATTTTATCAGAACACTAACGTATACGAATCCGATGTTGTTGGCCAACCCAGAGTCCTGATTAATTTTAAGGGCAATATTATATATATATATATATATATATATATATATATATACATACATACATATATATACTGTGTCATAACAAATTTATATGATTAGCGTCGCCCTCCAACTTTATCCAGGCTTGGGACTGGCACTACCAGAGTTCGATCAGTGATGGAGATCTCCGTGTAGTTAATTCAGTCACTGTCTTATAGGCCTACTCGCGTTGTTCCATGCCGGAGTACGGATGAAGGAGGAAGGCGACGCGGCCGACGCTAATCGCATTCGTTACGTCACGGCGCCCTTAAAATCTGACAGGCTTCGTTCAGGGTTTCTCACTAGCTGCTAGAGCTGTACCGATAGGCCTACCTCTACCCCATTCGTAATCGGGCCGATTATTAGCGTACCGGGTAATCGGCATAATTTGCATCGGCGAAAAAATAATCGGCACCGATGCAAATTACTTTATAATTAACGCTTTTTGCACAATAATCGTTACAAAAATAAAGATGAGCACAAAATATCTATGTTTTGCTTCTCATTGTTGATTTATATTTAGCATTGCACTACTTAGGCTACTAGGCACCGTAGAATCCAAGGACCTATTAATTATACACAGGATTGGAAACTCCTTAATAACCCTTATACAACCCCGTGTGCTTAGTTTTTGTGCGATAACAAAATAATCGGACTCGTACACTGTATCGGCTATTTCAATAATCGGCTATTCGCAGTATCGGTATAATCGGCAAAAAGGCTATCGGTACACCTCTACTAGCTGCCTTGACCATCTGATCAAAGAGACTTACTCATGGGCGTCCGACATTTGTCCCCAAGGAACCCCCGGATTTTGAAAATTGTCTCTTTTCTGTGTTCGTGAATATTCTATGCAACAACATCATTCCCCCCAGAAAAATTTTGCACCTACAAAATTCTGCCCACCTAGAAAAATTCCTGCGGACGCACATGGACTTAACTAGTGGAATTAGCAGCTTACGACATCTTCCGATTTGCCTAAATTAAGTAGGCCTAAATCTTAACGTTAGGCCTATATACAAAAGTAACAAAACATCTATAATCCTCGCCTTTGTCTTAATCCAAAATTCGTTCAAGGCTGCTGGAAGACTTCACAGACGCTTAAGACACGTAGGCATGAGAGCAAGAGCGAAAGAGTACAGGAGAACTGCAGGAGAACAGACGGCTATATGTGTGGCGTTCGCCGCCCGGACGCCTGCCCTGCCGCGCCGGGCGGGTTCCTGTGATGACTCCAGCCCACTACCCGTCTGGAGCCACCCGAGTCACTGCCTTGCCTGTTGTCACCGTCAAATGGTTTATCTCTGTCCATAGTGACCATTCCTGTCAGAGGAGGTTCAGGGTTTACCGCTTTACTAAGAGAGGCTACACTGTAGAGCTCGGTCTCGGCATCAGACTCTGCCACTTCCGCGGTCACCGGGTAGGCAACGTCCTGAGGATGGCCGTCCTTCAGAACAGGGTTCGATCTTTTACCTGCAGCAGTCTTTGCCTTTCTGTGTACCTTCCTAGTTACGGGCTTTCTCTTCCTCTCTACCTGGTCTGAACTTTGACGGACCATTCTGCACCTCGTGACTCTTGAACTATCGCCGTTATCATGGAACACCAAACGTTCTCTAAGTTCAGGGAACAAGGAGTACTTATGACGAGTCTCTGCGTCATGTAATAGAAGACACGTATCCATCGGGCAACGCGTCTTCTTACTGTCACGTATCTCTAGCTGTGTTTCCGTGTGCGGCATACCGGCCTCACAATGATGAATTCTGCTTCGAAAGATAACGGATCTCTATGGCACTCTGATAGTGAAGGTCCTCTATCTATAACCTTCGCTATCTACACACACCTTTGTTCTGACCTACGCACGAGGGGGCCCAACCTCGCACTTCAATCAGTCCTCAGAGCTGTGTGTTGCGACAAGCAAATATGTTCTATCTGGATACCCGACTACCCGGACTTTCTCGTATCGTTCACTCTTGGTCTGCATTAATGTTCCTTTAACCGGGAACTCTCGTACACTTCACCCTGGGACTCTGACTAGCTGGATTTCGCTAGTAAAGCGGACGCGTCTCTTTCGGACCTGGGTACCGTACCCGAATACCCGAACCGAATATCCTGGTCTGATCTCTTTCCGGTTTACACAACCTTTTATCTTCCCACTATTTAGAATTAGTCTGTCTCGAGACCTGAGCAGCAGAGTGGGCCCTTACTCCACTAGCCGTATCTCTTGAACATGACTCTCTGAATAAAATAGAGAACGTAACAGTTGTGTCTTTTTCCGGGAGCGCACAGACTCATAGGCTTCGTTTCTCGGTATTCACACTCGATTCTGCTAACGGTATCTGTGGATAAATATTCGTAACTTTATCCCGTTATTGCACACAGACCTGTGTATCTTCACACCGTGGGAACTTTCCCGAACACCGGAACAGACAACGGTTGGATCGTCCGGATGGTCTCCCGGACGGATATTTGCCGGTAAACCGCGGGAGTAACTATGACGCGTAAAGCAGCCAAACCCGGATACCGCGTATTTAGATTCACGGTTGTTCCCCGATGTTATCGAACAGTTTCAACAAGATCGTTCCGGTACTTCACCGGACGTCACCAGCGTAATGTTTCTCCGCACTTTACCGATACAGACCTGTGTTTTCTATATCTCTGACAATCGGTCTCTCCCCGAGGTTTGCTCAGCCCGCAAACTACCAACAATCGGGATTCAGACCTTTTCGCGATCTAACGGCAGGGTGGGCCCCAAACCTGTCGGATCGGCGGACTCAATCCTTCACCCGAGAGCGGGCTGTAACCCGGGATCGCACAGATTAGCTTTTTCTCGGACGCCCTCTCGTCCGTAAATATATTTGCAACTTGCCGGAAACCTGGAACTCGCTTTATCACTCGCCGTATACTACCACACGGAGTGCAGTATTTATCGCTAACCAACGACACTAAAGAACCGTATCGCTGTATATGCAGGACGCAGTAACGCCGTCCTACGATATAGGCGATGCACCGTGAGGCAAGCTCTATGCATCCATCTGAATCTATCTGCATCCTATGGTCTCGTACGTAAGACATTATTCTAGCCTCCATAGGAAGGCTATGTTCATTGGTCTGCATGACTATCGGTTAGTACGTAAACCATATTCATGCCTCCACACTTATATAGTAGGCCATT
Source organism: Allolobophora icterica (assembly GCA_963556255.1). Classification (NCBI taxonomy): domain Eukaryota; kingdom Metazoa; phylum Annelida; class Clitellata; order Crassiclitellata; family Lumbricidae; genus Allolobophora; species Allolobophora icterica. The sequence goes on from OY744615.1 coordinate 44,327,816, forward strand.
ACCATCTTATTAAATACAGGTGTCCAAAATCGAAATATTTACCAACTATATTAAGCGGCGCCCTATGTTTAGCCACTAAATATTGGACAGAACGGCGTGTTTAATTATTTTAATTAATAAATTGAAGCTTTAAAATGGCAAAAATAAAATATAGCACTTGTAATTATAATTATTATCGAACAGCTATAAAGCGCCACCCATCGACTAAGACGTTAATTAACTAAGACAGCTATCATTATATTCCTTCGTTCGTGCCTTGTGGCCAAACCGCCACATATGTAGAGGTAGAGACAGACAGACAGACAGACAGACAGACAGACAGACAGACAGACAGACAGACAGACAGACAGACAGACAGACAGAGCTGAATAATAGTTTCCATCCCACAAGAACCGTTCTGCTTCTGCTTTCCGTTTTCTCATCATGTGGAATTTTAAGGTCCAGTTCTCGTCCTCTTGTGGGACCTCAACTGATGACGGGTGAAATAAAAGGGGCGTAATCGGCAGATGGCCTTCCAACTTAACCTCAGTCACCCCACAATGAATCAAACTGGCGCACATTTCCAACAGGCCTTCATTATGCTCCAGCACACAGTTCACACTCTGGTTCGTTTAACGACGCCTGCGTTTGCCAAAGACGATGGCCGTAGTCAAGTCGTGAAGATTTATGTAATATTACACATTACAACGCACGCGCGCGCATGCCCACACACACACACACACACACACACACACACACACACACACACACACACACACACACACACACACACACACACACACACACACACACACACACACACACACACACACACACACACACACACACACACACACACACACACACACACACACACACACACACACACACACACGCACACACACACACGCACACACACACACACACACACACACACAAGGTCCGTACACGGAGACCTTAAATGGCGAGGCTCCAATTCAAACAGGCAGCGGTTGTGAAGTAAACCTCACCCGATCAATTCATTACAAAACTAGTTATAAGAACGTGTACATTAATTATACAAACACACAATATACACGTATGCGAACACAACATGCATACAAACATGCATTGGAAAACGAACGCAAAGGAAAAGTTTATCTCATCATCACCATACGGTCAGTATATAAAACATATATTCACATTTCTCATCAGTTTCTGATGTCAGCCATTTGGCGGCGAAGGGTACGTCTATTTGATTATAATTATAGAGATAGACTGTGAAAATTAATAATACCCGCGATAAAAATGATTTCCTTTCACGATTTCAATGGCAACATCAATGTACGTATAGGCCTAATATATAAAGTACGCACACATCATTTATTAAAATACGATTTATAATAATGTGAAGTGTATATTATATATATATATATATATATATATATTCATATATATATACATATACATATATATATATATGCGTGTGTGTATATGCAAATATATATATATATATAATATATATATATATATATATATATATAGTTAATTAATCACGATAGGAATAACTACCGCCGATTGGTACTTGAAGTCTTGAACGTAAGGCCCTATAACGAAACGCGTGTTGCTATAAATATTATAGTTTTATTATGCGTTTAGTTAGATTATATATATATAATCCATGTGTGTGTATGTGCATGTATGTGTTTGTACGCGCATATATATATATATATATATATATATATATATATATATATATATATATATATATATATATATATATATATATAACACGACTGATGCAACGAGAAAGCTCTGGAGGGGTGTGTGCTGTGTTTGGGGAGGAGAGTTGATGAGGCGAAGAGGGCTGACCAGAGCGGAAGAGGCAGGGTCAGATATAAACACGATCGCTCTTAACGACGGCGGAGGGTGGATGACATCTAACCCTCCCCGTAGATAGGAGGGCACAGAGCACTACCCTCCCCCTTCTGACTCACACAGCGCACCTACACTGCCCTAGGATAAACAAAAGACAGCCTGCTCACAGCTCTTGCATGGGTTTCTGTATTCAAGTTCTACACGTTTATTGCACGTATATATATATATATATATATATATATATATATATATATATATATAGCATTTATATAAATGTATGTATACATAATATGTATATATATATACCAAAAATATATACATGTATACAGACGCCAACTGATGTACGTGCGGCGTTTTTGTTGCCTTTCGATATATGTATGTGTGTATATGCGCGTATGTATCTGTGTGTTTGTGCATGTATGTATTTGTAAGCGTGTGTGTCTTATACCCTTTCACTACCTCATGAAAACAGTTGGAAGATGTGTGCCCAACAACATCCAACGCAACCGACATCGTTACATTAGACCTACTTCTTCTTTGCCCACTTTCCTATTACAGTATATACATTGTCCAACCTTCACAATACTTTACTCTGACCCACTTTCGTATTACTTTGTTCAACCTTCACTTTACTTTACTTTGACCCACTTTCGTATCACTTTGTCCAACCTCACAATACTTTACTCTGATCCACTTTCGTATTACTTTGTTCAACCTTCACTTTACTTTACTTTGACCCACTTTCGTATTACTTTGTCCAACCTTCACATTACGTTACTCTGACCCACTTTCCCACTACAGTATATACTTTGTCCAACTTTCACATTACGTATAATACTTCACGCACTTTCTCTCAGGTTCTCTAACATATTCGTGGGTAACTGTCCATGAAACCGGTGGTGGGGTGCAACTTATAATGACGTGCCCCTACCTCAAATTGCACCTTCTCGTAGGCACCTATATTTGTGTATTTGCCAAAAATACAGTAGTGCAATGGTCTTCAGATGACAATAGATGGTCTTCAGATGACAATAGATGGTGTCCAGATGACAATAGATGGTCTTCGGATGACAATAGATGGTCCTTAGATTGTAATAGATGGCGATTTCATAATTATTTCGTCGGCAGAATGGAAAACAAGGCAGAATGCCGGAGGTTATATTCGAATCAGGAACAAAGACCGAGGTCCAGAGAGGCAGGCAGACAGGTGCCTACGAGAAGGGACAATCTGAGCCAAGGCCAGGTCACTGCGTTGCACCCCACCACAGACAGACAGACAGACAGACAGAAAGTATACAGACAGACAGACAGACAGACAGACAGACAGACAGACTGGTACAGTAAACGAAGCTTACACTCCGAGTCAGGAAAGTAAACAGCCATACAGAGGCAGAGAAACACGGTGGCAAGACACATACAGACAGACAGATGAAGAACATGTTCCCTGTAGCTGAAACCGTTCTGCAAAGCTTTCATGTAATCATGTTGCAACACAAAAACCATCTCAACACAAACAAACCACAGACAACGAATCGACATTGGTCCTCAGAAGTTCTCTTCTAAAACTCAGACAGCTACTTAATATGCACAGCACAGATCACGTGAACACTTCTAAACTTCGCTAAGAAATTAAACTACATATATGCATGTATAAACATGTACCGTATATACTGCTTATATATATATATACATATATATATACATATATATATATATATATACACACATATATAAACAAAAGTATGACATACATTTAAACTCCTTATAACAGTCTTTGGAAAGCATATCCAGAACTGGTGTTTTGTCATATTACAAGGTTTTTACCAACAGTTTAAATAAAGATGAGATCTACATCCCTGACTGCGTTAAACCAGAATCTGTGTCATAATGAAGAAGTTATAAGAAGTCTCCAGTGTACTATCATGCATTATAGACATACATATATATATAAATTTATTATATATATTTAAATATACATGATAGTACATAACGAAACCAAAACAGGAGTCAAGAATCGCCTAATGTCTGGTTTATAACAAACAAAAATGAATTTTACAACTTTCCTTCAACATAAAACTTCTCCAACTGCACTAACTAACAATTCATCCCTTAATTACATTTAAACCAAAACCCACATCAGAACCACTTCTCGGCACAAAAGGAGCCGGTTTACACTTATTCAGAAACAGCATTTTATAGACGACAAACAACCATTACGTGTAAAACTGTAAATACTTTACCGTAATACGATTACACAGAAAACGTTCATAATGACAGCTGATTCCACAATCAACGACTTTGATCATCCATGTCGTGAAAGTTGGAGCGAAAGGACAGAAAGTGGAAACAACACCACAGATAAGACTAAAACCTACAACACATGGTTTCGTCGGCTAGCATCGTCCCACTTGACCACACTGGAAAGATGTGGGCCACCTATGAACATGACTGTCTATGAATGCACTCATGTCAATCAAATACTGGGCATTAGATGAATGCCCAATGAATGCACTCCTGTCAATCAAACACGGGACATAAGATGAATGCATTCCTGTCAATCAAACACGAGATATTACATGAATGCACTCCTGTCAATCAAATACTGGACATTATATGAATGCCCAATGAATGCACTCCTGTCAATCAAACACGGGATATTACACAAATGCCTGATGAATGCATTCCTGTCATTCAAATACGGGACATAAGATGAATGCATTCCTGTCAATCAAATACGGGACACTAGATGAACGCATTCCTGTCAATCAAATACGGGACACTAGATGAATGCACTCCTGTCAATCAAATACGGGACATTACAAGAATGCGTTCCTGTCAATCAAACACAGGACATAAGACGAATGCACTCCTGTCAATCAAATACGGGACACTAGATGAATACGTTCCTGTCAATCAAATACGGGACAATGGACAATGGTTTGGTCAAGTGTATTAACCTCCAGCCACAGTTCAATAAGAATGACACAAAAAAACAATAAATTAACGAAACCAATAGAACAAAACCAACATGAATAAGTTTCCAGTGAATATGACAATGACAACACTAAATACAACGAAATAGTAACGAAAATACACATAGTAACATAATAACAACAGTAATCCTACTATTATTACGGTCTACACAATTATTACGATCGCTACTACTATTATTACTACTATTAATTTTACTACAGTACTACTAATGCTACTATGAATACAGCTACTGTGTCACTGCTACTGTGGTGTGTCACTGGCAATAAAAACAACCAACAAAATTGTTACTAAGTTGAAAACGGAATCACTCCAATATGCAATAAGCTGCCAAAGAATCACAAATTTATATAAAAGCACTCTAGAACTACCTTTTGGGTTCTATCGGAAAAGATAACGGACTGTGGTACGCATTTGTCCATCTTTAAACGTTCCATTTGAAAGCTATGGAAAGTGACCGGTACCTACAGGTGCACAGCTTGACACAGCGCCAGACTATTGTCAACTTCTCTGTTGCACAGTGCACACATCTGAGAAGTGTCTCACAATGATGTGCTATATAAATTTCCAATTAGAATCTCATGGGGTTGAACCACAATCAGAATGTTAACAGTCTTCACACAACATGACACAGTCCACCTTCCGTGAACTTAAGCAGATACCAACAACTCACTTTGAAACCGAAATCTAAACTGTGCTTTTGAAATTTCACGTGCTGAAAAATATTTACAAATTTGTCTCTAAGGCAAGGAAATAAATCGGACAGCCAGCTCTGGTTTGAACAGACACTAATGATGCTGTCACTGGAACATCCTTATGAAGAACATCCTTACAACGCAGTTATCTGGAAGCCATAGCTATAACCAATATCCTCATAACACTGTAACTGTAGCCATAGAACCTAGCCAGAACCTATTCATAACACTGTCATTGTGAGCCATATAACACCTCCATGTAAGGGAGATTTGCTATGAAAGTCATTCATAAAGCCAATTTGCTGAGCTTCTTATATCACACATGGTAGCTGACTAGTTAGAGCCCTCACCCTGTAATGTTGAGAGTACAGGTTTGAGCCTCCTCCCATGAGACAGTTACTGTGTACAGTGTGTAGGGACCCTGAGCAAGTCCTTAACACACAAATGCTTGGGGTCATATATGTGTTTTTCATATGGTTCTGAGTGCACTTCTGAACTTTGGAAGAAAGGCACTATTAAATATAGAGTTTTATATGTATTTAAATGAACAATCGCGGTTGTAAGTTCTGAGTGCACTTCTGAACTTTGGAAGAAAGGCACTATTAAATATAGAGTTTTATAAGTATTTAAATGAACAATTGCGGCTGCAAATAACAGAACTGTTGTTATAATGAAACACACTGTATGGAAGTAACAACACACACACTTTCCAAAGTATACATCTGAATTGCAACACTTGAAATCTATGTTTTAACCACACTTACTTCCTGAAAGTACTCGACAAACATTAATGTGGCCAAAATACTTGGTCCAGTTTTCAAAGATCACAGTACTGTGGTCCTTCTCGTGGCTGGTAGTAAGACAAACTGTTTTGGTAAGTGCCCTTTACAACCCGATCATAATGTATGTACTGTACTAAGTTAACGTGTCTCAGAAAGCTCGGCCTAAGTTGTCTGATACTAAGCGAGAAATCACTCCCAAGACGAGTATGCATGAACGTTCTGAGCATAATTTTCACAGAGATACCAAATATATCAGGTAAGTGATCCCATAGAAGAGTTTGTTACGTAATTATAATCAACTCTGGATAAAAATCTCCATAATTCACACAAAACAGCAAAATTATGGTTAATTAAACTTGCAGATTTAGTATGTATTAAACAAAAATTATCCAGCACTTCTAGCCTAATTCAAATGCGATGCTAAATCGTTTAAAATTTTCTCTCTGACCTGGGCTTCAATTTCTGAGATACAGTCAAATGAGTAATACAATCATTTTCATTGTGCTAAAGATAACCTAACCTGGGGACAATCAATCAATCATTGCTCAAGGTATTCCATGGCAGTCACAAATGTTCACCATGGTCTGTATTACAATATAAATGTAAAATCGATGCAACATGGTTATCACACTGCAAAACTTAGATGATGTTCAGCTTTATACACAGACTTAATTAAGACGTAAATGTTCTTAGAAAAATGAGAAAATCCTACAAGTGTGAGTTTACCACAGACCGTCTCAGCAACTAGGCATGGATGTTTTACAACTAAATCACTGAAGAAAAATCATTAAACATTCTTAGAAAAGATGAGAAAATCCTACAGTTGTGTGAGTTTACCACCTCCGCAACTAGGCATGGATGGTTTAATACTAAATCACTGAAGAAAAATCATTAAACGTTCTTAGAAAAGATGAGAAAATCCTACAGTTGTGTGAGTTTACCACCTCTGCAACTAGGCATGGATGGTTTAATACTAAATCACTGAAGAAAAATCAGTAAACTGTTCTTAGAAAAGATGAGAAAAACATAAAACAAGAAAAATCTGTCACTTGAACAACTAAACTCCTGAAGCTTTAGAACCAAGTAAGATCGTCCGTTACTTTGAAGGCTGTCTCAGACTCATTCAGATTCACACCCAAACACAGTCACAAAACACTGGTACACAAACTATACTGAAGCAACTACACAGACAAAATCTTCTGTAACTAAAATGTTCTTTTTACACAACACACACACATAACACTGGACGTTGTTTAAGCAACACACCTTTATACACCACCACCAGAACCACGTTGTAACTAATTTGCATTCAACAGCAGAGTTTGATTATCAAGCACACCACCAAACTGCGTATTATCGGATATTTGGTTATAATGACGAATGGTACAATGAGGGTCAAATGTACTCATTGTACCATTCATCGTTATTCCATTTTAATAGGAATGTAACAGCAATTTAAAGTTTGAGGTCGTATTTTGGTTCTTTGCACAAGTCGCAAATTTTGTGTCAAGAATAACATGAAATTCAACATTACAAAAAGTCCTCCACAACTAAATGTGGATTAACTATCACTGTGACAGAAGCAAGTATTAAATGTGATATATACAGTGTGTCATTTTAAAATCGTATTATCAGAGCCACAAGCCCAGAAGGCTTTGAATCTTCAGCTTCTTCAAATGCCCATAAAAGGACTTATTTTATATCCTGCTGCAATAATTGTAATAATTATATAATAATTTCAAAAAAGAGGGCTCATTTTGTCGTTTCCCTGAGTGCACGTGAAATGTAACTCTAACAAAACATAACAAATCTACAAATATTTCTGACCGAGCTTTCAACTCTAAACAATTTGAAAATGACCTGTGATATGTCATGGAAGGGGAACAATCATTGCAAGGGAACTGCGCATGTAACAAAAAAATTTCCTTAAGAATAAGTCTCATTAAGAAAGAGTCGCTTACTAAACACATCAAAAAGAGTTCCTGCATTAGCAACACGTTCCACATAACGCACAAACAGCAGTACGAAAAAAAACAGTAGCAGACCAAAAATGTACGACAAAAGAATCCATCCATCTCAGAAGTTACCAAGAACTGCCAAAGTCCGTGATAAATCGTATTCGACCCGTCACTGCTGTCCGTCAAATCCTCCCCAGTTTGAATCGATCCACGATGTACTTGCCAGAATCTCCTGGACCTCAGGAGTAGTGAACGCGTCCAGGGGAATGCTGAAAAGGGGCGGCGGCATGAAATCATTAGCGGAGGAGTTACTGAATGTCGTACTGGTGACAGGATAGACCGTCACTGGCTGCTGCTGGAAATCGACCACATCCACAAGTTCCACGGAAGTTATGCTTGGAATCTCGAACCCGGAATATTCCAAATACTCGTCGTCGAGGACTTCCTGTTTCACCACCACCGCATCATCGTTATCCGACTCCACTTCCATTTTTACCTCCAACGGTTGGAAGCAAACTAACTGCGTTGCGGGTTGATAACCAGAACTGTGTGGTAATGGCTCGGGCTGGTCCAGCGTGGCGCTCTCCGGGGTCGCGGGAAGGTCGACGCCGGGGCTCGAAGGATCCTGTGTTTGGATGGTGGCCAGGTTTGCCACCACGACCGCGTTGTGTTTGTTTGCTTTCATTTTGTCTTTGAACGATTCATCGATTCTCAGTTTTAGATTTAGCCGATGAGACGGGGATTTAAGCCCCGTTGTCGACTGTAGGATACGTACCGTTCCCTTACCACACCTGTCCAGCACGCTGTTTGTCGCTAGGGGGCGTATGCTTCTGGTCTTTTCGGTGGCACAGAAATTGTGGTCGGGGTGGTGGTAGATCGGTTGTGGCCGACTGTTACTGATACTACTAACGATAGTGCCAGTGTTTTCGATTTTGTTCGTTCGAACTTCGGATTTTTTGCTATTGTTCGTTTTCTTTTTGGGTCGGTACTTATAATCGGGGTACTCACGGATATGAAGATCGCGCAATCGCTCGGCCTCCTCGATAAACGGCTGTCGCTCGGCGTCGCTCAGGTTCCTCCAGCGTTTTCCGAGGCGCTTGCTAATTTCGGCGTTGTGCATATCCGGTTGGTGGAGTGCGATTTTCCTCCTTTCCATTTGCGACCAAACCATGAAGGCATTCATGGGCCGTCGCACGTGCTTCGTCGACTTCTTACACTGCGTCGCATCCGAATATGGCGTCAGAGAATGCGGGTTTACCATCTGCGAACCAAACGCCTCCATCTCCTCCAGCTTTTCGAGGCGAAAGGTTACTCCGCCGCCTGTATTTTTAGGTAACATCGTGAAATATTGCGCCAAAACGAACGTAAACTCGAAAATGTCCGCCACAGACCAGCCACCGCAAACGAGTTGGCGCCTTGGCCTAAATCTATCCACCAATGGCAGCCTTGGCCTATTTATGTACGCCAATAATAGCCTTGACCAATTTACTTCCGCCAATAGCAGATTTGACCCAGTTACATTAACTAGTTCTCGCCTAGTTGTGTGCACCTTATCAAGACCAATAGTATTTTGGACACGGCAGGCAGCGCAGTAACGAAAACGCATAATAATATTCGTTTAATATTTTAAAACTGACAATTACGTCAAATCAGAGGGGTATAAATTTGATATAGCAACGATAAATAAAGTGGTCTGTCTGACGTAGTTTTTTGTGGCGCTGAAAAATTACGAGGATTGACATTGCTTTACATAAGCTGGTCCTGCGACTATAGCTAGCCTATCTTTGAAGCTTAAGCGCCGTATTATAAATAAAATTATCGAGATTACGATCACTGTAACCAGTGGCGGCGATCTTGTTTCACAGGTGGGAACACAAAGTCGACCATGGCCTCCTTGATGACCTTCTTTGGGAATTCACGCCCAAAAAATCTGATGACCTTTTTTTAGTCATTGAATTGCATGGATATCGTGGAATTAATTTGATATAACGCCGGTAAATAAGGTGGTCTCTCTGACGTAGCTTTTGTGTGGCGATGAAAAATTACGAGGATTTACGTTGCATTTAAGGGACACCCGTGTAATTTGTAATTTGGACCAACGCTGTATTTGACTGTTACGCTCTTACTTATTTACCGGCATCCTGTTGTTTAATCCGTTGAGAGTTGAGACCTAAGAATAGGTATAGGGGCCGCCATACTTGTTTCGGAGATTAGGGTTGCAGACGTAGGTATTAGGTAAGCGTCTTAAAATCAAGTTTAAATGTTTCTACGTTACATGATATAATTTTGAATTCCAAGTTATCTTGTTTTAAAATATGTTGTAAGGTATCATACAAGCTCGCACAACCGCAATTTGTTCTAAAATTTATGCCGTTTTTGCTGACTGACTATCCATCAACCACCGTCATGTTCCTGTAGGCTACAATGGAAAATCGCGAGGATTAGACCTGTTCCGAGGGTCCCTAATCCTACTACTCCTGCCGATTACAGGCCGATATCGGTAGTACCAATCCTCTCCAGACTCATCGAGCGTTACATCGTGCGAAGATATCTATACCAGGCCTTCAAGACGCCCGGATTCTCAGACAAAATCGATGATCAGTATGCCTTCCGTCCTACAGGATCTACCACTGCTGCCATCATATCCATACTGCATCATATAACGATGTTGTTGCAAAATAACGATTACGTGGTAGTCATCTCCATGGATTTTTCGAAAGCATTCGATAGGCCTACCATCCGCCATTCGTCGCTTGCCGAGAAACTATCCGACTTGGACCTACCAGACACGATCTACAACTGGCTCATTAGCTACTTCTGTGATGGAGGCCATGTAACTAGGTTCGCAGACGTTGACTCGGCTATTGCTTTCATAAATGCCAGCATTTTTCAGGCATCTGCTTTAGGTCCGCCATCATATATGTTGTCGGGGCATCAGACCTACATCCAGTCTTGTTGTCAAGACCTTAAACCTCAAGACCAAGACCAAGACCTTGAACCTCAAGACCAGGACCAAGACCAAGACCTTGAACCTCAAGACCAAGACCTTGAACCTCAAGACCAAGACCAAGACCAAGACTTTGAAACTCAAGACCAAAACCGAGAACAATACCCCAAAATCACAACCTTATCCAGATTTCTATTCCTTACTAAAAAAATTGTCAAGTCAGACTACTCGCTATTTTAATTAAAACACGAAACTTTTATTTTATTCAAACAAAACAATTCCAAATGCAGACTGCAGAGAATTCCGAATTCGTATTTACAGAAGTCCTTCGGGCGAAATCTTATTCCATATGCCTGTTGCATTTTATAAAAACCAATTCCCTCAGAATTTTCTGGCCAAGACGTGACCTGTGGGGCCTCATACAAATTCTGCCATGTGAAAAATACGTTCAACAGTGCTGAATTCACTGGTACACAGAGCAGCTTTTCAAGTACCGGATGTAAATGTACAAATTGTGTGTCTGTTTTGAAATCATTCCATGGTAAATAACCGGAAGTCAAAATAAATGTCATAAGAAACAGTAAAGCCTCACTCACACCGTGTAAATACTAAAGCAATTGTATTAGTAATTATTGGATAAATTTTTAAAATCCTTGCGTTTTGTTAAATGACTCTTTATATTGTCAAAAGTCTTGGTCTTGGTCTTGCAAAACCAAGACCAAGACTTTGAACCTCAAGACCAAGACCAAGGCCTTGAACCTCAAGACCAAGACCAAGACCTTGAACCTCAAGACCAAGACCAAGACCAAGACTTTTAAAAACGAACTCGAGTGCACTCGAGACCAAGACCTTGGTCTCGAGGACAACAAGACTGCCCAGGTCTACATCCTAGAAACAACTGCAATCGCATCGATAAATATGCTGATGATACCTATCTTTTGGTTGGTTCGATGCACGTATCCACGGTTGAAGACGAGCTTGCTCGAATAGCGGAATGGGCTTTGAAAAACAACTTACGACTTAATGAGTCTAAGACGCGACAAATGATTGTCTCCAGGACCGCCGTCCACCGCTCAGCCGCTCCACCGTTCCTTGTCCCTAAAGCCACCAGAGTTGAAGAACTTAAGGTTCTTGGAGTCACCTTAAGATCCGACCTTCGTATGACTTCTCACGTTGAGTCTATACTTGCCGTTGGTTCTTCCTCTATGTATGCACTGAATGTGCTCCGATCACATGGTCTGTCGGTGTCTGCTTCCCAAGTTGTTGCCAAAGCGACTATCTGACTATCATTGCTAACCTTATGTATGCCTTGCCAAGTTGCCGGCCTGGTGGGGATATACCAGAGCAGCTGAACGCGACAGGATCGACCAGCTCATCGGGAGAATGAAGCGTCGCGGCCTTTTACATCCTTCGTCTCCTACCGCTGCAGAAATGGCTTCTGAGGCTGACGCTCGCCTTTTTCGGACAATTCTTACTAATGAAAAACTATCTTTAGGTTTTATATAAATACTAGTGTATTTTCCCGTCATAATTATGACGTTGGTTAAAATGCTCTGAACGCCGTCGTCAAGACGACCGTCGTCAAGACGACAGTATAGTGACGTCACAAACGGTTTCACAATAGAACAGAAAGGCTTGTGACGTAGCGTTATACCAGGACAAATTTGCATATAAGGAAACTATATGTATAGATAATAATAGCGTACGGTCGTACGTAAAAAACACAAATTGAATTAATAAAAGTGCGTGTACGACCATACAATATTATATTTACATGTATATATATGCCCTATAAAACTATGATTTTTTAAAGTTTAAACTGATTGTGGTTAAGCGTCAGATAATATATTTTAAAAGGCATAAATCATAAACTTTGTATAACTGATTATAATATAATATTTTTCATAAGTTTATTGCGGGCTCGGCCCGGGCCCCTAAAAAGTCGCCGGGTCCCTGGGCATTTGCCCCCCTTGCCCCCCCTCTCGGCGGGCCTGACCACGCGAAGCTGTCGCAGCTGAAAGTAGCAAGCGCGGCTCAGCTGTCAGATATGTGGAGAGAGGGTGAGTTCTTCTGAATCCAAGATGACGCCAAGACCTCTGACGGCGGTGGACAAGACGATATGGGGGAACTCATAGGTAAGACTAGATTGATCAATCTTAGCAAGATGCCTAAGGGTGCCCAGGCACATGCATTGAGTCTTAGAGGGATTCAAGCGAAGGCGGTTGGGAGTCATCCAGGCAGTCAAAGTGTAAGGCACATGATGCGGACTGCAGCAGCGGCGTCAGAGGGAAAGCAGTGGGTGTAAGCCTTATGTCGTCAGCATATAAATGGTTGGACAAAGAGCAGGTGGCAAGAAGACGACTGAGAACAGAGGTGAAGATAATATAGAGGAGGGGACCCAAGACGGATCCCTGAGGAAGGCCAAAACGGGCTGGGATCCAAAGACCTGGTATAACAGTAAACAACCAAAGTAGAGCGGTCACAAATGTAGGAAGCCAGCTACTCAAGGGGCTTTTCAGATAATGTATGTTTGTGTGTCTATAAGTGTTTTTATATGGTAACTGTGTTAACTTTGTCTCTCTGTTCAATTATAATTTTCTTGATTCTGTTGCTGTCCACATGGAGCCTATATAATTATACTAATATACAGCTAAATTGAGACCCTTATAGAGCACCAAACGAGACCCATCTAATGCCCGCAGCCCACCAAAATGCTGGCAGGGTGAAATTTTACACTACTCTCCAGTTTACACCTGTTAATAAGCAGACTCAAGCATGGGCGGGGATCTAGGGGGACAAGACCCCCCACTTTTAAGAGTGGGGGGGGGGGGTCACGCCATGCATCGGACCCCCCAAATTTAGAAGATACATCAGAAAAGGTCAAGAAATGCAATTGTGTGTGAGGGCGAAAATGAGTTTTGAGTGCCTTTTTGACCAGAAAAGTTGTTTTGAGGAGAAGTGTCCCCCCCAAAATTAGAAGAAAAAAGTTATGAAAATATGAAATTGTGTAAGAGAAGGAAAAAGTGACGAAAGTAGGTGGAGGACTAAAAAAAGGTCATCAACTTTTTCGAAGATGAGATTGAAATTTTTTTTGATTTTTGGAAGATGAGATCCGGGAAAAAGTATACGGAGGGAAAAAATTTACCGCTGGGAAAAATTAGTAAAAAGAGGCTAATGACTAAAAAGGTCATCAACTTTTTTCGGAGATGAAAGCGAAATTTTTTGGAGATGAAGTGACAGAAATTTTTTGGGGGGACAAGATTTAAAAAAAACGGTCGTCGACGAGATCGTGGCCGACTTTCCAAAGCCTGTGGAATTCCGGACATCGATTTCTAAAACGTCCGTGGGAACATACTTGCCATTGTAGGCCAACTCATCCACTCGGCAACATGTCAGAGTATATGGACTTACTTTAAATTATAAGTTCACGAATTGTCGAGTCTAGTATTTGAAAAGACTTAAAGACGCTGATTTTTCCTTGTGTGATAATTATGACGGGCCTCCAGGAACAGAATGACACTTAATTTTTCCAAGACTAAAGAAATTGTATTTCATAGACCGAATCCAAGACACTTATCTCTTCCGGATCCTATCAGCAATGTTGAAAGAGTAAAAATTGTCAAATTGCTGGGTGTTCTTTTTCGAGAAGACTTAAAATTTGATGACCATGTTTCATTTATTTTGAAGATATGCAGCCAACGCCTATACCCCCTAAAAGTCCTCCGATCTCAAGGAATGCCTCCCAGCAAACTAAACATTTTTCAAGCCCTTGTAGTCTCCCGACTAACGTATGCCATACCATCTTGGGGGGGATTCCTGTCGGCTGAACTGGGTGGAAAAATTGAATCTTTTTTGCGCAGGGCTGGGCACAGTAACCTCTTTAGTGGTGATGGTTTAACTTTAGAGAAGATTTGTGAAAAAATTGAATTGAAGTTCTTCAAAAGCATCCAGTCACCCCAACACTGTCTTCACCAATTACTGCCTGCAGAGCACCTTCATAAATTCAACTTAAGAAAAAGGGGACATGCTTTTGAATTACCGCACTTTAATACATTGCTACATAAGAAATCCTTCATCATTCGCTCACTGTACAAGTATAAAAACTGGGTTAATGCTGGTTCTAGTAACTGTTCTGATATCTAAACTGGCTCTTTTTGTAGACCATATAGTAATGCTTATGTTCCTTAGAATGTAAGGCTTAGATCATAACTTTAGTTATAGATCGGCCTATGTATGTAAATAAGACACTATCGTTTATTGTTTATAATACTGTATAATGTATATGTATGTAAATAAGACATTATATAGAATTGCTTGTGTTTAAACTGTCTTACAGTGTTACTGATATTGTGATCCTTTTGTATGTATTGTTGTAAAGTATGAGCGTTTGTCTTATACTAATAAAAGATTACTTACTTACTTACTTACTTAGAATACACTAGTTGTAATTAATATGAGAACTTTAACAGCTTCGCCCTAACAATGCTTTAAGCATGATCGCCTCTGAGCTGTTCTTTACAGCCTAGGTAGGGCTGGCTGGTAGCGCCTCTGAGTGGTTATCTTGAAGAGGCGCTACAAAAATGTCCTGTATGAATTAATGATTTAATGAAAATCGGCGTGGGCAGTGGTGTAGTCCTAAAAAATGAAGTGGGGGAAGGCCTGGAAATTGAAGTAGCAACTGTAGCAAAAAGTGCAATCTTGCAAGAATTTTGCATAGTGTGAGCGCTGCTATTTTTGAAACTGTTGAATGTAAAATAATAACAAAAAATTAATAAATGTAATTACGTAAATTTATACATAGGAATTTGTTATTTAGTATAAAGCCAACACATATATAAATATATCTGCGAAACTGCGAAAGGCTCCAGTAAGTAAGCAGTTGAAACTGTGAGTCTTGAAGTCTTCTTTGTTCATTTATTTCAGCAGAAATGCTGCAAAATAGTGAGGGATCGCGTTCCCTCCCTGGAAAAAAGTGCGGGAACGGCGTTCCCCCGCGTTCCCGCCCCACTACACCACTGGGCGTGGGTCGAAATGCCGGATGAAACCGAAAGTCAGGAAGGAGTATCCGAGAAGATAAGGAAAATCCTCTGCCAACATTTTCATGGGCACTAGGTAGAACCCATTTGGGCTCTCGACGGGTCCTATACGTATGGGCTAAATGTGGGCGTGCTAGCAGGGTCATGACCTAGTGAAACCGTCGAGTGATGTATGTCCGGTCCGGAAGCGGTCAAAGAATGAGATTTTTGGGATGCACTAGTAGGCCTAGATAACTTGTCAGTTGAACTTGTTTTGCAACAGAAAGAGTTGCGTGATATTAACCTAAGGAAATTAATCGTAATCATAAACTCCACATTTCTAAAGCACTACTCTTCAGCTAAGCGCAGGGCACCAGCTTATTCATGAGCACTGATTATTGCATTGCTTTGCAAGTATACCCATATGAGGCCCATATGGAGCTAATACCCCAGTATAGGCACAATATAATGTCCCAATCAATGGACATGCGGGCTGGTTATAATCATCAACAGGCCTCACAGGAGTGGCCCCAGGCTTGAAGGATCCATGAGGCTGAGGCACACACAGGGCCGCATTAAGACTAGTGCGGGCCCAGGTGCTGTGACTGTCAAATTTCATCACAGAAAAATTTGATGACCTTTTTTGGGAATTTTTGATGACCTTTTTCTGGGAATTCTTCTTACACAAACTTTGATGACCTTTCTTTGGGAATTTGTTCTTAAAAAATTTTTTTTATGTACTTCAGAAAATGCGGGCCCCAAAATCTGCAGGCCCGTGTGCTGCAGCACCCTTAGCACCCCCTTAATGCGGGCCTGGGCACACCCCACACAACAGCAACCTAACAACAGTTCAACCCTTTCCATAAGCGGTTACACGACTCAGCACCCTGGAATATTTTACCCTTGAAGCAGTGTTGGCGTCCCCTTCATTCAGTGCCACCTCTGACGACCCCAAAACAATTTCAAGCCCCCTACTTAAACTCCCGGGACTCAAACCACGGCCATACAGGTGAGTCAAACGTTCAACCATGAACAGTTAATTAAGCAAGAACTCGTCAATTTCAAAATCGTCAATGACTTCACTATTATCCTTTAAATCAAAATCGGCAGAAATAACAATCAAAATACACATACGAAGAAAACAGACGAAACGTGCGAGTCCAAAATTAGAAACATGATGCGACGTTGGTCTGCTGACCACTGAAGTGAGTGACCACTGCAACACAAACAACTAAGACAATGATGATAGCGATGAATCATGAAGATGAATAATGATAATGATGATGATTAAACCAGTAATCAATGATGATGATGACGATGCTTGTCATGATGAAAATGATAACTGTGTTACTGAATCGTGATGATGATGAATAAAGATTATGATGAAATAAGATGCTAATGAATGATAATCATGATTATAGATGATGATGATGAATGATAATCATTTTATGATGAATGAAGATGATAATGAATGATGATAATCATAATTATAGATGATGATGAAGAATGATAATCATCAACATAGATGATGATGATGATGAATGGTGATGATGCAGGTGATGAACAATGATTGTGATGATGATTGTGATGATGATGATGATGATGATGATGATGATGATGATGATGATGATGATGATGATGATGATGATGATGATAACGACAATGAAAATGACTAATGGTGAGTGATGGTTACGATGATGAATGTGAATGCGGTTGATTCAATGTTCACATGAAGCAAGAATGTGCTTTAAGCAAATAAATTCCAAAATTGTGCATCAAATCAAAACAGATCTTCCAAATGCCAAGACAGCAAAAGAAGACGTGGAAGATTTTCAACCGGTATGCTTAACAGCTGTTGATTGGATCATAACTTTTTTATAGCTCCTTTACACAGCCACATACATATTGATTAACTTACGTTACATAAATGACATTACATCTGGTCCTGATATTCACCATGCATACATACAACGAGATTTCAGACTGTACACCAGCTTTATCGGGGATTGGCCTCCTCAACACCACTTGAACGAACCCAACACAGTAACAGCGTCCAAAGACTGGAAAACCAAATCGTAAGCAAACTAAACTACAAAAAAACTAGATGCTGAACACATAAAATCGAACATCCACTCCATTGGTGACTTCTTATTGCATATTCTCAGTGACTATAGTTAACACGTTTTCTCAGTGACTGTAGTTAATACCTGTGTGTTTTATTTGTCAAAAAAGAGCTGGAGGGGTCAAAAATTTTACAGAAAACAAAACAACATAATGATAAAGCAAAATAACACAAAACAACCATAAATAGAACTAGCGCTGTCATCATGACTCCAATCAACTTACCATAAATAGAACCAGCATATTCATAATGACTCCAGTCCCTACTTGGGAAAATAAAACGAAAAGCTAAAGCTAACACATCAATGGTTCACAAATCCTCCCTCCATAGAATACACTCCTAAGAAGCTGGCATGGTCCCACGATTAAAGGATCTTACGGCTGAAAGCGCAAAAATGACCACAGCAACCAGAAGAATATTCAACCGCACTCCAGAGTAAAGTAATAGGTAGAGGTTAAATACATTACAACCAGTTACACTGTAATACAACCAAACCAGTTAGGTTGTAATTTCTCTAATTAGCAGAAGCGTGAAATCGGAACTCTAAAGACCGAAAAACAAAGAGAAGAGAAACAATAACTCAATGGTTACACATGGAAAAAATTCATTACAACGCTGTCTTTGTAATTCTAATTAGGAACTTCTATAGCGCACAAAGCAAAATTGAAGGGTGCACCAAAATCAAGCCGCAGTCAGGACAGTACACAGAAGGTTAGTCTGCGGACAGTTATTTCCTTGTTAGCACTGGCTGCTCCTTTGGGAGCCATATCAAAAACCATGTTACACTGAGGTAGTCATGGAAGAATCTTTGACTGAAGCACTGACAAGATGACTGCAAACCAACTAACCCAGCAATGGAACTCGTACCAGAATTGACTGAAATTTAACTCGCAGAATCTGTAAGTCCGCTTATGGAACTTCAGGATTGACCCATACTTGTCAGAACCAACGAACAGCAGACACGCAGCTTCCTTTACATGATGCATGCGAACCACTTAATGACTTAAAGACACCAAATGAATTACTTAATGACTTAAAGACACCAAAAGAACTAATTAATGACTTAAAGACACCAAATGAACTACTTAATGACTTAAAACACCAAAAGAACTACTTAATGACTTAAAGACACCCAGAATCAATGCCAATCAAGTATGTCTAAATAATCAAAAATAGCAAAAACTGGACAATCACAAACACACTTCTTACTATAGCTGTTGTTAAATAGAATTCTCTGAGTTTCAAACACAGATATTAGCGATATAGATGAAATTCTTCTACTTATAAAATGACAGTCATTCCTTCTCTAAAAAGTGCTCCAGACACAAACTCAAAATTCTTTCACACAGATGACGCAACTGATCATATGAAATAAGACATTATAGCCGTAGTGCAACAGTAATTTCTCAATTGCAACCATTTAAAGGCATATTACGCCTTTCACTTAGGCCAGTGTTTCCCAAAGCATGTTCCGCAGAACCCTAGGGTTCCATTAGTGGACGAAAAGGGTTCCATGTGAAAATTTGGGTAATTAAAGTGTTCTTCGAATGTACTGTTACATTATAAATCAAACTCCGAAGTGAAGACAAGGGTTTCGTGAGAAAATTTCATTTAAAATAATTTCTACCCGGTAATTATTAAGGAATAAACTGTGCACATATCCCCATCACTGTTTATCACTTTAACGATGAGCTGCATTGGTTTCCCAGTCACTTTTAGCACATTCTCGTTGTTAAAGTGGTAAACACATTATGGCAGAATATGGTTCGTTGGGGTTGTCAAAAAAATGTTCGGATCAAAAAGGTTCCGTAGCCAAAAATAGATTGGGAAGCACTGATCCAAGCGATGGGCATATGTGATCTGTTATGTTTGCATATATATCCATCTGTCCACCCTTCTGGTTTGGCATTCTAGTGCCACTGATCTGAAATGCCTACAATGGCATTCTTACTCAAAGGACATCAGTGAAACTCTCAACTTGACAATCAGTCCTAATGTAAACACGTGTCCATCGTTTTTGCTCATCTTTTTCCTACAAAGACATTCATATATGTGGTCGACACTCTCTCTTCGACGGCCAAACTGTCAGTTAGTCCTGAAGACTCCTGCTACTTACAGATGTACACCTGTCGCAGATACTCTAAACCCCATTCAGTACACACAAGAGTATTTGAAGATTCTGTTTTGCCAGCAACCCCTCGTGACTTCAGTGGATCTAATGGGCACACTAACACTTCCAGTTTCTTGCAGTGAGCCTCAAGTCAGAAGCTACCATCTCACACTTCAAGCCTTGCGATTCAGCGGCTGGAAAAATCCTTCGTCTCATAGCCAACTATAAGGAATCGATAATATTACGTTCGAACGCTCTGAAAAACTCTGCAAATGTCTTCTTCAACTGTTCTCTGGTCCCAGGAATGATAAAAACGCCGACGCAGCGGAACTGGCGAATGGACGTCGTGTCCGTCGGAGCACGTCTTCCGTGTGGAAACTCCACTCTACTAGCACAGATGTGCTGGAAAAGAAAACTGAAACCGGGGCAGTGTGTGTATGGACCGAGCGAGCATCACATGAAAATGCCCTCCATTTTTGGGGCCGTTCGACTGTTTGTGGGGAGCTGGTGTATTGGTTGGGTGGGGCTGGAAATTCCCTCTGACCAGTCCGACTGAGCAGATATCGGGGAGGAGCTGGACCACTGGCCCGGCGAGTCGGGCGAAGGCGTGAGGAAATGTTCGGGTAGGTACCCCTGCATTAGATGCGACATCGTCTCCGACCCGTGCTGGGAGGGCGGCGTGGGGTAGTGGTGGAGGCAGTGTCGCGAAGGTGGCAGCGGTGGCTGTTGCTGGTTCAGAACCAGAGACTGACCCATCATCCATCCCTGGTTTTGGTCGGCCACGTACGGCTGGTTGTAGCCGGTCATCGGATGCTGCAGATGCTGTTGCTGTGGAGGACTCGACTGTGAAGAAACCCGGTTGCGCTGAGCGTGGTGCTGTTGCATCGCCTGGATGTGCGTTGGCGAAAGGGGCAACGTCTTCTTCCTAAGTGATGCTATGCTGTGGATGCTACCGGACGACGGACTCTGCGCGTTCGGCCCGGAGAAGGTGGAAGAGCATCCCTGGGCGGAGGCATAAGGCATGTAGCTCTGCGCAAGACCAGAGCTCGTCGTCGTGGCACCCGCAGCAGGACCGAAAAGTCCTTCCATCGCCTGCTGCGCGGCGCTGTCGGAACCGAGCTGATAGTTGGACATGTGCAAACTTGGATGAATGTGTCCGGTTAACCAGTCATCAGAGAGCGGCGGTAAGACACTGTTCATCTGCGGTGCATCGAACATGAATGTTGAGTGGTTGATGTTCTGGTAGAGAGGGTCGGAGGCGAGGCTGTCGCTGTTGTATTGGTTCCTTGAGGCTGCTGCAGCTGAGAACTGCATGCTACCACTGATGGTGCTGATGTTCGGCTCCGACATCACGAGATCGTGCTCGTTGCAGGCGGTCTCGTACGACGGAGGCAGTTCGAAGTTGATCGGTTCGGCGAAGTCGAGCGGCGAGATCGTGCCGATCGAAAGCGCGCGATCGAGGCTTCCGGACAGCGGTGGATTGCACTGCGACTGTGTCTGCATCGCCGCCTTCGCTTTCGTCTTCTTCACAGGTGGCAAGTGAACCATGACCTGTTTGCTGCCGTGAAGAAGGGAGGTCGATTCCGCAGTCTGACCTTTACTCGTGGTCGTGTTCTTCTTCGTCTGTCGCTTCTGCTTGTTCTTTGTGTCGTTCGTGTTCAAGTAGGAAGGAAGCAGGGAGTCGGCCGCGCTCTGGTACCCCGCTCCCGTTCCGAGCGGACTGTCTGGAAAATAGTCGTCGAGAAGTCCGACTATGTCGTGGTGCATGCGATCGTAGGCGATCGTGCGTGGCAGTCGATCCATGTGATCGGTTATGTCGCGGTTGGCGTAGTGATCGAGCAGGACCTTGACAGCCTCGTAGCTGCCTTCGCGTGCGGCCAGGAAGAGAGGAGTCTGGTCTCGAGAGTCCTGTGCGTCTTTGTTGGCGTCCCTTTGTAGGAGAGTCAGAACGGCATCTACGTTGTTAACAGCGGCTGCCCAGTGCAGAGCGGTCTTACCTGAAACACCACCCACCAGAAGCAGATCGTTTATTATAACAATAATAATGATATTTACTATTGTTTCTGTTACTTACTTACACAAGGAAAGTGTAATTCCTTATGAGAAGGTTGTCTGATGTGGCTTTTATTTTGTTTTTAAACCCGCAGGATGAAATCCAAAGGGTATGAAAAACTACTCTAAACATGGAACAATGCATCTCTTGAATGGTTCGTGTTTGCATAAATTATGTCTGGCTTACTATTTCAACTATTATGTTTATTGTTTTTATTATTATTGTTATTATTAGTATTATATCTTTGTTATCATAATCATCATCATCATAACCACTACATTTGAACGTTGGTTATTGTCACTTCTATCCAAGCCTTTCTTAGTTAACTTAAATATCATTTACGCCAGTGTAGGCAAATGCACTATCAAATTTTGTCCCTATTTCAAACGCTTGCAGCAACAGCCAATAATATCGAGCGTGCATAAATCCGTTTCTCTTTTCTTACCATATTCGTCGGTGGCGTTGATGTCTGCATCGGCATTGATCAATTCCTCGACCATTCCTTCAATCGCCAATCGAACGGCCAACATCAGCGGAGTCGAGCCATCGTTCATCTGAGCATTAACTTTCGTTGCTCGATTTCTGAGCAGAATCTGGACATACAATACAATAGTCTTAATTGCATGATTTGGATCAACAACACTTAAGGAAATACTGATACTAGAAAAAGCAACGCAGTGCAGAGGAATACAAAACAATGCAACACAAAGGCAAATAAAACTGCATTTTGCAGATGCCACTTACTAAGTCCAATGAATATAAATCAATAAGGTACACAATACTGTCTTTAATTGCCTTTGACCACTGCCGCCGCCGCCGCCGCCGCCGCCACCACCACCACCACCACCACCACCACCACCACCACCACCACCACAACCCCACAACCACCACAACCACCACCACCACCACCACAAGTGCAAACTCTCAGGAACCAAAAAACTAAGCCGAGTAAGAAATTCACCTGGAAAACTCCTCTTGCATCAGCAGCCACGGCTGCGTGCAGTGGAGTGCGACCAGTGCTGTCCTGGGCATTAGGATCACTTCCTGCCTCCAGGAGGCGTTTGGCTGCGTCCGAGCGCGAATAACGAGCGGCAAGATGCAAAGATGTTTCACCTGTAAATAAAGAAATCCTTTCTTTCAAGTTTCTCCTGTGACGGAATCTGTCACTCTTCCCATCAATTCATACAATACATATGTCAAATATTGCTGCCCTCAAACCGGTTATAAGTAATTACATAATCAGCATGATGTCAAGTTTCGTTTTTTGACACCTATCAGACTACTCAAACAGAATGAACTGTAATCTTGTTGTACCATAAAAGCTTCAATCCACTGATTTCCTGATCAACCAATCAAAATGTACCTTCTAGCATATCATCTAACGGACTGATCTTCTGGATATTGACCTGATTATGGCTTGGTTTTGATGCACCATTGGTTGATGCCTTGTGCAGTAGACACTGGCGCTATAGAAGTTACTAATTACAATTACAATTTTCACCGGTCCAATTTCAAACTTGGCAACAGCAGAAATCCTTGACCAGAGATGAGAAAATATTGGTGTAGTGTGTAGCATGTACCACATCAAAAGTACATGTTATTTACTCATTCAAAGATGGTACTGCCAGCTGATTCCAGACTGGTAATCATACCCGTTCGATCAGTCTTGGCGTTAACGGCCGCTCCTTGGCTGATGAGCTCCGAGATAATGGCCGCCGAACCTTCCTCAAGATCCACGTCCGTCGAACCAGTGCTGTCGCTGTCCGGAAGAGACCTCCGAAACCCAGACCCGGACGAAGAGGCCACCATCAGTGGAGTGTATCCGCCAGGGCCCCGAGCATCTATGTCGCTCGGATCAAGGTGATCTGCTTGTGGAGGGGTAAGCGCAGTGATCGATGGTTTCGGAAGACGTCCGGCTGCCTCCAGATGCTTCTCCGTCCACTCCCGGGAATCGTAATCCTCCAAGAGGTCCTGTCCAACTTCGTCACACTTGAAGAGAAGAGAATGTCAGTTAACAGCAACAGATCGCTATTTTTCATGACTTTACAAAGTCCCCTTCAATACTGCAAAATGCCTTTCACGACTCTATAGATTGTCCCTTCAAGGCTTCAAAATTCGATGCCCAACTCCACAGAACACCCTTCAAGACTGTAAAATGACATTTGACATTGTAAGATTGCAAAATGCCCTTCAAGACTACCAAATATCCTTCAAACCTGTAAACTGCACTTTACGACGCTGTAAAACGCCCCTCAAAACCGTAAAATATCCTTCAAAACTCTAAAGTGTCTTTCATGACTCTGTAAGACACCGTTCAAGACTGTAATATATCTTTCATGACTCGTTAAAAAGTCTTAAATCTATAAATTGCTCTTAATGACACTGTTACGTGTCTTCAAATAGCTTTACCACTAAACAGTTAGATCTTTCTTACATTACATGTACAATATATCTTAACTTCTTTAGCTCATTTAGAAGAAGCGCTATATAAATCTCTAATTACATTTAAAACTAATTTCTATACATATTACATTAAACTCGAAGACTCTATTCGAGAAGACTATCATAGAACCAAGACTGAGCTAAACTTGAAAGATTTAATCAGTGCTGAGCAAGGAAACAAAATGAAACCTTGAAGCGTTTAGACTTGGGAACATCCACGAGGTCATCATCACTCCAAGATCGAGAACTAGTGGCGCCTCTGTCGGAGGTTGACGTCGGCTCCTCCGATGAAACACTTCCTGAACCAATCTGTCTAGAAAACAAAAATTATCAACGTAAACTTTTGTAACCGTAATTCTAATTAGCAACTATAGTAATTAGCAACTACAGTAATTACCAACTATAGTAACATAACATAACATCATTTTTATTGGTCCAAATTAAACATTACCGATTGGAAAACAGAATGAAACAAATCAAACAACCAATGATAGTTACATTGTAGCTATAGTAAGTAACAAAATCAATCATAAACATTGGTTGAAAAAATGCTTTCAGAATAATGGAATACAATGGAGCACAACAGGAGACCCAATTAACAACTATAGTAATTAGTAACTAAAGTAATTAGCAACTAGCATCAACGGATCATGCACCAAACTCGAGGTCAACAGGTCAATATCCAAAAGATCAGAATAAATAAAATAATTAATTAGTAAACCTGATAATCCCATGGACAAAATAAATTACTGACAGTTAGTCTAGCTTCCTGTCTTTGGTACTGCACAGATCTGTCCCAAGGAATGTGTGACTCTAAGTGATGTTGTGCTCAGAAGCAAGATTCACTTCATGGATTCTGCACTATGCCACAGAAGTTTCCGGGTTGGGTAAGATTAATTCCGTGGTGTACTTACTTGGGAGTGTCTCTGCCATCTGGTGTTCTCCGGTTACCAGGGGCAAAACGAAAACCCTCTGGAAACCATGTGGGCCCCGAGGCGCGCTTGCGGGTAACCGAATAAAGAACGGCAACAAGTGCTGTCACTATGGCAACTGCGATGACGACAAAGACTATCAACGTGTATGGTGCTTCGGTCGTTGCCGTGTCTTTGCCCTCGGCTGCATAAACAAAGCAAAGTACAAACAAATGATACATATACAATTATTGTACATCAGCAAGCATCATAACACTGTATTTAGAACCTTTAAGTAACTCTTCAAAGTTCGTTCTTCTATTCTGTCAGGTAACGTCTCTTCCTCTTTAACCCTTCTTAAAACTTGCTCTTTCTCTCGGGATCTCTCGAACTGGGAGAGCTTCTGAATGGCTTTCCCACTAGAAGCGCTTTATAAATGTCCAAATACAAGACAATACAATACACAGTGCTGCAATTCTGAATTATTATTATGCATTTATTATGCACTACTATCTAATGGTCATGCATCAATCGATGGCGCTGAGCAATTGCGAGTGACGGACTTGCTCAAGCTCCATACACTTAGAGGAGGATGCTCGAACCCTTACTCTCCACATTATAAGATAAGCACTCAACCAATCGGCTACTATGTCTCACAAACGGCTACCGTGTCCACACAAACTCTGACGTGTAGAATGCAATACTTTGGCTTGCATTTAAGCTGAAAACAAGCTTCCCTTATTTTACCTTACCACGCCATACTCTTAGCATTCCTCAACGTTACCTAAAGTTGTTCTTGAATACAAGATACAGGCACCTTTTAAACTGATCGTTTACAATTGCAGAATTCACAGTCAATAATTCTTTATGAAATAAATGAACAGGTTTATCAAAATGGCCATTCTTATACTCTATCAGAAGTGAAGAAGAAGTCTTACACTGCACAGAGTAGATTGGAACTTCTGGCTTCCAGCCATGTCTCATCGACTGAGCGATGAATTCCGCTGCCGTATCTGCGTGCTTGAAGCACTGAGTTTCACACTTGCTGTTATCCAGATTCACATAGATTTTGCTCCTACAGCAGACAGAAAATTTGGCATAGAGTTTCCCGAAGAGTTAATCGCAGAATTAACAGAAGCCTAGAGTTGCTCCTATAGTTAACAGAAACATTTGGTTGAAAACAGAGTTTGCCTCTAGATTTAACAGTTGGCAGGAAAATAGTATTTGCTCGTACAATAAAAACAGAATTGGCAGGAATATAAATAAGCTCAAAGGCAAAGAAGACAGTAATTGGAACCGATTTCATAATGATTGACCCACGATCTCCAGCTTCCATGCACCCTAAGTCTTTTTGATGCTGCAAATAGATTTATCAAATGCCAGGATTCTGTTACAATGACATAGTTTCTAAAGTTAGCACAATCTTGTAATCTATGTTCCTGACTGCGTTGTAGACTAATTCCTCTGTTGCTTCCTATTGGCCCACTACCTAGCCCATTCTCTGTCCCTGTCACACCCCACTCACTCTCACCGTCTGAAGTTTCTTGCTCATCTCTCTCCTTGAGCCAAGTGCAAAGAAGCCTCTGATCTCGTGTCATTTGCAAGATAGCTCCGAAAATCTTATGTTGTAAGTCTAACTGTACAAACTGGATCACAGACGTATCTAAGCCATTTATTACATACATACATACATACATACAAACATACATACAAACATACATACATACAAACATACATACAAACATACATACATACATACATACATACAGAGCAAGGTTTCATCTGTCATCTCATCCGTACTCACCCTGACACCTGTGAGTCCAACGCCCTCTTCCATCTCGTCCCATTGATCCGCTGCACAAAGATGTAATCCGAGCTACCCTTCCTGTTGGGTCGCGCCTCCTCTCCCTCGCTCGGCCAAGGGTAGATCATCTCATCCCCGCTATCGCTGTGCTTGATCTTCGGAACGCTGTGGAGCAGCAGAGCGAGGTGCCGCAGGAAAAGCGGTGCCACCTTCCGAAACTGTTCCGGCTGCATCAGAACGACGATGACCAGAGTTCCATCCGCCAGTTTTTCCACGTCGTTCGAGTCGCAGTCGAGTCCGTCCCAACCGCACTCGGCCGTGTTGCATCCGCGGTCGCAGTGCGCGTTTGCGAAGTGATGGCTGCAGTAGGAATCGTAGATGGGGTTGCACTCCGGGAGCTGTTCTCGACAGTCCCACCCGTCGAAAAGGCACTCCTCGCTGTTGCAGGCCTTGTCGCAGACGCCGTTTTCGAAGAGGTCGTAGCAACGGATGCCCTGTCGGATGGCAGAGCAGTTCTGGTAGAGTTTCATGTCATAGCTGCACTCAAGACTGTCGTAGCTACAACTGTGGGTGTCACAATCCTCCTGGAAAGACAGAAGTTTTATTATATTCACATTTATTTATATTATTTATTAATTTTACATTTATTTTATTTTATTTTATTTTATTACATCAAAGTCCACTGCTGTATTTGTTCCAGCAACAGGCCCTTAATCAGGAATATAGAATTGCCCGTCCAAAAGCATTCGAAGTTGTGACCGCCCGAAGCTGTGAGCATATGAAGTCATGACCGCTCGAAGTGCCGCCACTGCACGAGTCGGACTGCAGTGCCGCTATGCTGTTTACAGAGCCTAATATCAACCCTGCTTCTTACAGAACTGTCATCTGAACGCTCGCAGTGGCTCTAGAGAAGAAACTAAACAGTGCTGGAGGAGAATCATGCACAATTCATGCCCATACAAAATAATTTTCACCCGTCCAAAGGACCTAAGGGCCTGTCCAGCAACCAAAATGCAGACACCACAATACACAATCATGATGCAGAAAGCATCAATGTATTTAAGTAAGTAAGTAAGTAAGTATATTTTTTATTAAACCAGCTGCCAAACAGCACTCTGGTGAACAACGTCGGCTAAATAGATCCTCTAAAGTTAATAAACAAACATTCATCGGTATATATATACATAGCATTAACCATAATATATATATAACCGTATATATATATCACTAAATAGAAACACAAATATATTGTAATGGTAATTGAGGATTTATGTAGCACCACTTCAACAGAGACTTATCACGGTCGCTCCAGATCCAACACAATGAAACCACGATCGAACAGAATGGTCTTCAAGCATTTGCTGAAAAGAGGCCGAGTGTGTTTATTTATTTATTTATTTATTTATTCCGGATATTTCTATAGCGCCTCTCGAAGTCAACTACTACTCAGAGGCGCTCCCGACTACAGCATTTTGATACTGTGCCGGAAGTTTCACGCCGAAGCGCCACGAGCAATTGCGAGTGAAGGACTTGCCCAAGGTCCGTACGCAGTGGCTAGAGTGGGATTCGAACCTGCAACCCTCCGGTCACAAGGCGCCGAACTTACCACTGAGCCACCACGCCTCTCAAAAGCGCTGCCCGCATGTAGCAATCAGAAATATACCTACTAATTTTATTTTCCTTCACTTAAGGTACGAAAATCAATGGACAAGACTAGACATTCAAAATACTAACATCGCATCGGCCATTGTTGGCTTTCTCCTTGCACTGGTGCTTCACGCAATCGTCACCTGTCGACACCGTCGGAGCCAGTGTCACCCGATGTCCCACGCCACCTTCAAACGAGTCGTCAAAGGTTTCGCAGCTGACACCATTCCACAGCGCCGGGCACACGCACTGATATCTGCCGATCCTGTTGACACATGTTCCGCCGTGCTGACACGGCAGGGATTCGCATTCGTTGGCAGTGTCGTACTGACACAGGTCGCCGGCCGAACCTGACGGACACTGACAGCTGTAGCCCGTGTCGTGAGGTCGACATGTGCCACCATTCTGACAGGGAAAGCTATCACAGAAGACGTGAGCATATTGACACCTGTCACCGGAAAAACCCTGAAAATCACATAAAAGACTGCGACTGTAACACAAGTATTCACAGGCGTACATATTCAGTGTATGCATACGCAGTGTATGTATGCATGTATGTATGCATGCAATTGTGTATGTATGCATATATGTATGTCTGTACTGTTATGTATGTGTCATTGTATATAAATATGTATATATATATATATACATGTCTGTACTGTTATGTATGTGTCATTGTATATAAATATGTATATATATACATGTATTAGTTTTCACCTCAATGTTCAAGGCTTCAATGCTCATGCATGTGTGATCTACAATTCTTTTTCAAGCCTTGTAATCTCTAAGGAAAGGTTGTCCACTGGTTGGATTTTCCAACCCTGATTCTTCCAATAAAGACAACAACTGCTACTGAAGGGCCGTCCATAAATGACCATGTTTTGATAAGTCAAGACACACTGACAATGGCAACCTGCATAGACTTCTTAAAAGTGTCGAAAGCAATAACCTTACTCTAGTGATTAGCCTGAATCAACATTGAGTCATTATTGTAACATGTATTATTATTATTATTATTATTATGATTATTACGCATTTATTAAGCGCCACTACCTAATGACCAGGCATCAATAAAATGGCGCTGACCAAATTGTGATTCAAGGTCCTTACACAGTAACCATCTCAGGGGAGTAATCATTACTCTCAGCTTTACAAGGTGAGCGCTCTATAATAGGCCATTGTGTCCCAGTTGGAGTAATCTTAAGGTCAAGTCATTTAGATATCCATGTACACAGAATGGTGCCCGAGGGCTACATAAATGCATTCACACACAGACACACACACACACACATACACAGACACACACAGACACACAAAGACACACACACACATCCATACACAGATACACACACAGACAGACACACAGACACATAAACAAAAATGAACCAAACATTACCTGTTGACAAAGACACTGAGAATCTGCCAAAGCGTCAATGCACACTCCTCCATTCTTACATGGCTTCGACTCACAGAACGGTATTTTCGTCTGACACTGTCGCCCCATCCACCCATCCTTACAGACGCACCGATAGTCGTTGATCAGCTGAATACAGTCTTGAGCACCTGCTCCAGTGCATGGATTCGAAAGGCATTCGTTTATATCGCCCTCACAGCGCGCTCCGGTGTACCCCGGAGGACAGACACAGTCATATCGGTTGACGCGGTCGAGGCACGTACCCCCGTGAAGACATGCCCCATCGAAACAATTTTCCTCGTTCAGCTCACACAGCATACCCAGAGTTCCCGACGGACAGGAACACCGGAATCCATCGACGAGATCGTGACACGTGCCGCCGTTCTGACACGGCTTGGCAGCACAATCGTCGACGTCGTACTCGCAGTTGAAACCCTGGTACCCTGCCGGGCAATCGCACGAGTAGCGACCAATCAGATTGTTGCACGTCGCACCGTTCTGACATGGCAGCGAGGCACATTCGTCTGTTTCTACCTCGCAGTAGCTTCCCTCGTAGCCCGGCTGACACAGACACTTGTGCGTGTTGCTAAGGTTCTTGCAGACGCCGCCGTGTTGGCACAGGTTGCTGACGTCAACGCCTAAACAGGTGATGCAAATTTAAGTTAGTGCTAGGCATGGGTATAATTTTCAAGGGGTACTCCTAACTCCCCCACGTTTTAGACTTAAGGGTTCTATACCCCCAATATTTCATAATCGGAATAAACAATGCCCATTATATTCAGTATTGGACTTGGCACTTAACATTTAATGTTCAAATAACAGTCGCAAAGAGGATTGTTTACATAGCATAATCCCAATGCTTCAACATTTATCTGATCTGGTTTCACCCGACAAGAAGAGTCATGGTTCGCTGATGTTGAGGTGTGATTTGTTGAATGGGCAATACAGCCATCTCATTTTTATTAAAAATAGATGGATTCAGAGCTGGCAATATATATTTCAAAGTATGTTATCCCTTTGCCTCTGTCACTATGTAATGTAAATGTAAATCTCCTAAACTTCTCAGTGCCATACAAAAGCTGTGTCAGGGAGAACAGCTTAATCAACAGCGCTATAATTTGCTTCCTCAAATCAGGGGTGCAAGAGCCAGGTTGCTGTGAGCCAGTTTCAAGTGCCTGGTCAGAATGCGAAGGGGTCAGGCGGGGAGACAGATATTAATCATTATTAATATTTAATATTTATAAGGTAGATATGATCCCTCAGGAATGAAAAACTACCTAAGCAATGTGCAAGAAGGAAATATCACTGTACTGTTTCCTTCGACTATATGCAGGACGCTGTTTAAAAATGCACTTGGTTAGATCTGTAAGATAGCCATGTGTACAATTCCTTTGTCAGGCATTTAAAATGCACTATATAAATTGTCCTGATACATCTTAAAAACCAAGTCTTTGTTTCAGATTTTTCTGGACAAAGAAGAGCAGTAACTCACAGCCTAATAATCAAAACATCGTTGAAGTTAATTTACAACTGGAAACATTTGAAGCGTGAAGTACCTCTGGAAACTGCAGCAGCTGAGCAAGAAACCATCCTGACATCACAGAGCACGCCAGTGTAACCACGGCGACAGATGCACTGGAACTGGTTGGCATCCTGGATGCACGTGGCACCATTCATGCATGGCAGCTGAGCGCACCAGTTGACGAAACTCTCGCATCGCGGTCCAGTGAACCCGTACGGACAGTGGCACTCGAAGGCGCTGCCCTTGTTCGTGCAAGTGGCACCATTTAGGCAAGGACGCGAGTCGCATGGGTTGATGCGATGCTGGCAGTTGCTACCTGTGAAGCCAGGTGCGCAGCTACACCTGTACGAGTTAACGTCGTCGACGCAGGTTCCGCCAAAAAGGCAAGAGCTGAAAAAAACATATTTGTGATGTACTGCACATATTATGTAAGCAAAGTTAGTCAAATCTGAATTTAAGGCATGAGACAAGTGCGAGCGAATGATCTGTCTAGGGTCGTCACAGATTCTACTCAACCTACAGTCAGTGGAGTAAAGAGCAAGCATGCTATGCCTACCAAAGAAACAACCTGAAGAAAAGCACAGTTTTACACTGGATGTTTTTATAGAAAACCCTTTGAAACCAGATGTTTGTACAGCATCTGTAGCTCTCTCCACCTGAGCCCCTTAGCAAACTCAGCTATTACGAGTACACTGTTGGTTGGAAGATGAGACTGCGAGGTAGAGGATTGGCCACCCGACCTCATGTGTCGAGGCTAAGAAATGAAGTTGCCAACACTTCATAACCACGGCTGCCCTTAAGGGATTGCTCTTCTTCTGGTGGCAAATCACCTAGTTTTCTCAGCACTGTTTCTTTACTGATCAACATTTTTGTTCTTAATGACATCATGTATAAAGACCTGAGCAATATCCTTCGCTCACAATTGTTCAGCGCCATCGAAGTTCCGTTGTATGGTCATGTATGCACTTCTTAACTTTAAAATGCAGGCAACGTCAAACACAGTAGTATTGTATATTGTATTGTATTGTATTGTATAGTGTATTGTATGAGCAATCTGAAAGTGTGCAAATCTCCTGAAACCTGGAGGTGCAGTCATTATCGTTAGTCTGGCAGTGAACTCCGCTGAACCCCGGGCGACATTGGCAGATATACGAGTTGGCATAGTCGTGGCACAATGCTCCATTGACACATGGGTTCGAACTGCACTCATTGACGTCGAACTGACAGTGTCTCCCTCCAAAGCCAGGCACACAGACACACAGGTAGTCGCTAAGCATGTCAACACATGTGCCACCGTTTTGACATGGCTCTGCAAAGACAAAATTGTAATGTAATGTAACCGTGAATATGCAATGTAGCTAAAGATAATTGCAGTCTTCCGATCGAACAAAATGGTCTTCAAGCGTCTCCAAGGTCTTCAAGCCAAAGAGAGGCTGAGAAGCTCATGTTGCAGGTTGTTAGGCAGCTTGTTCCAGTAAGATGGGCCAACCACAGCATAACTTCTATGCTGGACCCAGGAAGTTCAGGCCAGTGGAACACCCAAGTAGCCAAGCGTTGCACAGCGAAGAAATCTGCGACTGGGAAAAAGGAAGATACTGAAGCAGAAAGATCCTTGAGGTAAGAAGTAACACAACCCGTCAGACAATTACGCGTAAGCATCAAGATCTTACAAGTTCTGGACTTGACTATCCATTAAATAACCATTAACTTTGTCGTATATAAAGCTGAGAACCCTACCAGATATGCAGTCATCTGGGTTATGTTCGCAGAATCTGCCTTCGTATCCCAGCTTGCAATTGCAGGTGAAGGATCCATCTCTGTTGACGCAGGTAGCGTTGTTCTTACAAGGGTAGGACGTCGCACATTCATCCACGTCATCGGCACAAAAACGACCTAAAACAGATCAACAAATGTTATAAATGTTATCTAAGCCACGTTTATCCACATCAGAAATCGATCTGCAGCCAACCACAAACAGTGGAAACTCACTATACAGCTGTCCTGTGAAAGCATAACAAGAACCACCTATTTGAGCGTGCTGGCGTCGGGAGCGCCTCTGAGTAGTTCCCTTGAAGGGGCGCTATATAAATCCTCGAATGAATGAATATAACCAATGGCCTATTTCATTCTGAAATAGGCCATTGGTCAACCACATGTACAGCAGAAACTATAAAGCTGTCCTTTGAGCCAAAACAAGAACTACCATATAACGAGGCCATCAGTTAAAATGTTTGGAACCATGTACCTGCCCGTGTTATACCAGAATTCATGTGTTAATGAAGCATTTTATAACGAGTCTCCAGTGTAAAATCTAACTTAATCCAATCAACTCTCACTGAAATCCCCACAACACTGCTAAAAAAGCCACTGTAATTTCCAACTTCATTCCATCTAACCAAACAACATGCAGAGCTGCTAACATTATCGCATACATCACCAAATCAAAAACTCTTCTCAGAAGATAGCCAACATATTGCACGTACTGCATGTCATTTTGTTTAGAGGCGACCACCTGTTCATACCTTGCACATTACGACAGTCTACTAAGTGACTTTTGGAGGAACCTGCATAACTGTAATCGTAATACATCCTGAAGTCCTGTGCATTACATTACGATAATATGCTATTTGTAAATTTTGGGTGGACCTGCATAGTTATATTTGTAATCTTTCTAGTGCCCAAACCACCTTAATCACAGGTGTTCAGTCAAAACAAAACTGCTAGACAGGCAAGATCAGATCTGGTTCCAGGTCAAGATCCCTGAGACAGGTAGGCAGTTAAGTATATTATAGGAAGAGATGCACGATGAGGCATACCTGTATATCCAGGTGGGCAACGACAGGTGTACTCTTTATAATCTGGTTCAGGAATACATTGTGCGCCATTACTGCAGAGATTACCAAGACAAGGGTCGAGCTGCAATGAGCAGTTGACTCCAGTGTATGGCAACTCACAGAGGCATTTGTAGCCATCGATCAGGTCGAGACATTGGCCGAAGATACACGGACGATCAGCACATTCGTCGATGTTTGTCTCACAGTTTATGCCTGAAATATCGATGAACATCTCAAAGTCAGTGGCTCTCCTCATAAGTTACGTAGCTCTACTTGAAAAGCACAGTTCAATCTCGTGACTTTGTACGTGGAAGCTTTACAGGAATGAGGTTTAAAATCGACTAACAATGGGAAATCAGTTATGGGGAATTATTTGCCCCTTCATTCATTTGTCTTTTCACCCATCCATCCATCCATCCATTCACTCACCCGCCCACCACCCACCCACTCACCCATCCATCCATCCACCCATCAATCCATCCAACCACTCACCCACCCACCCACCCAACCCACCCTCCCTCCCACCCATTCCATATATCAATCAATCCATCCATCCATCCATCAATCCGTCCATCTCTCCATCCATCCATCCATCCATCCATCCATCCATCCATCCATCCACTTACCTACTGACCCAACCACTGTCCACACATTCATCCACACACCCACCCACCCATCAATCTACCACCCATTCTTCGACCCATCCACCCACCCATCCATTACCCATCTACCCAATCTGACAACAGGTAATGCACAGGTGTGCTCAGATACTCACCAGTGTATCCAGGTGGACAGACGCACAGGTAGAATCCCAATCGGTCGAGACACGTGCCTCCGTGTTGGCACGGATTGACATTGCACTCATTTGTGTCAACATCACAGCGCTCTCCCTCGTAACCTCTATGACACTGGCAGTCAAACCTAAGACACACCAACAGAAAGCCAACCTCACTCACTGTCTCCCTAGAAATCCATTCATCCACACACCAATCTAATCTAATCTTATCTTAGCTAATCTTATCTTAGCTAATCTTATCTTAGCTAATCTTATCTTAGCTAATCTTATCTTAGCTAATCTTATCTTATCTTATCTAATCTTAGCTAATGTGTTAAAAACTAAGCCAAGCAATTGTCCAGTGTTGTACTTAATGAGTTAAAAGCGTAAGCGAGTGCAGGAACCAGCAGATTACATAAAAGATATGGTGAACATGTGAAAGAGTTAAAGCTATTATGATAATAATTATTATTATCATTATCATTCTTTTTTTTTGCCCCAGGGTACCAAGGATCCCCAGGTAGATAAAAAATTGTCCGGAGACATACAAAAGAAAAAATTATTCCTGGAACGGCCGAGCGAGTTTTCGCTGTGATTTTGTTATTATTATTATTATTATTATTATTATTATTAATATTATTACGCATTTATTAAGCGCCACT
This sequence comes from Allolobophora icterica, assembly GCA_963556255.1. Taxonomy (NCBI): domain Eukaryota; kingdom Metazoa; phylum Annelida; class Clitellata; order Crassiclitellata; family Lumbricidae; genus Allolobophora; species Allolobophora icterica. The sequence continues at coordinate 44,364,336 of OY744615.1, forward strand.
ACCTAAAGCATCAGTTAATGGTGCTGAACAGTTGTGAGTGAATGACTTGCTCAAGGTCCCTACACGGTAACCGTCTCAGAGGAAGGAGGCTCAAACCCAAACTCTCTGCATTACAAGGCAGGTACTGTAACCAAGTGGCTACCATGTCCAACAAGAATTATTAAATGACAGAAAGGCTTAAGGACTGAACATCTAATAGTTGCTGCTACACAGCAGACCATTGTTATAGTCCTCTCTCACCTGTTGATGCCATCCGAACAGTTGCCCCCATTTAGACAGGGGCTACTGTCGCATTCATTGATGTTCGAGGCACACAGGTAGTCATGGTAACCGAGAGGGCAGTTGCACCGGAAGGCATTCACCTGGTCAATGCAGTAGCCGCCGTTCTGACACGGACTGGAAAGACACTCATCGACGTCCGTCTCACACAGCTGACCTACAATGGTCAGAACATTTGGTCAAGTCACAATTTCTCAACTATTTACTCAATAATTCATTCATTCATTAAATTTATATAGCGCCCCTTCAAGATACCTACTCAGGAGCGCTCCCAGTCCAGCCATGGCTAAAAAAGAAAGACTTACGCGATTTATTAAACGCAGGCAAATTATTCAGAGGTAGTAATCGCAGTTCCAGCGTGAGCCCATTCCAAGTGGAGGGACCCACAACAGGGAAAGCCCGGCGCTGCCCAGTAGAAGAACAAGCACATGGGACCAAGAGGACCAAAATAAACATTACATGAGTCGATCGATGAATTAGCACCTGTTAAACCCATCGACCTGGAATGACCTCCCTTTGACCTTTTGATTGACAGTCCAACCTCGAATCCAAGTGAAAATACAGACAAATATATAAATAAAAAACATGAGCAAAAATCACCCTAACGAATTCAATTGTTTATCCAAATCTCTCACCTGTGTATCCAGGTAGGCAAAGACACCTGAAGTAGTTGATGCTGTCGACACACTTGGCGCGATTTCGACACGGATTGCTGGCACATTCGTTGATGTTTTGTTCGCACATTGTCCCTGTGAGACAACAGACCAGCCATCAACAACGTAATGTAACATAATGCAACATAAAACGATGTTTACTTAGGGGTTTGCATTCAAGTCGTGTGCAGAACAGTGCTTGACTGGTCATGTACTTGCATTGGATGTAGCTACAGCAGAACCTCTTTATAATGTGCTGCATTATAACACGAATTCTGTAATAACATGGTCAGGACATTACTACACTAGAAACTCATTATAACACAAATTCTGATACAACAGAGTCAGGGCCTGGACTCCAATATCACTTCCAACACTATTATTATTATTTATTAAGCATCCATCACTGTCTAATGACCAAGCATCAATCGATGGCGCTGAGCAATTGTGAGTGAAGGACTTTCTCAAGGTCTATACACAGTAACCATCTCAGGGAAGGAGGATCGAACCCGTACTCTCCGTGTTACAAGAATGCGCTCTAACCAATCGGCTACCATGTCCCACAGAGCGAAACCATAGGGTAGAACAGTCTCGTTATAACGCTGGTCTTGCAAAGACTCCAAGAGACAGTGTTGTAATGGGTTTCAGGTGCATGTACACAACCAAACACATCGCAACAACAAAGCGCATGCAATTCGATGCCTTAACGAGACATTGTTTTGGGACAGTGACCAATTACTAAGCACACAGTTACACAGCACAGTCGCTTTTGTCATCAGACACTGGTCGATGTTTGACTATAAACGAATCCATCCATGGAACGCACAAAGCGAGGTTCCACAGCTATAGGTTTGTTGATATTTGAGTGAAGATCCAGGACAAAGACTCTCGCATTCAATCGGGAACTGTACCACCTTCCAAAGCTCACAGCAAACAGAGGCATTCGCGAATTAACTGCATAATCACCATACGCTGCCAAAAGCTCATTCCACTTGCCACCGTAATCCATAACCAGTCAAGCGATTAGCATGGAAAGAATGACAGAAGTCACATTTGATTTGTGTTTGCATTTGCTCAAAGACAATAGCTTCAGACAATAGCTTCAATAACTTCAGCAGCAGCTCATTGCCACGCCTCACTGACTTTCACAGCCTTTGTTGGCGACATCGTCAACCTCATTGGCGTCAGTCGTTAAAGACAATATCCAGGTAACTGGATGGTCGTGACAAACGTCCACCTCACGCTATTTGTAGCTGCCATTACACACCAGCACCATCAAGACAATGCATCATTAAACACCACAACTAGGGATTGTTCGGCCCAGCAAACGTATGGGCATAAAAATCTACTGCAAATTCGGTGATAACAAGAGGAGAAAATTAATTCCCAAAAAATTTGGAAATGTACAACTGAAGGAGCTTTACGATCTGCAGACAACTCGTCACCTGGTCAGATATTGAATATGTTAATGAATAATTAAACCCAATGCACAGTTTCGTGACTGGGACGCGTTTGAACGGGAACAATGGAAAGTGTTGAATAGTGACAACTCTGAAAAGTCCTTTGATTTATCAACCGATCTCCAACGTGACAGATCCAGGGTTTTGGGCTTGTAAGCACCGGCCCTTAACGGCGTTATAGTTTTCCATATAAGTTTCATATTGAGACTTACGTTCTGCGAATTCTTGGAATCTTTTGGATTATCACAACCTTGTCAATCGTATTTTTTTGAGCGCCTCTGAGTAGGGATCTTGGAGAGGCGCTATATAAGTCCTCTGAAAAAATGAATGAATGAATGGGGCAGCAAGTTTCAGTCCCAGACTTTAGATTTCGAAGCATCATACCACTTGTTCCCTGAGGACAGGTGCACCTGAAGGCGTCGACCAGGTCTTCACAGGTGCCTGAGAATCGACACGGATTGCTGGCACACTCGTTGATCTCGACGTCACAGTACTGTCCGGTGTATCCCGGATTGCAGAGACAAGTATAGTCCCCAAGTTCATCTATGCACTGGCCGTTGTTGCAACTGACCGTTGTACACTCGTTGATGTTGTACTCGCACCTCGTTCCGTTGTACCCTAAGAACAAAAGGCATCTATTGTTAGGATGTTGTATAGTTTTAAACTGTGTTTATTAGACGTCTGTACACCAAAGTACAATTAGAAATTGGTTAATAAAGAATATACTTACTTATATACTTACTTATACCAGTGAACAAGTAAGTACAGGTCCAGTGCACACCATTGAAGTAAGTAAGTACAGGTCCAGTCACACAAATGCAGTGCTGATTCTTAAATAAATCTTCCATTGCACAGTTGTAAATTTCTAAGTCTAAGTGTTGTTAGATTCTGAAGAAGCTGAAGTCTCATTCTCTTCATCAGCTCGTAAGATGCATTTCTCAGTATGGTCGTGTCTGCATGTGCCTCATAATCGTCGTCATAATAATAGTAATAGTAGTAGTAGTATCAGTAGCAGCTGTAGTAGCAGTAGTAGTAGTAGTAGTAGTAGCAGTAGCAGCAGTTGTAGTAGTAGTAGTAGTAGTAGTAGTAGTAGTAGTAGTAGTAGTAGTAGTAGTAGTAGTAGTAGTAGTAGTAGTAGTAGTAGTAGTAGTAGTAGTAGTAGTAGTAGTAGTAGTAGCGGCAGCGGCAGCGGCAGCGGCAGCGGCAGCGGCAGCAGCAGCAGCAGCAGCAGCAGCAGCAGCAGTAGCAGTAGGAGTAGTAGCAGTAGAGTAGCAGTAGCAGTAGTAGTAATCAAGCTTTCAGTGTATATAGACAAATCACCATCATCATAAGAATACGAAAGAATAACTCAAACTGAAACTCTGTGAAACAACAGAAGAAGGTGACTGTTACCCTTTCGACAGAGACAAGTGTAGCGGTCAACCTCATCTTGACACGTCCCACTATTCATACATGGATTGCTCTGGCAGTCGTTCACGTTAATCTCGCACGTCAGACCCACAAAACCTGTCAATCAAACCAATTAAACTCAGTTAATTACTTTGACAAATCAGACTACGCAAAATAGAAACAAAGTAACCACAAAAATTTACATTTTCTCACAAGATAAACTAAGTTACTTCTAAACTAAACACTATTATAGTACACTATACAGAGCCTTCTTAAACCCAAATGCATCCTGATTCAGTAAACTCTGATACTAAGCAGTGGAAAAACACAATGCCAGTTACACTTATATAGCTCTAGAACCTACATTAACAGTGCACAACTGCGCCGCTCCCGTATATATAGTTCGGTGGTGCCAGTCCCAAGTCGGGTTTAAGGAGGAGGGCGATACAAATCATCTTGGTTATTGACACAGAATGGTTGAATAGACAACTACCTTACATGGCAAGTTGGTAGGCGAAGATCTTTAGAACTTAAACGGTGACCAAAAATGCAGAGAACCCATGCTTAAACCAGTTTTAGAACCAGGTCTCATTGTAATGCAGCCTTCTTATCTCATTCCCAGCCACAACGTTACAAGGAGTGGCGAGGGGTTCACTTCCTTTTCTGAGTCCCCTGAGCCAGTGCTGGACCAATACCTAAGTCCTAGACACGAACATCCTATGATTTTGCCTATAACTTACTCCAGAACCAGTTCTACTGTCTGGTGACTGAGGTACAAGTGTGCAAACAACTTTCCCAGGGTCATTATGCAAAGTCTGCTCAGCAGTCGGGAACCCGCAATCGTTGGAATAGAGACCAGGCGCACTACGGAATAGGCCACTGCGCCTCATAACGAGGTTCTGGTGCATCTATAGTTTCTTGAATGGAATGATTGTTTCTCCTGCAGCGCAAAACACGACCAATTACAGTAACTCAGCTGGCCAGCACCTGGCCCTCCTCCTTCTTTCCCACACACTCCATCCTCCTTGCTCGGCCTTTAATGGTTCATGGTTAGTGGATTTAGGTTCTCACTTGAGCGCCACTGACCCGACCCAACACCTCGACCCACGCACACAACAACATTAGAAGACAATAGGCAAAAACAAGCACCTGCCGATTACGAGCATCCAACTGGTTCACCAGCTGCCCTTAACGACTGCCTAAGCAGGCAGGCAGGCAGGCAGGCAGGCAGGCAGGCAGGCAGGCAGGCAGGCAGGCAGGCAGGCAGGCAGGCAGGCAGGCAGGCAGGCAGGCAGGCAGGCAGGCCAGCTGCCCTCTTATTCACCTGTCCATTTGAAGCAGCTTAAAATAGAAAACAGGTGAGCTAGACTACCATATTTTAAAACGGAAGCTCCGTTCCACTGCCTCGGGGGGCAAGCAAAGCATTCGACGCCGCGCTCAGAACCTCACAAAGCCATGTCATGTTCTTGAAGAGACTGGTGCCTGGTCTATGAGGAGAACGGGGTCTTCCCTTCGGTACCCGCACAAAAGCCAAGCTCTTTGATGAGGAGAAGGCAGTGCCATGAACCATCAATGCTCGGCGCACAAGACGGCAGAACAACACGGAGCTTTGATACTAAGGTTCAGGGTTCAACTCTAAGTTTATACAGAGCGACAGAAACAAAGAACCTCTCGGACAACCGAATAATTGCAAAAGATCTTTCCAGTCCAAGATAAGAGAGATTCGTCCATTATTAGAAACACACCCACACGTCATTGCATGCAGTGTAGAGAAAAGGTAAGGTAACTGAAGGTCACCCTAGTACGTCAAGATAAGGTAATCCTAAATAAGAGTACATAAGACTAAATGAAGGTAAGACTAAATGAAGGTAAGACCAAAAGAAGGTAAGACTAAATCGATGTAAGACACTAAATGAAGGTAGGACTATATTAAAATAAGAGTAAATGAAGGTAAGACTAAATCGTGGTAAGATCTAAATGAAGTAAGACTAAATGAAGACCTGTAAGACTAAATGAAGGTAAGAGTAAATGAAGGCAAGCCTAAATTAAAATAAGACTAAATGAAGGTAAGACTAAATCGAGGTAAGGTAAGGTAAGTCTATGACTAGATAGAAGATGAAGAGCAGTTCCTTAAAGTAAACCTGAGGCAGCCATGGGCATGAAGTGTTAGCGACTTAATTTCCTTAGCCTCGGCCAGTCCCCTCCCTCACCAACTCATCTTCCCACCGACAGCGTATGTATGATCAGTGTACTCATTATAACTGAGTTGGTCAGCAGCGCAGGTGCAGCAGAATTCTCGAAACAAATTCCTGGATTTGAATCCTCGACCTCTCGATTGACAGTCTGCCACACTAACCTCACGACTATCAGGCACCCATGTTGGTAGATGTGTTCCATGTTAGCTGAACGTTGCATGCATAATAACTACGCTGCCTCAGAGACTGGCTTAAGAGTACTGAAATACAATGCCACCATACAATACTAAAGAAGAGATAGGCATTAGACTGACCGGATGGACACTGACAGTCAAATCTGGCCACTCTGTCCACACAGAATCCTCCATTTTGACATGGCTGACTGGAACATTCGTCAATGTTCTTCTCACAAGTTACACCGTCATATCCTACGACAATCATATATCACACATGAATTAGGAAATCTGCCACTATCTTATGTATTTACATATGTATGAACCTAGGTATGCATGCATGTATGTTTGTTTAGATGATGTTTAGATGAATGTACGTACGCATTGATGTATGTATGTATGCATGTACGTATGTATGTATGCATGTATGTATGCATGTATGTAATGTATGTATGTTTGTTTAGATGAATGTATGTGCGTATCAATGTATGTATGCATGCAAGTATGTATGCAGGCCTATGTATGTATGTATATATGTATGCTTGGATGAATGCATGCATGTATGTATCTAAGTATGTATGTATGTATGTAATACTCATACATATGTATTTATGTATGTATGCATGTATGTATGTGTGTATTCATGTATGTATGCATGTATGTATGTATGCTTGGATGAATGTATGTATATATGTATCTAAGTATGTATGTATGTGTGTAATACTCATACATATGTATGTATGCATGCATGTATGTATGTGTGTATGCATGTATGTATGCATGTATATATGAATGCTTGGATGAATGTATGTATGTATGTATCTAAGTATGTATGTATGTATGTAATACTCGTAAATATGTATGTATGTATGTATGTATGTATGTATGTGTGTATGCATGTATATATGCATGTATGTATGTATGCTTGGATGAATGTATGTATGTATACCTCAAAATTCCTATAGCGCCTATATAAAGTATCTCACAAAAGCTATCCAACTATTCCGAGAGATCAGACTGGGTCTTTGGACACTTGAACAGGGTCGCTGGGAAGGTCTCGACGGTACTCACTCGACGTCAAGAACGGGAATCCAACCCCGTCCAAACTGTTTACGGGAATAAACCATTCGACGCTTGTCTCCGGCCAAAAAAAGCGAGTCTTCAACGCAGGTGGAACAGTGAACAGACGTAAACAGAGCCAGCAAAAAAACGTCTTCCTTCAAAGGGTAAACAACAGCGTAACGCCACTGAAGAGGATTCCAGCACATGGTGGTATTTGGGGTAAGGCAAGAATGTAACTGTAATTAGTAACTTCTGTAGCGCCGGCGTCTAATGGGCAAGGCATTAACCGATGGCGCGCCAATACAAAGCCGGAATCAGGTCAATTTCCAGAAGATCAGTCATAATGGTAGGGAAGGAAAGAGAAGTGAAGTGAAGGGAAGGAAAGAGAAGTGAAGTGAATGGAATGGAATAGAAGGGAAGGGAAGAGAAGGGAAGAATGCTAATGCATAGATGCCTCCACTCCCCCTCTGCGTCAAGGGTTTCAATCCTGGCACAGGGTCTCTTCCGTAGCGCGCTGGGTCTGTGACCTAACGCCTGCAGGTTCAACCTTGCTGAGTGGACTCTTGAGTAACAACCATGGAAAAGTTGCTTGTGCACATCAGTTTTCTATGTCGGATTCAGGTCTACTGACCGTGAGCATGAAATATGAGCAAATGACCTCAGAAAGCAGATATGTAAATTGTAAACTCCAAATTGCGAAAGCACTACTCTAAAGTTATAAGCACAGGGCACCACTGCACCAGCTTATTCATGAGCGCTGCACTGTATCAGAAGAGCAGAGCAGCTGGTAGAGGAGTATGTACATATGTGTGTATGTATGTAGGTGTGTATGCATATATATACATAAGTGTGTGTATGTACGTATGTAGCTATGTACATATGTATATATGTGTGTATGTGTATGTATGTATGTGTGAATGGATGTAGTTACATAATACATATGTATGTATGTATGTATGTATGCATGCATGTATGTGTGTATGTATGTATGTATAATAGTATTTGTGTATGGACGCGTGTACATATGCATGTACGTATTTATGTGTGTATGTATGTTTGTATGTATGTATGTATGTATGTATGTATGCATGTATGTGTGTATGTATGTATAATAGTATTTGTGTATGGACGCGTGTACAACTGTACATATGCATCAACGTATTTATGTGTGTATGTATGTATGTATGTATGTATGTTTGTATACATGTATATATGCAACTGTGTGTATAGACGTATATACATATGTATGTATGTATGTATGTATTCATGTATGTATGTATGCATGCATGTATGTATGTGTGAAGGTATCTGTGTCTACTTGTAAAATCATAAAACTCACAAGGGTGCTGGCAATCTAACAGATCTGAAGGGATGCCACAGAATAAGACAAAAGTATCTGCCGATTAACAACAACATGACAAAGCCTAACAAGTCCGTAAGTAAGTATCTGGACATATGTACATTTATCTAGCGCCTTTCTTCGACCTCTCCAAGGCATTGAATATTTCAACTGACGTCAGACCAATGGATCGGTCGGAGAGGGGTATTGGGGGTCGACGCCCCATCCAGCACAGACCAGATTTCGTCAGAAGGAGAGGCATGGCGCCTACGAGTGAGTGTCGTGGGGGGAGGGGTAGTCGAGTGGGGTGGGGTGTGTTTGGTTTAGAGTTCGGTCTCTAATAAGATGAAGCCGTATTAGCTGAAGCGGTTCCGGTGGCTGGCCAGGTCAACAAAGCACGACCGCTCAACGGTCGCTGGTAATTGTAGCACTTCAACGCAACCAAGTGGAGGGAGGGAGGACGGAGGGAAGGAGAACAGCAACAGCCACAGGGAGAAAGACACGCAGACACACAGAAAGACACACAAACAGACAGACAGACAGTATAACAGACAGATACAGGCACCACGGTGATACAGAAACGAAAAGAACGAGAGAGGAAGAGAGAGAGAGAGAGAGAGAGAGAGAGAGAGAGAGAGAGAGAGAGAGAGAGAGAGAGAGAGAGAGAGAGAGAGAGAGAGAGAGAGAGAGAGAGAGAGACCTCCGCTTGACTCTGTCCGTTGACCCATGACCCGCTGGAAACATTATCCCACCATTAATCTTAATAAGAATTCAACAGCACAAACAACAAAGACCGACCGCCGCTAATAACGTTTCTCAATTAGAATAATTAATAATTAATTGGGGTGGAGGGAGCGTGAATGTAGCCGACTGTGGGATCGCTTCGACAATCCGATGTTTCCAGTTTTCAACACCCGGTCGCTGTAACCAGATGGGGCGCGGGATTAAGAAACATTTGTCTAGTAAACACCCTCTGAGGGGCTAATTAAATAGAAGCAAATGGCAAAGCTTATTAGCAAATGTTTATTGAATTTAAAAGAGGCCATCGCATCTAAGAAGATGGCCGCCGTTATTAGCAAATGACAAAGCGCAGGGAAATATTTATATTAATTACAAGAAATATTATTAGTAGTATTACGAAAATTTGTATTTATGTTAATTACAAGAAATATTATTATTAGTATTACGAAAATTTATATTTATAGTAATTACATGAATATAATAATTAGTATTACAAGCATTTTAAATGCGCAGAGTCACACAGAAGTGCAAATCTGAGATACAGTGAGTCACCTCTAAAATTTTTATATATAATTTATGGTCTCTATCCAACACTAACATTAGTTTAACCACAGTGCGTTTGCAGGTGGTATAATAAAGAATATACTTACTTACTTACTAACTTACTTGCCAGGTGAAGAGCTCTGATATATCCTGATGTTTGAAAGCCAATGAGAAGTAGTGAGTTTTATTTAGCAAACTACATTTAAGTTTTACTTAACATTACATCTTGACATCTCTACTCTCGGAACTGCCATCGAGTCACAACTGACATTGTTAAGCAACCAGTGGTAGTTCGCAGCTACTTACGAGATAGAAATAAACAACAAATACAATTATATTCGATATTTTTACCTCCCGACTGCTTTTTAATTACTTGATTACGGTTTGGTTTTGGTGCACCATAGGTCGATGTCTTGTGCATTAGACACCGGCACTATAGAAGTTACTGACGGCGCTATAGAAGTTACTAATGACAAATTAACTTGCTCACCGTCCATGCAGACGCAGGTGAATCGCCCCCTTTCGTCGAGGCACGTGCCTTCGTTAACGCACGGATTGGAGGCACACTCGTTAACGTTGATCTCGCAGCGGTCCCCGGTGAAGCCGAGGGCACAGTCGCATCTGAAGGAGCCTGGAGTGTTGATACAAACACCGTCGTGCTCACAGAGCGGTGCCCAGCCTAAAGCAGAATAAAAATTATCAGATGCATAGGATGCTTGTCCCACCATCTGGAACTCTTTAGCTCCGTATGTTTGCAACTCCAACGACGCTGCCCGCACTCTCGTGGTGCCAGGCTCAAGTCTGGATAAAGGAGGAGGGCGACGCTAGTCCTCTTTGTTGTGGAACAGCGGCGCTAAACACCGATTAACTAAACGAATGCGTGCCAAACTCTGCCACTGCCCTTGCTCTGATAGTGCCAGTCCAAAGCTTGGATAAAGGAGAAGGGAGACGCTACTCAACTGTTATGAACAGCAACTAACCAACCTCAGGTTTCCCACTCTACTCATTTAATAAACCATTTAACAGACCCTTGCCTTATCACATATGTCACAGACCTTACAGACCCTCGTCTTGTCAAACGTACCCTATATTTTTAACATTACAACTACCGTGTCCGTAAGTGGCAGGTGCGCATTTCCATCCCTTCACCCCTTCAGCCAACAATGGACGAATCCCAAGGTCCACTCCACACGGGGCTAGTGCATCCCAGGACTTACCGTTTACAACCTAACTCACGCTGGTCAACCAAGTAATACTGTTAGTGATTATTTTACCTAATCTTCACCTTATTTAAAATACCTTACCTTACCATATCAAACATCAGGGTTAAGATGACTCTTACTTTCAAGGCATTCATCGGGATCCTGCTTACAGTCGTCGCCCAACCAACCGGGTGGACAAGAGCACCGGAAGGCTCCGTCGATCGGGGATGTGTCACAGTTGGCACTCGCGTGACATGGGTTGCTGACACAAGCATCGTCCAGGTGACAACGAAGACCTACGTTAACACACGGAAAATAAACAACATTTACAACAACAATAAAAACAACTATGACAACAAATAATAACAACAGTAATATTAACAACAACAATAATACCAACAAAAATCACAACAATAACAACAGAAATAATAACAGAAACAAAACTAACAACACTAAGAATAACAACTTCATATAGAGCAATTATAAATTGCCTCTCTGAAGAAAACAATTCAGAGGCAAATAGCAATAACAATGACAACAGGTGCTATACAACAACAATACTAACAACACAATAACAACAACATCAATAAACAATAAAGCTAACAACACACCGTCGACACACTCAGAAGCGATTTACACATGAACTCACACCAGACACTTTGTATGACACATGTCTAGTGGTTAGCCTGATGTCTGATGGTCAGACACGAGTTTAAGGTTCAAATCCCCAGACGTGTTTCAAACTTTCTGTCCCACTTGCAGCCCTTACTGTACTTGGCTGTAAATGAGTACACTGATTGTACACTGTTAGTGGGAATATCACGTGTATTGCACCTCTGATGCTTCTCGCTTGAAGTGGCGCTATATAAATTTGCAATTACAATTATAATTACAATTACAATGGTGAGGGAGAGGACTGGGCCAACGGCCACCATGTGCCGAGGCTAAGAAAGCAAAGTTGACAGCAATTCATACACATGGTTGCCTGTTAGGGTGAGCATAAGGTACTGAGTCTAAGTCGCTTTTGTATGTCAAGCTCATTACTGCATGTATCGGGCACCATTGAACCACCCAGAGTCCTTTCAGCCAGAGGCAAAAGAAAGGAGCATCAAGAAAGAGACAGCCCCATTCAGGGCATAAGCAGAAAGAAAGAAGCCTTTCCAACAGTTTTTCGTGACAGATGAAAGCACCTTTTCACATCTGTGGCAACCGCAGAAAAAAACTGGAGCACTTGTGTACGTCTCAATAATTGATCGCCCCAGGGCAAGATCAGGAAACATATCGTAAACTTGACATCTAATTTTCAAAAATGGGTCACAGTGCGGTGTGTCGTTTGCTAATGTTGGGTAAAGCATTCGACGCTGTGAAGCTTAGAAGTTTTTCCACGGCTAGGGCGACTAACTGTTGCTTTGAGATCCATTTCGTTGACATCATGTCTGGAAGTATACCTTGACAACCTCAACACACGTCAAGACTCAAGATGTTATCTGTGAGACAGGATTTTAGAGACCAAAGTGATGACAAGTCCCTGTTCCTACGCAGGTGACAAGAGCCCTGGGGCTATATTGTGGGGCTTGAGAAGTTTATCCTGGATTTACCCTACACTAACAGTTTGGTGAATGGTGCAAAGAATACTATAGTAAAGGATCACTCAACACTTGTGTCAAAAGATAATTAAATATAATGTTAATTATTACCCCAGATTGCACAAATTCGACTTTGAGGCGTTCCTATTGTTATATTAGCTTTTGTTATTATAAATTTATTAAGCGACATGACCAAATGACCAAGCATCAATCGCGGTGCTGAGCAATTGTGAGTGAAGGACTTGCTCAAGGTCCATACAGAGTCATCGCCTCAGGGGAGGAGGATCGAACCCATACTCTCTGTGTATAGTGCTTGCCTTGTAAGGCAAGCACTATAACCCAGCGGTTCTCAACCTGTAGTCCGCGGACCACTGGTGGTCCGCGGCCATCTGCATGGTGGTCCGCGAGCAAGGCCTACAATTTATATATTTTTATAATTAAAAACATGGAAACAGGCAAATTTTGTCAATTTTTTATTTAAAAAAAATTTCAGTCGCTAGAATCGGCTAAATGGCACCATGAAACTAATAATACGCGGATTTATGGCAAAAATTTCTTTTGTATTAATTTGTTTGTGGCACAAATTTTAGTGGTGGTCCGCGACTGAGACACAAAGTTTAAAAGTGGTCCTTGAGTCTCAAAAGGTTGAGAACCGCTGCTCTAACCAATCGCAGGATAATTATTCCCTTGATATCTACATTATCACTGTCTTCATCGAGCAACAGGAGGCGGGTGACAGAAAAGCGTAGCAGATGCAGGTGTAAAGAGGTAGAGCATTACCTCTCAATCTACGACACTGACTAGACACATTTCAACCGACAGTCTGTCTGTCACCTGACTCACACAGATCAACGTCCTCTTCAGCCGACAATAACCCCGCCGCCATCTTGTTCCCTCAACTCCAACTGTCTCCCACCGTAATCAGTCAGTCGACCCTGCTGTTACATTAGTCCAGACAATGGACCCGGGTTCTAACAACACGTCAGGCGATCTCAATGACTGACACTCCGATGAGAATCGTCGGAGGGAGGCATCTCCATTGACGCCCGATCGGCCATTGAGAAATCGTTACATACAACAACGGTCTCGTTTTCGCTTACAATGGGCGCCGTCGTGTGCCTATTAAGTCACACATCTGCTCCGCACCCTACCTTCGTGCGAACCCCACAACAGAGAGGCGCAACATAAATAATCGTGATACAATGCAGGCAGCTGTAAGACCAGCAGATCATTGAGTCTTCGCAGTCACGACTCTGTGACAAAACACCGTCTCCAATTATTGTAACGGCGCCACCTACCGGTCTGATGAGAACTACAACCTGCTTGGAAGCGACAAAGGGTGGAGGGTGGAAGCGATAAAGGGGGCAGTGAGGGAGGAGAGGCATGGGAAATACAGACTAAAGAAACACCAAACAACGACAATCAGAAAACAGAACAAGAGAACACTGGAGATACTGACCAAAGGCGATGTTTAAGGTAGTAACTTCTATGAAGGGTACAGCCAGTATGACAGCAGAACAAGCTACTGTAATTGTAACTAGTAACCCTCTATCACGTCCGTAAGTAAGTAAGTCAGTATATTCTTTATTAACCAATTGCTAATCGCACTTTGGTGTACAGATATCTAGTAAACACAGTTAAAAAGTATATAACATCCTAACAACAAATGTTTTGTGCATTAAGCTGTTAGCTGGGGATTATGCGGTCATGGGTATGGGGATGGAGGGAGTAGTGGGTTGGTTCGATTGGAGGTAGTAGAGTCTGATGCATAAGCAATAATATTGTAATAGTAATTCAGTTCTTACACTGGCCGTGCCCTTGAGCAGTTAGTTCTGGAAAATGCACTATATAAATTCACAAATACAATACAATACAAAATCTTGGTAAGCCAATATAAACAATTGCGACTTAAGTCCATGATTCCACACTCTACAATAATGGTCATTTCTTCCAGTGCTGGAGACAAGTGGAAGCAAAAACGGTGGAAGACTTTACCTGTTTTTCCAGGTGGACATTCACATGAGTAGGATCCGATCTTGTCGTGACAGGTTCCACCGTTGTAGCAGAGTCGGACTGGAGCGTCGCAATCATCAATGTTGATGCTGCAGTCGTGACCTGTCCATCCATTGACACAGATGCACATGTATCCACCTGGATCGTTGTGACATGTCCCTCCGTTCTTACAAGGAGACTGACCGATGACCGAACACTCGTCCACGTCCACTGTGCAAAGCGACCCTGGACATAAAACACAGAAAGGCGAATGATACAGTGGCCGATTGGTTAGAGCGCTCGTCTTGTAATGCCGAGAGCAGGGGTTCAAACCTTCTCTTCTGAGATGGTTACTGTGTAAGGATATTGAGCAAGATTTCACTTGCAACTGCTCAGTGACATCGATTGATGCTTGGTCATAAGATAGTGGTGTTTAACAAATGCACAATAATACTAATAATATTACTACTACTTCTACTACTACTACTACTACTACTACTACTACTACTACTACTACTACTACTACTACTACTACTACTACTACTAATAATAATAATAATAATAATAATAATAATAATAATATTAATAAATTGCTGACGGATCTGAAGTATCTTGAGGCAAAAAACAACAAAACAACAATATAATAATAATAAATTATTATTATTAACACAATAATGTGGGGCGTGGTGGCTCAGTGGTAAGTTCGGTGCCTTGTGACCGGAGGGGTGCAGGTTCGAATCCCACTCTAGCCGCTGCGTACGGACCTTGGGCAAGTCCTTCACTCGCAATTGCTCGTGGCGCTTCGGCGTGAAATTTCCGGCACAGTATCAAATGCTGTAGTCGGGAGCGCCTCTGAGTAGTAGTTGACTTCGAGAGGCGCTATAGAAATATCCGGAATAATAATAATAATAATAATTTAAAAAAATAATAATAATTAATAATAATACAGAGTGAGTGATAGATGGCCAGAGTGCAGATTCAGTAAATAACTCTTTCAATTATCTCGGCCTAAGAGTCTCACAGAACACAGAGGCTGACAGTTAAACTCATACACAGGCACTTACACAGATACTTACACAGACACGTGCATACACTGACACATACACCGCCATATTCAGTGCGGCAGCGTATGTCTCAGTGTGTGTTTACACTTACATGCACACTTGAACAAACTGAGAGATATATGGACAGATACACGGACGGTCAAATTATCAGCAGGAAGTTTTCTCCTTTGATCATACAGCCTCACAAACACAAATGCAATCAAAAGGTGCTACACCCACCCACCACTCACCCACCAAAATACACCCCTCCCCACACACACGCGCGTACAATATGGATACGACTAACAAGAGTCACAAAGAAATCCTGTAAAGGTAAACATTGCCCCAACCCCTCCCTCCCTCGACCCCCCTCCCCGACTGACTAACGGCATGGAGGCAGGAAAGAAGGATCCTGCCAGCTCATACCCTCCGCCATAAATCAGCGTGTCAAGTGTATGTCAGAACGACGTCGTCCAACCAACATATTAACGTCGAGACTTGTCCCCTACAGTAGATAACTAAAAGCCCTCGTCAGCCCAGAGAGATTTACAACCACTGCCAAGTTAATCAGAAGGCGGCAAACTGCAGGGAAAAGGTCTAACCCGAAGCTAAGACAAAGAGAGAGAGGGAGGGAGAGAGAGAGAGAGAGAGAGACAGACAGACAGACAGACAGACAGACAGACAGACAGACCGACAGACAGACAGACAGACAGACAGACAGACAGACAGACAGACAGACAGAGACAAAGAGAGACAGACAGACAGACATACAGAGACAGACAGAGAGACAGACAGAGAGACAGTGAGAGCTCGCAACAGACTGCAAGGCTCGCAACAGAAGCCCTCCCAGTCGCAAATTTTCTCAAGTGGAGCGGCATAATCTTCCCTGTAGATCTGTTTCTAACAGCCACGGCGCTGCTTCTGAGAGGCAGCAGACCTTTGCAATTGCTTCGCGGCTGAGCGATAGTCTAGTGGTTGGCATGTATGCTGGACTGTCAACGAAGAGGTCAGAGGTTCAGTCCCTACCGCAGCTGATTCCTGCTCCATTTCGTTCCGTAGCGAACTGCGCCTTTCGTGGGAAAATCAGGCAACGAGGGAGGGTGTGGACAAATGACTTCACGTGCCGAGGCTATATATCAGGAACGCTAATTTCTAGCACTTGAGAACTCCGCCACTGCCTGTACTCTGTTAGTGCCAGTCCCAATACTGGAGAGGAGGAGGGTGACTCTAATCATCTTTGTTATGACACAGCGTCGTTAAACAGCAACTAACATATAAATAAATCATCGTGGGATATTAACTCCGCCACTGCCCGTGCTCTGGTAGTGCCAGTCCCAAGACTGGAGAGGAGGAGGGCGACTCTAATCATCTTTGTTATGACACAGCGTCGTTAAACAGCAACTAACCTATAAATAAATCATCGTGGGATATTAACTCCGCCACTGCCCGTGCTCTGGTAGTGCCAGTCCCCAGCCTGGACGAAAAGGAGGGCGACGCTGATCATCTTTGTTATGAAACAGTGTCGGTAAACAGCAATTACACCACCTAGCACTTCATATCCATTGCTGCATCTCAGGGTTAGCTTATGGGAATTGCTCTTGCTCTTCTTCTTTCACGCTAGCCCTACTAAGCGACCATGAGGGTCCAACTAAGCCTCTGACGAAGTGGCGCTATACAAATCTGCAATTACCATTACCATACCAATCCAAAGCTTCAGTGATATTATGAGGAAAGCCTTCTCTGGATGACTTCGCATCGTCTGACTGGTTTTTGTGGGGCAGGAAGCCATAAACTGTTGCACAGCTTAGAGGGCTTATAGCTCTGATCCAAACCAGGTTTCCATACACAAAAAGAGACTGTTTTATTACTTTTAACAGCACACATTAAATGCTCCAGTTTTGTCTGATTATTCAATAGCCCACATTAATGTCTTACTATAGGTCACAGCACATGTTGTTCATTCTGAGATAAAAATTAATGCTTGGGCAGAAATCCGTTTCAAAGTTTCTGCTCCACTTTTGTATTGTATATGGGCATTTATAAAGCGCCTCTCGCGGTATATACCATTCAGAGGCTTGTGCCCCTAATGAGCTTAAGTATTACAAGTACACTGACTGTATACGTTCATTGCCAGTGGGAAGATTAGGCGGCAAGGGAGACGACTGGTGACACCTGCCACATACACCCAGAGACAAAGAAAAATTACGTCTCTAGTACTTCCTACCCATGGCTGCCTCCCCACTGCTCTTCTTCTTCTCTCTTCCTCCTACTCCTCTTCCTCCTACTTGGTCACTTCATTGGGGAATCAGTGCTATTATGAGGTCACAAGCAGGAATTTCTCCTAAAAGTGATTATTCGATGATCTCTATTCCACACAGAATTCTCCTATAATAGCGTAAGAAGACACTGCAATAAACTGTTACCTGTCCACTCAGGTGAGCATTGGCATGTATACGACTCTATTCTGTCAATGCACGTGGCGTGGTTGGCACACAGATTGTTGACGCAATCGTCAACGTTAACCTCACAGTTTCTACCAGCGAATCCTGCAACAATATACCATATTTAAGTAGGCAGGTAAGAAGTAGTAGCAAGTCATTACGTAGCCTTTGTTTACATTGTCCTGATTACCGTTTGGTCCTGGTGCACTATCGGTTGATGCCTTTGTGCATTAGACCTTGGTGTCACAGAAGTTACAAATTAATGATACATCAGCAGTGACAAGAAAACCTGATCTGTCATGAGCCTGTCATTACAAAATCTGGGTGTCTCTAACCACAACTATACAGAAATTACTCATAAGTCTGACCCTCTGATAGCGAGCTCGGCAAACCTATAATTATCTCTTGCTAAATACAGCCGCAACCTATAATTATCTCTTGCTAAATACAGACCCCTCGACACGGACCATGTGGGGGCAAGCACAAAAAGGCTAGACTACCCTGGCACATAAATGCGACACCAGCCAAGCCAAGCCAAGCCAAGCCATGCTACGAAAGGCACAGCCGACACACTTCAGAAGAGACGTACGCACCTGAATGGGACGTTGAGAAATGATGTATGGACCTATTACAGGTGAAGGGGGGGGCGCCACAATCGGCGACAATAGGAAAGAGAGGCACGTGCCAGCTGCTTCGAACTAACACTTATGATATCCGTATTATATTATGATCTACCATGAAGTGATCAAGAGATGTAATTAGCCTTGCATCAAGAGATCGCACCCTTTCTATCTCAACCTATGGTTAGCGCAGGGTCATATGTAAAAGCAAAGTTTCTGTTATACCCTTTTACGTAATAACACTGTCTTACAGGATGAAGCACATGTTGCACACTGATGAATGATGAAATGTTACGCAATGTGCTGTAATAAACACATTACACGTTGATTACTGTATCTACAATAAAATAATAAGCTGATGCAAGGCACTATATGTAATGCATATTATTTACTCTGATATACTGATATCTTTTGATACACTGTCCAAGAGTATATTGTACTCACCTAAATCAATCAGCTAGTGATAACAGAACTGGCTTGCCTTGCAGGCACCTGCAACACCTTGAAGTCAATAGAACTGGCTTACCTGGAGGTACCTGTATACCTTGAAGACAATAGAACTGCCT
>OY744615.1:44391119-44536119 GCA_963556255.1 Allolobophora icterica
TACATAAGAATACAATAACAAGAACTTACCAACTGGGCAGTCACATCTAGCATCCATGCCAGCAGCATTCATAACAATACGACAGGTGCCTCCATTAAGACACCTGTTCAGGTCTTGGCGACATGGATTACTGTATTCGCAGTACTCTCCACGATATAATTCCCCACAGCTGAAAAAATGTACAAAAGTCATGAGAAAAGCCACACGATATAATTTCGCACAACTGAAAATAATGACATGTTCAACCAAACTCTTGTTTGATTTCAATTCCCCAGAACTGAAAAGACAAAATAGTCACCAAAAGTCACCTAATACATTTCTCCACATCCGAAAAGGATACATAAGTCAAGAAAAATGCCACATGATACAATTCCCCCTCACCTATAAATGATAGAAAAGTCAAGAAAACTGCAACACGATACTATTCCCCACAACTCAAAAAGCTTAAATAGTCAAGAAATTCCCCACAGCTTGAAAAGATAGAAAAGTCACCACAAATACACAATATGTTAAGAAACATCAGACTGTACCAAATGACAATGAATTCCATACAGAGAAAAAATCAGTAATATGATAATTGGACAGGGTTGTGCATAACTGCATATACTACAGGCGTTTCATTGTGAACCCTTCTAACAACCCACGAGCACAGAGTGAGCATTCACATCTAAGCGACCGACGACCACCCAATGAATCGTAATCGTATAATTTCTAGAGCGCCACTCAAAGCTCATTCAAGAGCGCTGAGTCATGCCAGAGGGGTTGTCCATAGATACGAAGTGAAGAACCAAGAGGTCCGTTTGCCAGAAGACGAGGGAATTACTCATAGCTTCTTCGTTATGATAACAACTCCACTTGAGATTAGATAAGTAAGTAGGGCTGGAAGGTAGAAAGTGAGGAACTTCTTAAACTACTGCTTTATGTTATTCAACGTTATATTGCCTTTCATTATGCCGGAGAACATTTGTTCATACCCATTGCCACAAAATGGTGTCAGGAGCTGATGATGATGATGATGATGAAGATATGATGATGATGACAACGATGATGATGATGATGATGATATGATGATGATGCTGTTGATGATGACAATGATGATATGATGATGATGCTGATGATGACAATGATGATGATATGATGATCATGCTGATGATGACAATGATACTGATGATGATGATGATAAGATGATGATGATAATGATGATGACTGTACACCAGAATCACCACCATCACACGACCAGACAATTTATATAGCACCCCAACAGAACTGAGGCAATCGAAGATAACTAAATAAGTGAATTATATGAGAAAACATAAACACTGTCTCACAGAGCCAGATTCAGGCGATCTAATGGTGAAACCCTGTTTGTAATGTAATGTAATCACATATTTATATAGCGCCTCTTCAAGAAACCTCATCAGAGGCGCTCTCGACCTAACAATAGAAAAACAGGATCGGACAAAATGGTTTTCAAGTGCCTACGGAACAAAGGTAAACAAAGCCCAAGAAGCCCATGTCGTAAGATGCTAGGTAACCTAGCATCGTATAACGTGTTCAGTTATTTCAGAATTTGTGTTATAACTGAACAAGTTATAAGCAGTTACCATTGTCATTGAAGTCTATGGACCTAAGCAACCGCTAAACCACAGAACTGTCTGCATTCAAATTACTCTTCACTCAAAACTCTCGCCACCTAAAAAGGCCGAAAGTTGTTATATATTACCCAGACAGAGAACATGCCAGTCATTCATTGCAAGGTTATCTTGGGTGAAGCCAGACAGAGGCCGAGGGCAAAAAGGATCCGCTTACTACAAGACCAGGTCTCAATCTGTAGAGTGACCACTTCAGGAAACAAGGCATTAGGTGCAGATAAGCGAACAGCTGGAATGATAAGGGATGAAAGGACTGCCCAAGAAATATGAACCACCGTCCAGGTCAACTCCTAGGCCATCCAGTTCTGCTGATCTGGCAATGAACTACTTTATTACAAAGACTATCACAACTATATAACTACAATTTAAATTTAAGTGACACACACATACATACATACACACACACACATACATACATCAATCAATCAAATCATTTTATTGCATCTCAATAGACGTAATGACAACCAAAATTTCAAAAACAATTAAAACAAGAATTATTCGCATACATACATACATACATACATACATACATACATACATACATACATATACATACATACATACACATACATACATACACACATACATACATACATGCACATACAAACATGCACATACATACATACGTGCACGCACACACACACACACACACACACACACACACACACACACACATCCACACAAGCAACTCCAGCTACTGCCAGTAAATTCTTCCAGAAGATCATTAGACCAGAGCTTGATATTGCTTGCTAACCAGCTATCATAGCTTGAATTTTCTAGTGGAGACAGGCATGGTCATAATAAATTACTATTATTATTGTCATTATTATTACGCATTTATTAAGCGCCACTATGTAATGACCAAGAATCAATGGATGGTTCTCTGAGCAATTGTGAGTGAAGGATTTGCTCAAGGTCCTACACAGTAACCGTCTCAGGGGAGGAGGCTCGAACCCGTACTCTCCGCATTACAAGTCCAGCTCTCTAACCAATCAGCAAATTACTGGTACGCTGCTCAACCCACTAAAACCAAGTATCAAGCAGAACGTCCATCCAGGTGTAGTAAGGTGGAGCAGATGTCTGAGGTTCCTCAGGATAAGATTGACAAATACTCAAGAAATACTCGTCAGAGAAAGAAAGGCCGATCGAACAAAGAAAGACACCGCACCTATAATTAAACTGGTAAACAAACAATAACTTAGACAATGCGGCTGAAACTAAAGTAGTCGAGCAGGAAGGTATAAACATCGTTAGAAAGAAAACTGTCACACGAAAATAAACCCGATTAAATTCGGTTACTACATCGTTTCGTACTTAAGACGGGATGGAGGGAGGGAGGGAGGGAAGGGGGTTCGCGAGTACCATATCTAAAGCTGTCTAGTCAGGGCTCCAGATAGTATCGGAAACGCGCCTTATCTTGACCTGGGAACTTGAGTTGGAGTCAAAACAACTGAACTGTACCCAGTTACTGGGGACCAGACGAGAAACCCAGGCAATCCAAAAGCGAGCAGGAGAATGAATAGTATGGGAAAGTATGAAAAGGCTGACACAGTCTGGTTGGTTACAAAAACTCTTCGAACCAATCCATCAGGGTGCCAGTGAAAACAGCGAACTGTGCTCAGTTCCTGGGGGCCTGTCGAAACACCCTGGCAATCCACAAGACCAGGGAAAGTGGGGAGAAATAGTATGGGAAAAATAAGCAAAGGCTGACACAGTCTGGTTTTTCACAACAGCCTTCGAAGCGATCCTTCAGGGGGCGTAGACCGGCAGTTGGTCTCAGCAAAGGCCAGAACTTTCACACTCTGGTTATTATCGATGATGGAATCACAGATGAATCAGCAAGATCGTTCGAGAAGGATTACTTACTATTGCAGAGCAGGGAACGAAAAAACTGTGTCAGAAAAATAGTGTCTATCGCGAACAGGTACTAGGGAAAACTGTAACCTTGATACCATCCTTTCTGACTACTCTCCTGCTGTGCCCAGGTGCACAACCACCTGTGACTCATGAGCCTGCAAAATAATAATAATAAATAATAAATAACAATAATAATAATAATAATAATAACAAAATAAATAATAATAACAAATATTAATAATAATGATAATAATAGGGCCTCATAAGACGACTTATATATCGCGAGAATAGGACATCCCGTTTACCCTATCTAAAAATTGTACACAGTGAAAATTGGCTACCACTCCGTCTCAGTTGACTGACGTTCTGGTTACATCTGGCCACGCCTCTGCAATTATGATTACGACTGACCTGACTGAGCACTGCTCGGTCTTGAAACGCTTTGTGCATCAGACACCGGTGCTATATAGTTGTTAATGGTGCTATACTAGTTGTTAATGGTGCTATATAGTTGTTAATGGTGCTATACTAGTTGTTAATGGTGCTATACTAGTTGTTAATGGTGCTATACTAGTTGTTAATGGTGCTATACTAGTTGCTAATGGTGCTATACTAATTGTTAATGGTGCTATACTAGTTGTTAATGGTGCTATACTAGTTGTTAATGGTGCTATACTAGTTGTTAATGGTGCTATACTAGTTGTTAATGGTGCTACACTAGTTGTTAATTATATTAAATTCAGAACCTCACACAGACGCTGTTATGTGGTGCCACACCTTATAATGTCTTAGCGGACTGATCTTCAGGGAATTGACCTCATTACAATTTGGTTTTGTTGCGCCATCGGTTGATGCCTTGCATTAGACACCGGCGCTACAGAAGTTACTTAATAATGTGGATAAACTGTGCACCCACTCAACGCCAACCACTTCCTTATCCACGCAACCCTCCCTACACTAGACAACCCCACCCCAGCGACCATCGGTAGGTAGGTGGGTATATAGGTAGGTTTAGGTGGGTATGTAGGTAGGTAGGTAGGTAGGTGGCTAGGTCGGTCCAACCAACACCGCAAAAACCAAACCATGCATATTCAATTCTATTTTAGCCAGGCGTTGCCAGCCTCCGTAGCAGCATCCTGCCTGCTGCACCCGGGCAGTCAACATCCCAGTGAGAGCATCCTCCGTTCGTTCCGTCCGCATCAGCAACCATCCACAGCGCACAGCCTCCGGGACGAGAGAGAGTAGAGCTCTATTAATAGTTGGGAAGCCACAGGCGGACGGAGCCACCACCCCCAGCGGGTCTGGCGCGTACTACAGACGAGGGAGGGAGGGCAGGTAGTCCTTTGACTTTCCGCAACGTCTGACCACTCACTATAGGACAGACTGGCAATGCTAATCATAACACGGGCCAGCCTTACCTGACCTGATCAGCCTCGCAAAGACCAGGTGTGCATGAAATACCTTAGCACAAAAAACGACCAAAAGAATTTGACGATACGTCATGTTGTGTTATCGGTAGTCCAGTGGTTAGCGTGCTGCGTCGACAACCGAGAGGTCGGGTGTTCAAATCCCCATCAGGACAGAAAGTTGTTTCGAAATTTCTGCTCCACCTGCGCCCCCAGCCAACTCAGCTGCTCCTCCTCCTTCTCCTCTTTCTTCTCCTCCACGTCCTCCTCCTTCTTCTCTTCCTCGTCCTCCTCCTTCTTCGATTCGTTCTCTTCCTCGTCCTCTCCTCGTCCTCGTCCTCATTCTCTTACTCCTCCTCCTCCTTCTCTTCCTCGTCCTCCTTCTCGTCCTCCTCCTTCTCTTCCTCGTCCTCCTCCTCGTCCTCTTCCTTCTCGTCCTCGTCCGACTCTTCCTCGTCGTCCTCCTTCTCTTCCTCGTCCTCCTCCTTCTCTTCCTCCTCCTTCTCTTCCTCGTCCTCCTCCTCGTCCTCCTACTTCTCTTCCTCCTCTTCCTCCTTCTCTTCCTCGTCCTCCTCCTCGTCCTCCTCCTTCTTCTCTTCTTCGTCCTCCTCTTCATTTCCTCCTTCTTCTTCTTCTCCTCTTCCTCCTCTTCCTCCTTCTTTTCCTCCTCCTGCTCCTCCTGCTCCACCACCATTTCCTACTATCAACTTCTTCAAAACATTTGAAAATGATGGACGAAGACTTGTGTGGGAGTGTATTATATCACCACTAGCAACAGCAGCAACCACCCGCTGCAACTTTCAGGGTAGAAAGATTGTTGACGACTGGACTGGGTGAGGTGGGGTGGAGGCGTCTTCCTTTATCGGCCCCGCTGCAACTGATGCCAGATTGGGTTCCCCTGACAAAGCGCCCATAGAACGACCGCCGTTAGAATGGGTCTGAGGGCACAAAACGAAGACTCCAGATGCAGATCAATGACCTCCTCCACCCCAGACTCTTAAAAGCAGCCTACCCCAACAGCTGTCACTAATGTCGAATGCATGTACTTATGAGTTTATGAATATATACATATATAGATATATACCATATATATATACCATATATATATGTATATATATATCATATATATATATACTATATATATGTATATATTTGTATGTATGTATGTATGCAAGTACATAATGTATAAATACAAGTACATCTGTATGTATATAAGTACGTATGCGTATATGTATATCTGTATTCTGTATGTACATCTGTAGAAGGCAAGTACATAATGTATAAATACAAGTACATCTGTATGTATATAAGTACGTATGTGTATATGTATATCTGTATTCCGTATGTACATCTGTACAAGGCAAGTACATAATGTATAAATACAAGTACATCTGTATGTATATAAGTACGTATGCGTATATGTATATCTGTATTCTGTATGTACATCTGTAGAAGGCAAGTACATAATGTATAAATACAAGTACATCTGTATGTATATAAGTACGTATGTTAGGGTGTTCCCAAAAAATGAAAATGTCCAAAAGTTACTCCCCAACCCACTATTGCGTGATACAAGCTGCTAGAAAACTCCAGTAAAAATTTAAACAGATTATTTTAATATTTAGGACTTGCACAAACCACTCAAAGTTTTTGTGAATTTCGTTTTATTTGTATGAAAATCTATACCGGAAAACGTTTTAATAAATGAATTGAATAACTGTTTGTATTACACTAGTGAGTCTAATGTATACTGTATATTAATACTGTATACTGTGTCACACTGTAACTGTATTATGTATTGTAAATAGTACTATATTTAGTATATTATGACATACTATTAGTCTGTTATACTAGTTATAGTTACTAGTTAGTTATTTCAGTCAAACAACATTAACTGGCCTGATTCGTTCTAAAACACTTGCCTTCGTTGGTTCTGAAAACTTATTTCTGTGATCTTCTACCACTTGCGGCAAGAACTGCTTTCGTTCTTCATTGCATGTTACGGAAGAGTTAAATCTTGGATAAGAACGACTCCTCGTTCTGCCAGGTGATTAACTACTCTGATCGATTGAACAGTATTCTGGTCTCTTCTGCATGTTTCGTGGAGTTCCCATTGAATCACATTGCATGAAGTCTTCAGACTAGCCAAGGATCTTAAAAATCTCACAGTAGATTTTGTGACCTGTTAGTGATAATTCAGGCAAAGGTAGAATGCATTTTTGTAGTTCCTCAGATCCTTCATTTTCATTGAGGGTCTTGACCATTCATCTCCTTCAACTGTGATTTCGTTGTCAAAAACACCAAATCCAGCCAAGACTTCAGAGAGATACCACAAATGGCGATTAAATGCTGTTGTAGCAGCCAACAATCTCGCCACTTGTTATGATATGACGGCAGTTACGACAGTGCGCAGAGCAAGGCAAGATAATTTCTTGGAGCTGCAGTTGATAGCGGACTTTGGAATCAGTGTTTGATGTAAATCGCAGTAACAAAAAGGCATAGGCCTACATCTTTCAGATGTTTCTATAGTTTGTCACTGTAAGAGATTCCACGAGTTTTTCTTGATCCGATTGACCCTGCTTGCAAAGGTTCAAATTGGTTACGGAATAGCCATATTTTTAGAGAAGAACATGGCCTTAGCCATCCAGCGAGCACGGTGTGTAGTTGGATATCTGAAATGTACTACACGCGGAAGAAGGCCGCCTAGAAAATCAACAGCTCCAGCAATTCACCATAATCATCTCTTGGCTGGTATTTCTCAAGTTGGATTACAACAAACTCAATAACACTGTCTTTCCATGGAGCAATTGTACCCTACATATATAGGCCTACTCTCGTCTTCCATCGCTGTTCAAAATGAAGTTTAGACTACCCTTGGCCAGATGTCTTTAAAATGGACAAACAGTTCCAGGTTTGGAAATTGCGTAACATCACGGAGGCTAAAAACATTTTCTAGCATAATCTCTGACACATGATGACGACAAGCTAAGTTCAGAAGTTCTTGGCCAAGCTCAGTCTCTAAACAAATACAAACTCCACCCTTATGTCCAGCGTTTGACGCAGTAGTATCAAACAAAGTTCTTTAATGCGATTTCGCAATACCCTCTTATCCATGATTTCCACAACTGCTCTTGACATGGTAACCGCTGTTCCACTGTGAAGTTTTGGGACAGGGAGTAACTTTACCACATTCTTTCCTGATACCATAACTGGAAGTAGATCAATCCGTTCTCGTCCAGAACCAGTGAAATCATCCATTATTTTTCCCTCCCAGTGCAAGACAAGTGGCATAACTGGATCAAAGGAAGCCTTGATTTCTGAAGTAAAAAGTTCACGATGTTTTATTCGTGCTCTGAGAATGGCACTTGAACTTAAGATGAGCTCCTCAAAATCTTTGCTGGAGTTGTCCTGTAGAAGCTATTGCTGAAATTATGTAAGCGGCTTTTCTATGGCTAGTATATATCAAGTGCATTAAGTGCAGCTCTTCAGATGTAACTACTTTGACTCTCCTCTAAACTTTAGCTTGGAAAGTTTTGGCATTGTAGGTCCAACCTCAGATTCTGATGATATATCGGATGTGTTGCTGTCAGAAGATACACCTTTGTTATCGTGATGAAGTCATAATTTACAAATATTTCCTGAAAAATCTGGAAAAACCTATTTTGGCAGAACTTCAACTGGCTTGTGCAAGTTCTAAATATTATTGTATCTTAACAAAAATTTGGCAATAGAGTTTCTATACCATGGATCACCAAATGGCGAGTTGGGGAAAGATAAATAAATTATATGAAATTTTTCCATAGTAGATGGGAACACCCTAACGTATGTGTATATGTATATCTGTATTCTGTATGTACATCTGTAGAAGGCAAGTACATAATGTATAAATACAAGTACATCTGTATGTATATAAGTACGTATGTGTATATGTATATCTGTATTCTGTATGTACATCTGTAGAAGGCAAGTACATAATGTATAAATACAAGTACATCTGTACGTATATAAGTACGTATGTGTATATGTATATCTGTATTCTGTATGTACATCTGTACAAGGCAAGTACATAATGTATAAATACAAGTACATCTGTACGTATATAAGTACGTATGTGTATATGTATATCTGTATTCTGTATGTACATCTGTACAAGGCAAGTACATAATGTATAAATACAAGTACATCTGTACGTATATAAGTACGTATGTGTATATGTATATCTGTATGTACGTCTGTAGAAATGATGTATTTATGTCTTATATCTGTTCTGGCAACACAGAGTCTGCATTTGCCAGACATTAACTTTGCTAAGCTTAGTTGTAAAGAGGAGGTTATAAATTATATTTAGTCTATCATTCAACTCCAGCCCATTTTTAAACTCAGGGCTGTCTCCCCGTTTGCTGTTTTCTGGAGCAACGTCTCGCCCAGCCTGTTACAGCAGGACTCTGGTTCTTAGGTTTATCTGCTGCCATGCTGCCGTAAACGTTTATTTCCCACATTTGTCATCACATATTCTCGACCCACTAACCATAAAACTACAAGGAGTTGACTAACCTTTATATTATAGCCTTGTAGGCAGTGGCATGCTTAGTTGCTTACAGATTTGGCTACAGGGTGATGGTGGTCTCCAGTGAAGCAGCCACTTTAAAAATCATTATAACTACACAGCGACATTATTATTATTATTGATTTTTGCTCTGAGTTACCTCAGATCCCTCAGGAACTAAAAAAAAATTTCTGGAGAATGCAAAAATATCCGAAAAATTATCATTGTTAGTAATTATTATTATTATTATTATTTGCCCTGAGGCAATTCCTTCAGGAATTAAAAATTATTATTATTATTATTATTATTAATTATTATTATTATTATTATAATTATTATTATTATTATCTCGATTTTGCAACGTTTTCTTCAAGATTGTATAGTTAGGTCCAGCTTGGATGGGCCCGCTGGTCCTCGATTATTATTATTATTATTATTATTAATTATTATTATTACTATTATTGTGAGCAATGGATTTGCTTAAGGTCCCTGCACTGTAACCATCTCAGTGGATGGCTTGAACTCGTCCTTACCACGTTACAAGGCGAGCATTCTAACCAATCGGCTACCATATCCCATAAATCTGACCTTGAAGTGCACTGGACAAATGCGTGGAAAGCATATGCTGGAAAAGTCAGATGTTGCTGAACTGCTTAGATAAAAATATTTCCAATCTCCTCGAGCTTTATACAGCACCCAAAAAATCTAGGTCACTGGACCAGCACATTCACAAGCGCTCAGTCAAGACAGACTTGATAGGCAATTATAGTCAGGATCGGTTTCAGGCCAAGATCCAAGGGTCAGGCAGGTGGATGGTCAGACGACTAAGGTGAATGGATGGAGTTTAGAAATGCAGAGGTATAAGTGGACATGAAAAGAGGAGCAATCTTCTGGACATTGACCTGATTATGGCTTGGTTTTGGTGCGCCTTCGGTCGATGATGTGTGCACTGGATGCCGGCGCAATAGAAGTTACTAATAATAAGATGACAATGTGTATGTATATTTGTACGTGTGTACCTGCACATATATGTATGTAAGCATGTTGTGCACCTATTATTTATTATTTATTTATTTATTTATTACGAACATATTTAACGCGGTCAAAGTCACACAGAAATGCTAATCTGAGGTGCAGTTAGTCATACGCCTCATACCTATGTATAAATGATCTACATATCTGGCTGCAGGTATTGTACAACTGCAAACTACCCTGGCCGTAACTACTCATGTTCTAACATAGTTACAAATATACCCTGGGCTCATACTTCCGTGACTACACAAACCTGGGAACTACAAGGATATGACTTCAGTGCCAGCACCACCATTAGGTCACACAGCTTATGCTCAGCTGAATCTGTTTACTAGTTACTGAAAAGTAACTATCCAACACTGGTAATGACTACATTACCAATTTCTTACCACACAATAATTACTGCGTAAATGGCTCATCTACCTCACCCACTGAAGCCGACTTCTGGTCTCCCTGACCTATACTGGAATAATTGGACTGCACTTCGAATTGGACTGCCCGTCTCCAGGTCAGTTCCACTAAGTGCTTAGTCACATGCGGTGATCGTTTGACGCCTTGTGCATCATTATAACGGTCCTATATATAAGTCAATAGATATGGAATGAACCGTCCGTGTCATAACAACAGGTGGGAGGGCAGCCTGCTTCACAGGTATCCCGCACGTCATATCACAGAAGCTGTTTCAGGCGATCGTGACGGCAAGTTGCACTGAACTCTGTCCGTGATAGATGTAACAGGAGAGCCGGACGCCACGTTCAAACCCGGATACGACTGACAACCCTGAGACCATAAACGCGGCTGCTGCAATACAGGATGGAGTTCCGTAGCCGTTCTACAAACAGAGCCCTTAAGCGACAGTTGCACGCTAGCCTTTGAGGTTCCCACGACAGAGAAACATTGCAACAATACCCGGTCAAACACGCACACCTTTATGATGTCGCACCACACTCCCCCATTCATCGCACAAAACTATCTGCCTAACCGAACTCGATTAAGATGGGTTGCGTGATTGCCCTGAATGAGCGTGAACGCACACGCTAAAGCACACACACGCAAATACACACAGACACACACGCAAACATAAACACACACACACACACGCAAATACACACAGACACACACGCAAACATAAACACACACACACACACACACACACACACACACACACACACACACACGCATATACACACAGACACGCAAACACACAGAAATAAAAAAAAATTAAAACTAAAACACAAAGTTTGTCAAAAGACAACACACACACTCGCGCACACAAGCACAAACTCACACACAAGCACATATACACACACACGTGCAGGCACATATACACAGACACACATGTAAACACACATATACGAAACATTTTATCATAAGACCGAAACATACATATATATACAAACAAACACATAATATAAAGAAATAACACAAAATATAGCACAATATATCAGTGGTTCCCAAACTGCGGCCCTAGGGCCAAAAGAGGTCCACCAGCGGTTTTAAGGTGGCCCGTCAAACCTTTGTCCCTTCTGAAATATTTCTGGCTATTGTGTGCAAAACCTCTTTAATTTTTCTTATCCTGTAACCTCCCGGTTGGCCTTATATATCTCAATTTTAATTCATGTATTGAAGCGTAATTCTGCCATGTAGGCTTATTGAGTTAT
Organism: Allolobophora icterica; assembly: GCA_963556255.1. NCBI lineage: Eukaryota > Metazoa > Annelida > Clitellata > Crassiclitellata > Lumbricidae > Allolobophora > Allolobophora icterica. The sequence goes on from OY744615.1 coordinate 44,403,274, forward strand.
GAAACGTTTACAAAATTTTTATCAATTCACAACATGAACTTTGTAACGTAATGCTTACTTGCAATACGGATTCCCAGTCGACGGTGTCTTGCAGTCCGCTCCATTCTTACAGGGGTTCGGGCTACAAGACGGAAAAGCTGAAACAAAGGAAAAACAAAGAACAATACAATCATCAGGAATCTGAAAAGGACAGTAACTAGTCAAATCTGCAAATATGTTAAGAACTACAGCGAGGACTCGTTAACACGAAGTTGTCAGTTGACACGCCCCTGTGTTACAGCATGTCAACTAGGTCATGCATTAAAAGAGACGATGCTGACAGAGTAAAAATTTGACGCTTCTTACATGGTGTGTTAACCGATATGGCATTTTATGTAATAACTCATAATCATAATCATAATCTCCAAATTTCAACAGCACTAATCGAAAGCTAAGCACAGGGCACCAGCTTATTCACGAGCACTGCACTGTGATAATCTAGTGGTTAGCATGCTGGACTGTCAACTGAGAGATCAGAGGTTCAAATCCAACTTTTGGGGACACATGACCACTTGCCGTTCTACACAATGGAGCTAAACACAGCGCATGCAAATGGGTCCACAGTGTACCTTCACAAAGTATAAATTGACAGCTTAACTGAAACAGACATAAAACAACACTTAGTCCTAATACCTGATTGAATGATTAAATATATTCATATGCTATGAAAAAGCCATAAGTAAAAACTGAAGCAATAACATATTAATTAATTTATGGACAGTAATTGTGTAAAGCAGTTAATGCACAATCAAGGACCATAAACTATATTAAGGAAACAACTTCCCTTATTACTACATAATTAGTGTTTCCTGGAGAAATCGTCGTAATTCATCGCCAGAATACAGTTAAGATTTTGAAAAATGTTCAAGCATTCATAATAACTCCGTTAATCTAAACTGATAATTGGAACTGGTGATAACAGGAATACAGCAAGTACAGTGGAACCTGCTTTAAGTAGTAAACTTTGATATAACATGACTCTGATATGACACAAAAACCAGTTTCTTAAGAGCTCTAGCCCTGAGAGGCAACCATAGATATGAAGTGTTGGCGACTTCATTTTCTTAGCCTTGGCATATGAAGGCAGGTGACCAGTCCTATCTCTCACTGTTTGATTGTCCCACTGACAGTGTAGTCCAGTGTACTCAATATAACAGAGTTGACTTGGGGTGCAAGTTGAGCTGAATACAAAATCTCTGCCCTGGTGGGGATTTGAACCTCTGACCTCTCGATTGACAGTCCAGCATGCTAAACACTAGATTAACGTGCACCCGTTGATACAACAAATTCAACCCAAATTTAACTCAGCTTCAATACTGGCCTCACTATAATGCAACCTCATCATAACGCAACACCTGACATGGCATCCAGAGGTATACCATGGAAGGACCATTTACATCCGTGGTTTTCAACCCTTCAAGAGCAAGGCAGTGAAGGCACCCTTACCAAGTCACTCGGCCTACAGCATCTGCCCTTAATTTCATTTAATTTCCTTCCAGTTAGTTCTTTATTTTAATGACGAGCAATGTTCCTTGTATTCTCTGTATTCAACTACAGTGTTCCGACTATTTTGTTCACCACTCTAAGTTTTTTAAAGTTGTAGGCCTATGTCAGTATGACAATTCTCAATGGTTTCTGACATAAAAAGTTGCACAAATATTATGGTTCTGCCATTCTGCCATCCATCCATCCGCGGCACCCTATAGACCAGCTTCACGGCACCACTGGATACCGCGGCACCCATATTGGGAAACACTGGTGTAGATTATCTTAAGAGGTGAATAAACAGGGTTGAGTTCAAGACAGAATTGATAACTGCTCGGAGACTCGTTTTTTCGTGTCAGTCGAAGCAGATCTGGATTGTTCTGTGACGTGGGAACTCGCTGAATATCCAAGTGTTTACCCAAAAACTATTAACAATAGTTTAGATTAGCCTTATCGCTAATCTCCCGTACAAAACAGCAGCTGCAGGTGTAGCCGGAAAAAGAATTATCTCGCCCTGACCCAGAAAGCTGTCACCCACTTATCCTGACACTTATCACGTGGCCAGGTCGTCCGGATTGGCAGGCTTCTCGGACTTCTGACACCTCGTGGTGTGAACACACAGGACCGAGTTGTGAGGACAATGCCAGCCTATGACACCACGCTACGGAAGAAACAGGTATCTAGGTATCTGCTGCTGAAGACAACCTGTTGCTGCTGCTGCTGTAAGCGTCTCGCTATCACGTTTCCCTTCCAGGACAGGGCTTTGGAATCAGAGAGGACGCCATATTTAAAATTTCCAGGATCTTTTCGTGCCCCCGTCGACGCCAAGAAGAACGGAACGATGACTTAAGTCAACAGGATTAATCCAATGATCCGCACTTGACGGCGGCCATGTCATCTCATATACAGCCCTCCTTTCATCCCTCTCTACGGTCGGTCGGTCGCTGGGTCGGTCGAAGGGTCGGTTGCCAGGGTCTGTTTGCTCTGCACGCAAAGATAAACAGTCAGAAGAAGCTAACGCCACCGAGCAAGCGCAGGTGACAGCGACTCACGACCCTGTATATATATATCTATGTTATGCAGGTATATGGTCGAGAACCATACACCTATTAATATGTATATATGAGTGTATCTATCCACCGATATATTAATGGGTTGACATACACACATACATGACTTCATATATATACATTGAGTTGATATATATACATATATATATATATATATATATATATATATATATATATATCAGCGTGACATTATAATGTGTGTGTGTGTATTGATTCCGTTGTTATTTAATCGCTCTTTCTCGCTGCTCTAATCCCTCGCTTTCTTGCAGCATCTTACAGTTTGACCAGCCTCATCAGCAGCAGTGTTATGCCACAACGTCTCTCCACCCACCCACCCACCCCACGGTTCCGTACCGTTGATTACGAAACGGAGCAAGGACCAAGGCCAAGGGGTCTTGGTTCCAAAGCGTGGTCTGAGCAAATACTGCAGCGCACGGTGGTTGTGTTCAGGGGCAGAAGCAAGACAATGGGTTGCAGCGGCAGATGCCTGACGGATGGAACAGCCGGGCAGTTTCTCAGAAAGATGAGACTCGATTTAAATGCACCGACGGAGGTGTATTCCCACCGATCTCAAATCCCAAATGGAGAAAGGGAGGCTTTACAAAGATCTTCCAATCCGTGTAGCATATCCAACACGCATGAATGTATATATGTACGTATATACGTATGACGTATATACATGCATATACGTGGGGCGTGGTGGCTCAGTGGTAAGTTCGGCGCCTTGTGACCGGAGGGTTGCAGGTTCGAATCCCACTCTAGTCGCTGCGTACGGACCTTGGGCGAGTCCTTCACTCGCAATTGCTCGTGGCGCTTCGGCGTGAAAATTCCGGCACAGTATACCAATGCTGTAGTCGGGAGCGCCTCTGAGTAGTAGTAGACTTCGAGAGGCGCTATAGAAATATCCGGAATAAATAAAATAATAAATGTATGCAAACATGTATATAGATTATATATATATTCAAGTATGTATGCATATGCATATGTATTCATCTATATATGAATATAAGTCATATTCATGTAAGGTATTTATGCATGGTAGTGCTTTATGTATGTATGTATTACATGTATGTATATGTCTGTATGCAAGTATGTATGTATGGTATGTATGTATGCATGTATGTTACAGTATGTATGCATGTATGAATGTAAGTATATATGTATGCATGTATGTATGTATTTATGTATGGTAGTGTTGTATGTAAGTATGTATGTATGTAAGTATATGTCTGTATGCAAGTATGTATATGCATGCACGCAAGTATGTGTGTATGTATGTATGTCTCTATTTTTAATTTGAAACTGTAATCACTTATTTATATAGCACCTCTTCAAGAAACCTCACCAGAGCTGCTCCAAAACTGAATAAAGAAGACCACATGATCCAGTATAAAGGACTCAGTTAATCCTGTCACTCATCTGTTCACTCACTCCCTCTTCACCCGTTCCACGAACTCCTTCAATCATTCACTCATCGAAGTGTTGGTGTCCACATATGTCTGACAACCAGCCTGTAGTTGTAACTATCATTAAATTAGAAATTTAAATTTGCCTCTGTTCATTCACTACTATCATTAGTTGTCTGGTAATCTATACCAGCCATCGTGGCCTACATCCAGGCATTAATGACTAAGGCTGACAGTAGGAAGGTTGAGTGTCTTATAAGCAAACATCAAGTATCTAGTACCATTCGTTCCCACCATGACCAGCCATTACTACTTTTTCAAGTGTGGTGTGATAATTTCAGTATTTCAAATCAGTATTTTCAAAGTAAAGCCATTAAATAAGTGTTTAGCCCTTACTTATATCTCAAAAATAATTAAACCATCATCTAGATTGATTGTGAATCACAGGTAGAAACATTTCTAGTCATCTGTCTAACGGAACATCCTGGGTCTTAACAGGTGTGTTTCCGGCCTCCTCCGGCTTCATTCAACAACACAGGCTGGAGGCAGGCGGGCAGGCACCCGCAGAAGAGGCCATTGCTGCATCAGCCTCCGTAACACAACTTTCCAGCAGGAGGGATGCTTGCAGCATCAGTACGCGAAGCATCGGCACGCAGAGCTACCTTAGAGTCCATCATGCAACCGTCCTACTTTCGGTCCTGGCCCAATTATAAGTTCCCTTGTTCTGCCAAGAGATCGTGGGTTTACACACATACACTATATATATATATACCACTTTATATATATATATACACAGACACGCAGGGAATGGTATGCTAACCAACCTGTATTTTAAGTAAGTATGTAGCCTTAACTTGCATCTCACAAGATCGTATGCATCATATCACATATATGTAGGTATGCAAGTATGTACATACATATGTAGATGTGTTGGTAGATATGTATATGTATATACACATGTATGTTTATACAAAGGTATGTATGTGTGTATGTATATTTGTATGTGCTTATGTATGTATGTACGTACCCTCTCAAAGGTGCTGAAATGTGGCCCTTTAACAAGGTCACAACTCTCAGGGCACTGTGGATCTAAGAAACGAGGGCATAGAGGATCTAAGAAACAAGGGCACTGAGGATCTAAGGAACGAGGGCACTGATGATCTAAGGAACGAGGGCACTGAGGATCTAAGGAACGAGGGCACTGCGGATCTAAGGAACGAGGGCACTGAGGATCTAAGGAACGAGGGCACTGCGGATCTAAGGGGCATGGAAAATGATGGAAATAAGAGTAACAGCTATTTCTTGTCATCACCAGACTTGTATTTCCAAATGTCACAACACAACAATAGGTTAAACACACTTGATCAATTAATTTAATTCTATTAAATTCAAATAAATTCACTTGTTTTTACTCTAACCTTCAGAATAGAATCAAACTTTATAATTCAAACAAAACACCTACATACACACCTTTAGCACTGCAGTGGTTTAAACCAACTCTGCAAATCCCTGAGACTGCACCCCACCCCTCCTTTAAGGCCAGATGCCAGTTCTAACTTTAACCTTCATGGGTGTCATTAATAGACCATGAACACTGTTACAGACTCCAATAAACAGAGGGAGATATATACATACATACATCATAATGTACATACACCATCTAGTGTGTACATAATTATATATATGTACATATATAGTTATATATATAGTTATATATATAGTTACAATGGTTACATTGTTTGATTGTAATATGCAATACGAAATAGTATGCTGTATAATCTTTCTTGTACGGCGCTCTGCGTTTGCTAGCGCTTCTTAATAAAGAATATACTTACTTACTTACTTATAAGTAGTCAATACAACACAGAAAATATATGTACCTATATATACATGTATCTATACACCCATGTACTTAGTATGTACATATCTGGATACATATATGCACCTTTGAGTAGGTCTCTCGAAGAGGCGCTATATAAATTTCCAGAATGAATGAATGAACGAATACTTGTGCTTAAAATATCAATTTATGCGCTATATACACACACACACATATATATATATATATATATATATATATATATATATATATATATATATATATATATATATATATATATATATATATATGTTGTACGGCTAAGATTAGTGGGAATTTTATAAACACACACATATGCATTATATCATGCAATAGTACTTAATATATTTCTAAGGAACTGAAAGCCGAGACGATCTGTGTGGTTATGGCGATGTGTAGAGTTTATGCAAGACGGCTGAAGGACTTCGCCGCGTGAAATACCCCTTCACGGCTTGTATACACACAAATGGGAAAGTGAGAAGAGTTTGGCCACGGAGATCCAATGTTCGTCTCCAATCCAATCCAGTCAGGGACAGAGACAGACAGACAGACAGACAGATAGACAGACAGAGACAGACAGACACACCGACACAGACTACTCGCTCAAGTGTCACCAATCGTGCATCGGAATCAGCCGCACAATTAGTCGGGTCAGCAATTACCACCTGGAGAGAGCGGCCAACATCAAACGACCGCCAAAGTTGACTCTCTCTCAATATATAAATACGTATATATATATATATATATATATATATAGATATTTGTATATACACATATATATACTATATGTATCAACTGAAGGATTGATCAACAAAAACGAATGGCAGCATGAACGAACGAACAAATGAATGAACAAACGAATGAATGAATAATTAAATGAACGAATGAATGAACGAAAGAACAAATGAATGAATGAATGAATGAACGAAAACGTATGGCAGAATGAATGAATGACTACGTGGATAAATCAAATAAATTAGTAACTGATTAGATAAATAAAAATGGTAAAAAAAATTACGGAATAACCGAAGAAATAAGTGAATCAATAAATCAATAGCAAAGTGGTCGATTGAATGAATGAATTAGCAAGCTGGTAAGCAGTCAGACAGTGGACACATTGATGAGTGGATGACGAAATTAAAGGATGATTCAATTCGTGAACATATATGAATGACTGAATGAATGTATGACTGAATGCTGAATGAATAAATGGATGACTGAATGAATGGATGACCGAGTGAATAGATGACTGGCCAAATGCTGAATGAATCAATGGATGACCGAATGAATGCATGAATGAATGGATGGATGACTGAATGAATGGATGACTGAATGAATGGATGACTGAATGAATGGATGACTGAATGAATGGATCGATGACACAATGAATAAATTTAATCTGACCAACTTTAAGACATGAAAAACAGCGAAACGTAACAGAACTCCGCCACTATACCCACAGTGCTAATAGTGCCACGTAATGCCAGTCCCAAGCCTGGAAACGAGGAGGAGGGCGACGTCAAGGTTCATGGTAGGCTTGGGATGACGTTAAACTATGGAAATACTACTCCAGAAAGTAACAAATGTATCCCAAACTATGCACAGAATGTAACAAATGTCAGACATCTAGTGTAGCAGGGTCATCACAGTACTGAGTACATAGTACTTAAAGCCTTGCAATTGGTTTCTGTTCAGTATATATGATTGGTTTTGAAATTGGGGCTCATAGTTTCTAAGCCTAGGAACTCTGGCCCACCACAAAGCTCATCCCCAGACTTGTCCTTATTCAACGAGGTCATCTGCACGATTATCCTTCTCTGGTCATACCACGTATTTGTTAACCAGACAGTTTGTATACATGCAAGTGTTGTTTTGTGAAGTCATGGCGGCCGTGTGCCGGTACTACCAGGATCAGAAAACGGACACGGAAATACACCTAAGTTTCAGTTTCGTTTTGCTAACTGGTGCAGTAGTAGACTCAGTGTCATGTATGCACCACAAATGTTACTAATAATCATTATCATTCGCGAAATTCTAAAATAATTAGGCATACATTCACATACATGCATATATGCATATACATGCATACATACACACACCAGTATAAAAACATACACATTCATACCTACAAACATACATACACTCATAAACATACATAGATACATGCATACATACATACATACATACATACATACATACATACATACGTACATACATACATACATACATACATACATACATATACATACATACATACATACATACATACACACACCCACATACACATACCAACATACATATATGTATGATAGATATTGTATATATACAATATCATACATACACTCAGAAACATACATACATACATATTACATATACATAGATAACTACACACATGCATACATGCACATACATACATACATACATTGCTTAACAGTTCATAAACCACACACAAACACACACACACACACACACACACACACACACTTACATACATACATTAGTTAACAGTTCCTTTGGAATGAACGGCAGAGAGTGAACTATGTCAACGGACAGAGAGAGAGAGAAAGAGGCTCTTGAACTTAGAAACATAGAGCACCAGAAGTGCTGGATAGAAAAGACATCTGTGTAAAAGAAAAGTTCGTTTTGTTCCGGATCGATGACTGGCAGAAAATCAATGTCACGCATGACGTGAATCAACACTGAACCGCGTCGTCGCCTGAAAGCCAGACTTTGGGCGACGACGCAAGTCGCTCTGGCGTGTCTTACGATCCTTTATGATCTCGATCCGATGCGATCTCGATCCTTTTCGAGGAACAAAAGGTGTCGTTGGCTTGATCCATTAGCGGTCCTCTATTCCAGTCGAGTCTGTTCTGCTCCACTGAAAGGTTATCGAATCTCGGCTGAAGAGAACATCGACTCAGTTCGCTTGTTTTGCACACACAAACACACGCAAACACAAGCATACACACACAAACACACACATATACACCCACACAAACACACGTGCTCACACTTCTCCCCAACTCCCCATCCAAGTTTTAGTCTCCACTGCTTTGAGTGCCTGCATGCATGGTTGTGTGTGCGTATGTGTGTCCGCGCGTGTATATGTGTGTCCGCGTGTGTATGTGTGTGTGTGTATGTGCGTGTGTGTGTGTGTGTGTGTCCATAGGCGTAGACTGGTGGGCAGCCGGGGCACGTCCCCCCATAATAATTGAGATTGACTAGACACCCAATGCAAGAAGTGTAGAAAAAATAACCAAATCCCCCCACTATTTTGGACAAGTTTACGCCAGTGTGTATGTATGTATGTATGTATGTATGTAGTGTCTGTCTATCTGTCTGCCTGTCTGTCTGTGTCTGTCTGTCTGTCTGTCTGTCTGTCTGTCTTCACACACAATTGCTCAGCGCGATCACTGTTCTGTCATGTGGTTGAGTGTGGACTTTGGAATAAAGGCAACAGAAAATACTGACATTATGTGTAATTACGTACTACTAATGCCACCGTTGTTGTTATTATATTATTATTATACGAACAACCTGAGTCGTCTCTCATTTCGACCGACAGAGCTTCTGCTTCTGCTTCTCCAACGGATTACAGCTCTCGACTATGATTTCACTCCTGCGACAATCAATTGATGTCCTGTGCATTATGAATACGGGGCTATAGAAGTCACTGTAGATTACATTACATAGATTACAAGTATGTATGGTATGTATGTATGCATGTATGTTAGATTACATAGATTACAATAGATTAGGTTACATAGATTACAATAGATAGATTAGATTACACAGATTACAATCGATTAGATTACATAGATTACAATAGATAGATTAGATTACACAGATTACAATCGATTAGATTACATAGATTACAATAGATAGATTAGATTACACAGATTACAATCGATTAGATTACATAGATTACAATAGATAGATTAGATTACACAGATTACAATCGATTAGATTACATAGATTACAATAGATAGATTAGATTACACAGATTACAATCGATTAGGTTACATAGATTACAATAGATAGATTAGATTACACAGATTACAATCGATTAGATTACATAGATTACAATAGATGGATTACATCACATAGATTACAATAGATGGATTACATTACAAGGATTACAATAGATAGATGATATTACACAGATTACAATAGATGGATTAGATTACACAGATTACAATAAATGGATTATATTACATAGGTTACAATAGATAGATTACATATATTAAAATAAATACATTAGATTATGTAGATTACCTAAATAGATTACATTACATAGATTACAATAGATAGATTAGATGCCGTAAAACAAAACCTTCAAACGAGTCGTAGGTCATTGTTACCACTTGTGCCAGATATTACTATGGAATGTATCTCAGGTGTTTCTACTGGCAAATTCATCTTCCTCTGTTACATTTCTCTGGCCAGTGTACCCAGGCGATGGAAGAGCCTCCACTGCTAAGCCCATTGGAAGCAGAGGCTAAAGGTGTCCCTAGGGAAAACGGTTCCGAAATAAGGAAAGGGAGGCAGATGAATAATTGCAGCACCTGTTAGACAGTTTGTCAGTCCAAGGGAGTTGATACACCACGGCCGTCAATCTTAAGTGACAAGGCTTGGAGGATGGATGATGGACTAGGTAGCAATCCAGAATAGATTCCCTACAGGAAGCCAGTGCACGCTGGTTATGCAAATGAACACGTTTTTCTATAGTGACCATAAATGTACATTTACAAGTTTTCTATATATATAAGGACCATAAATTTAAGTGCAAATGTACACACGTTTTTGTATAGTAAACGTATGGCCTCGACCCTGCTCATTTTTCAAAGGACTGATCGGGTGAGAACCTTCACCACCAATGCTTTCCGTTTGAATGGGCGCCAAGCCATTTAAGGCCCCATGTACGGACCGTGCTAGCTAGAGATAAAAATTTACAAAATAAGCCACCTTCGGTACATACGAACCGGCACCACATGCACAGAGTAGCATGGGATGTGTGCTCTAACCGATGTAGCTAACCGAGCTTGTTAGTGGGGCACGGTAGCTGAATGGATAAAACGTTCAGCCTGTAACACGGAGAGTATGGGTTCGAACCTCCATTCTGGCGGTCACTGTGCAGGGACCTTGAGCAAGTCATTCACTCGCAGTTGCTCAGCACCATCCATGTTCTGTTGTACGGTCGTATGTCCACTTCTGAACTTTGAAAGCAGGACAATATCAAATACAGTTGTATTGTACACATTGCATTGTATTGTTAGTCTAATGAGGGGGTTCCCAACCTGGAGTACCCACACCCCCATATGGTGTGAGAGATGGCATTTCAGAGGGTGCGACAAAGAGGGAAAGTACGTTACTATTGTACTGCATGTATGTAGTTAAACTATCTGTTAAAAGTTTTGTAGGGGGTGCAAATATTAATCAAACATTTCCTAGGGTACAGGCAGGGATCGATTGGGACCGAAACGCACCGGAACGACGTTCCGGTTCTTTTTTGACGACCGGAATTTTTTAGCCAGGATTTACAGGAAAATTTCTGACGCCGGCGTTCCGGTTCTTTTTTGCTTAGGACGGGATCCCTGGGCACAGGGCATAGGAAAGGTTGGGAACCTCTGGTCTAATGTAACTAAATTTATGTAGAGCCCTCCAGTGCCTCTCCTCACTGGACTAAACGGTGCCAGAGAGTTCGTTAAAGACAACAAGTTCTTCTGTAGGCGAATGAAGCTTCAACAGCTGCTGCAGATAGTCTTATTCTTCGCCAGTTCTGTTATGTTATTGGTGATGATCGGGTTCCATGCTGGCAATATTTATCCAATCTTCAGCTTCGATGATAACAAAACAAAGTGTCTGATCGCAAAACACGATAGTCACTTAACGAAGGAAAGACGCCTACAAATTAATATAATGCCCTAAGAGTGCGTTTCGGCAGCACCGTGTGATCTGTGTAGGTACAAATATTGACAGAGGGTACTGAGATCATGCAAGTGCCATATGATCTCATTTATGGTATCAACATTGATTGATGACACTAAGATCATGCACCACGTGATCCAAGAAGGTATCCGGAATATGATATCGCACAAGGAAGGTATCACTTTGATCAACGCAGTGCCGGCCTTAAGATATTTCAATCACTGTGCAGAGAATACTGTACGGCCCACCTCCCCCCCCCCAAATGACACAAGTCAAATTGTTTTGCATTGCTAATCATTTTATTTTAGTAGATCGTTAACAAGTAAGCTACTACAAGTAAAATTGGAAGTTAAAATATAGCGCTAATATATTTCTGAAACAATCTAAACTGCTGGTACCATTTGACTTTTATTTTATTGACAAAAGAGAAGATTTAATCGAATCCATAATGTTTTGTTCGTGTTAATTTTCTGTGACATTTTCGGGCCTCCCCACCCCTGTGGCTGCATGGTTTGCACAGTGCACACCCTAAGACCGGAACTGATCAATGTATGGCACTAAGATCATGCATGCACCACATGATCTTGGAATGCACTGATCTCTATAGATGGCACTCATGAATATTGATCGATTGCACCAGATGATCATTATCCTACATCACGTGGTGCATGATCTTAGTGTTATCATGGTGCTGAGATCATACACCACATGATCTCAGAAGACATCAACATCGACTGATTGTTTTATGATCATGTGTGGATCACATAACTTATGAATGGATTGATTTGGAAACATGGTACTCTGCATTAGTAGGTATCAGTATTAATCAATTGCACCATATTATTATTATCATTACTTTTATTACTACTGTTATTATTATTATTATTATTATTATTATATTATTATTATTAATTATTATTATTATTATTATTACAATTATTATTATCATCATCATCATCATCATCATCATCATCATCATCATCATCATCATCATCATCATCATCATCATCATCATCATCATCATCAATCATCATCATCATCATCATCATCATCATCATCATCATCATCATCATCATCATCATCATCATCATCATCATCATCATCATCATCATCATCATTATTACAATTATTATGATTATTATTATTATTATTATTATTATTATTATCTTCTTTATTAATTCAAACTGACAAGCACGCAGCAAGATTACACTGAAACATGACAGTACAGAGTTATTATTATTATTACTATTATTATAATTTTTTATTTATTTATGAAGCACCACTATCTAATGTTCAAGCATCAACTGATGGTGCTGAGCAGCTGTGAGTGAAGGACTTACTCAATGGTCCTTAAACAGTAACCGTCTCAGTGGAAGACACTCGAACCCGCACTCTAAGCGTTACAAAGCGAACACTTTAACCAATCAGCACAAACCAATCGGCTACCGTGTCTTGCGCTCAACACGTTAAAATCGGCCATCAGCCACACATACATGCACAGGGGCATGCACAGTAAGACACACGCATACACAAGTACGTACACATACACCCGAGCATAGGCAGCAAGCACTAAACAGCTGGACAAAGCCGAGCCTAACAAACAGATACTCAAGAGTTGACTGAGAGGATCCTAAATCACCCACACCCACCACCCCACAAACACTTTCACACTGCAGACGCACTGCTCTTCAGCTCACAGGTAATCAGTTACCCCTCCCCCCACCCACCCACCCACTCACCCACCCACCCACCCACACAAACTAGTAGTAGCCAGCCTGGAATCTAAATCATGTCCCATACGTTAGCCCCAATTATTTACTAGCGAAAACTCCCTGTCCGCAAACATTTCAATCAAGAAACAAGGCCTCTCTACCGACAAATAATTGCCCTAATGGTCCATAATTTCACAAACTATAGTCCTCAGCCATCTAGTGCTCCTCCTCTCAATCCTCTTCCTCCTCCTACTCCTCCTCCTACTCCAGCACCGCCTCCTCGTGCTCCTCCTCCCAATCCTCTCCCTCCTCCTCCTATTCCTCTTCCTCCTACCTCTTTTTCTCCTACTCCTCGTCCTATTCGCTCCTCCTAATCCTCCTTGTCCTACTCCTCCTCCTAATCGCTCCTCCTCCCATTCTCGTTTCTCACGCTCCTCCTCCTCCCTCCCTCCTCCTCGTCCTCCTCCTCGTCCTCCTCCTCCAATCGCTTTCCTCGTCCTGTCCTAAAAATAGCCGAAATAAATATGACTTTTATTTCAATCCAACGGAGCATGAACACTGGAGGCTGACTAAACACCGGCTGTAAACATCTGGCATTCCCAGGCACCTCCACATAACCACGTAACAACAAATGCCGTTGGTCTTGGAGACCATACAAAGACCAAACTCCTCCCACAACAAACCACCTGATCCACTCCCCAAGTCACTTAACTGGGGCATGATCTTCAAGACCAGGAAAGAACACTAACCGTGAAAGAAGCATTTTATCCACTCCCAACTCACTAGTATGGTCTCCAAGAACACAGGAAAGAACACCAACCGTGAAAGAAGCATTTTATCCACTCCCAACTCACTTAGCTGAAGTATGGTCTTGAAGACCGTAGGAAAGAACACCAACCAAGAAAGAACCATTTTATCCACTCCCAACTCAGCTGAAGTATGGTCTTACCGTCTTCAAGACCGTAGGAAAGAACACCAACCAAGAAAGAACCATTTTATCCACTCCCAAGCCACTTAGCTGAGGTATGGTCTTCAAGAACATATATAACAACTATAAACAAGCCAGTTTATCCACTTCCGAAGCCACTTAGCAAGGTCGTGGTCTTCAAGACCATAGGGAGGGCAGATAAACCAGCCCCAAAAAAACCTTGATACCCGCAGGAAGTACTTTTTCGCTTATAAAACAATTTTTAAAGCAAATACACCAGGCATGGTAAGGTTAGATCAGCTACGGCAACACAAGGTTTGTAAGGTGACAACGTAAAGTAATTTCAGGCAGATAATGCTGTAATAGCACAAATAACAGTACTGTAGAGCAGAGTATTGTAAGCAAGTTACAGTAAGCTACAGGCTAAAGGTCAGAAAAGAGTGTAACGTAAAGTAAATGTTAAAGAGTTATCATATATCAGTTGAGAGTCAGTCGCCTGATAAGACGACGGGAAGTGTCTTGCTCTATATAAGTGGAAAGCGTATACTTAGAGAATGCAAGAAGACAGAAGCATAAATTAAATTAATCTATCTAATTCAATTAATACATTTCCAGCATCCGTGGCTGGAAGCGGGTAATGCGTTGGTAATGATATATGAACGGCGCCCATTAATGTGAACCTTGGACAGACCTTTAAAAGGTCTAAACTGCTTAATAAAATTTCCATTTTCCTGCTTAATCGAATCTTGTGCTTTTAATCGAACCTCCTGCCTAATCGAATCTCTTGACTAATCGAATCTCCTGCTTAATTGAATCTCCTGCCTAATCGAATAACCTGCTTAATGAAATCTCGTGCTTAATCGAATCTCCTGCTTAATCAAATTTCCTGCCTAAACGAATCTCGTGCTTAATCAAATCTCGAGATTAACCAAATCTCCTGCTCAATCAAATCTCCTGCTTAATCGAATCTTGTGCTTAATCAAATCTCGAGATTAACCAAATCTCCTGCTCAATCAAATCTCCTGCTTAATCAAATCTCCTGCTTATTCAAATCTCGAGTTTAACCAAATCTCCTGCTCAATCAAATCTCCTGCTCAACTGAATCTCCTGCTTAAACTTTATCAACCACAACCTCTTTGCTATGAAAAAAACTCCTAGATTGACATTTAAGACAACATACTTCTCTTCAGCCAGCATTCCACTCTTCCAAAAATAAACCAGATAATCAACTGTCATGACTAATCAATGGCTTCTACAAAGTCATTATCATAATAACACACACCACATCAGCAAAACATCGCCTTGAGTGAGACACAAATTATTACAAGTCGCAATCCATTACCAAAGCCGGGTTGAAATGTAAGAGGTGAGACAAGTAAGAGGTGATTTTAGTTTTAGTTTTGACACAAGAGGGCAGATTCATATTTCTTAACCTGGGCACTAGAGGACGGTAGATCAGGCCTCTCTGTCACCCAACAATATCCCCACCAACAGTTTATGGTCTGTGTACTCACTGTATAGCCGAGATCACAGCTTACAACATTACATAACGAGATCATGCAACACTGTATGGCAACCAAATGACAAACAAATGACAACCAATATGACAACCAAATTACAACCAAATGACAACCACATGACAACCAAATGGCAACCAAATGACAACCAAATGACAACCCAATGACAACTAAATTACAACCGAATGACTATCAACAACAACCAAATGACAACCAATGACAACCAAATGACAACCAAATGACAACCAAACAAAAAAACAATGCCCTCGTGGAAAGTTACTCTTTTAATAAACCATTTATGACTGTCATCTGGCATCTACAGCGACAACAAAATACCATCCAATCGTATCAGCTGCAGCAACCAATGCATAAAACAGGTAAATAAATCCCGAAAATATACCGATCCAGCATCAACCGATGCTACTGAGCCATCCGCATCATCCGCTCTGCCAGCCTCCGAGCCCACTTGCCTCAGCTTCAGCGGCTGAGCTAGACATCTGGCAAGGTCTGGACAAAATTATGCCATGTTGCATGCCAGGAAAACTGTAAAAGCTGAGGTGGTTGCTCAGGTAAAAGGTCAGAATTCAAAACCTGCATGGCAACCACTAAAAAATTTCATGGCAACCACTCATAGTAACTCCATGGCAACCACTCAAAAACTTCCATGGCAACCACCCACAGAACTCCATGGCAACCACTCACAGAACTCCATGGCAACCACTCACACAATTACACGGCAACAACTCACAGAACTCCATGGCAACCACTCACAGTTACTTCACTCGCAGTTACTCCACTCACACAATTACATGGCAACTACTAAAAACATTTCATGGCAACCACTCACAGAACTCAATGGCAACCACTCACACAATTACATGGCAACTGCTGACAATTTAACTCCACGGCAACCACTCACACAATTACATGGCAACTACTGACAGAACTCCACGGCAACCACTCACACAATTGCATGGCAACTATTCACAGAACTCCACGGCAACCACACACACAATTCCATGGCAACTACTCACAGAACTCCATGGCAACCTACTGCAACCTTAGACTTCCATTTAGCTATCCAGTTTCTTATCTCATTTTATGATCCTTTTGATGTAGTAGCATAATTAGTTGCAGTTTTCAGTTCCTAACTTTTTTTACTCTCTTTTTCCAATTTTTTTTCATTATCTTCTTAAATATTACTTCTATGTTTTATATTTTCTCTCAGCTCGTTCATCAACGTGCGGTTCGCTTTTGGGTTTTTTCAATTAAAGAATATTAACAACAACAACAACAATAATAACTACAACACCTGCACTGCAGCTCATGTGAGGGGTGGTTGTAAGACATTGAAGCAAGTTACCACAACCTTACCACACTGTGGCTCCCATGCGGGGTGGTTATAAAATACTGAGGCACATAAAGTAAATAAAACATCCACAGGTAAGCATGTGAGCGCAGTCATACATAAAAATTTACTACTCATGAAGTTTACTCACAGCCGATCAAAGAAGAATCAGAAACATTGCCAGGTGTGTTTTGATATGCAACCAATTAACAATAAAAACCTAGTGCAACAAAAATCCTTTGATTAGATTAGAGATTCGAGATTTGATCAGATGATTAGAGGATAGAAGAAGGGGAGGAAAATAAATGGGATTGAAAGGAGAAGAAAGAACATGATACAAGTAGTAATAGCACGTGGCAGGCTGGAGGAAATGGAGAAGCGTGGAAAGAAGGAGGAAGAGAACAAAAATTGAAGATGGATGAGGGAGTTCATGGAAGTGAGGTGAAATATGGAACACAAAGAGAAACAGGACGAGTCGGAGATAAAGAGACAATGAAAACAAGAGAGGCAGATTCTGAGACTTCAGCACATTTCATTCAAACCCATGCACACAGTGACGGCGCTACCATGGGTCATTTGACCTGCCTATTTTACTCTTGACCTGCCTTATGACCTGCCTATTTTACTCTGGAGTCTTGATCTGCCTTATGTCCTGCCTAGTGCTACTACCTACTGCTGTGTAAAATTCTTTGGAATTTTTTTATATTTTTTTACATTTAAAACACCAGCATCTGGTCCCATAACATGACTAACTAGTGCAATTATTAGATTTAAACGACTTTTTTACGTTTTCTCTAGTAAGTCAACAGAAGTCTATGTTGTAAACTCTAAACTTGAAATGCTCAAGTATTCTTAGCCGCCGTTGCATCAGAAATATCCCAACTGCAGTATTTCATTGATCTAATGCCGGCGGTATGTCGAACGTTCAAACTTGACATGAAGTGGTCATGTTATAGGCAGGTCTTGTTGACTGTTTCTGTGATGTCGTGCGTCTTATTAGCATGGTCTACATGTTCATGATGTTCTGAGTAGCTAATCAGTACTTCCAAATCTTCAGAGATTAGTAAAGTAACTAAAGTTTAACGATTTAATTGCTGAATTGTTTCAAATTTCAATATGCTACAAAAATTGGGCTATACGCGTTCAATGATAATTTGCTTCGTTTTATATATCTAAGTTATGCTGCTTATGTTGAGGTTATGCTGCTTGATGCGTCAAACTCAAACATTAATTTCTACAACCTGCTGAATAACTCCCATGACCCTGACATGACCTGCTGAAATTGTATAGCTGGCATACACAAATGACTATTTTTGCTTTTTATGTCAAATTATTATTATTATTACGCATTTATTAAAGGCAATTATCTAATGACCAAGCATCAATCGATGGTGCTGAGCTATTGTGAGTAAAGGACTTGCTCAAGGTTCCTATGCAGTATACCAGTCTCGTGAAGGAGGCTCTAACCCATACTCTCCTCGTTACAAGGCGAACGCCCTAACCATTCAGTTATAGTCTCCCACAAAAAAAGAATCAACTACCAAAAAGTCAGTGCAAACCGGAATGCAGTCCGAAATGAGTATTCATTTTGACAGAAACACGATTTCAACCTGACTAAGCTGAACTTTGGGTTTAACCAGTGTACCAGCTGATCTAACAGACCGACACGAATAGAAATCAAACAACATGGCCAGCAACTGCGATCCTTCTATCAATCGGGCTCCATATAAATGCCAAAAGTTACTTTACATTCACCACACGTGACTTAAAGCCTCACACCAGTTTTCGTGTATGGAATCAGCCAACATCTTGACGGCAGACAGCGACAAGCGCTACATAAACCAGCATCTCACACGTGCACACTCTAGCCGACGCCACTAACCACCACGTGCGTTTTCCATCCCCGTCCGCCAGGAATCGGCCCAAAGGCAGCGGAGGTGGTAGCGGTAGTGGTAGCGTTGGTGGTAGTACTGGGTGGTGGTGTCAAAACAGGAGCGCGTCGTAACTAACCAGCAGGGTTGGGGGCTAATCAACGCAACTTGCGAGATCTTACTCACCGAAAACGCCGGCCAAATGACACAAAACGACGCAAAATACGACCGCCGCACGATCGGCCGTCACCCGGATGACTTTCATGCTCACTTCACCCGATAAATCCGCACATTTGGTCGACTTTTACGAGATTTTGTCGAAGTTTTTTCCCGCACGCCTTCCTCTCGCTCGTCCGACCAACTCTTGTTTGTTCGTCTGCCACTGGCTTACCTTTCCCATCAGCCACTGCGCCCGGCCGTATCACCGCCGCCTCCGCCTCATTCAGGCAAGCGCCGCTTCACCGACGGATATTCATGCGCCGCCCATGCCCCTCACCTCTTCCCTCACCCGTTAGCAGCGGGGCGTGGATTGGCGTCGACGTTGCAGCCCTAGGAGAAGGAGTGAGGGAGCAGAAGGAGGAGGAGGAGGAGCAGGTGGAGGTGGAGAACTAGGAAAACGAGAGAGAGAGAGAGAGAGAGAGAGAGAGAGAGAGAGAGAGAGAGAGAGAGAGAGAGAGAGAGAGAGGGGGGGGGGGGATAAACACGAGGATGAGAAGAAAGAGGAGAAAGAGAAAGAGAATAAAGGGGACGAGGAGGAATCGAAGAACCAGGAGCAAGAGTAGGAGGATCAAAGCAGGAGGAGGAGGAGGAGGAGGAGGAGGAGGAGGAGGAGGAGGAGAGGAGGAGGAGGAGGAGGAGGAGGAGGAGGAGGAGGAGGAGGAGGAGGAGTAATGAGAGAATAAAGATGATGTTATGTGGGGCATTAGCACCTGTTGTGTCTGGGGCAGCAATGTTTAAAAGTTGCACAGCATATATGGAGAAACAGCTCTGGGAATTTTCCTGAGGTTGCGCTACGCTAGTGACCAGTCATGTATTGATTAACATTAGGAACCTTACGTCAAAATACAGAACACTGGATGGCGTCAGGGTGATGAGGAGAGGAGTGAAGTGGAGAGGAGAGGATTGGAGAGGATTGGATTGGAGGAGGAGACGAGAAGAGAAGAGACGAGAGGAGAGGAGACGAGAGAGGAGTGGAGTGGATTGGATTGGATTGAAGGAGAGAGGATTGGAGTTGACTGGAGTGGAGGGGAGTGGATGGGAGGAGAGGAGGGAGAGCAGAGCAGAGCAGAGAAGAGAGGAAAGGAGAGAGGAGATGAGAGGAGATAGGATTGGAGTTGAATGAATTGAATTGGAGTGTAGGAGAGGAGAGGAGAGGAGTGGAAAGGAGAGGAGAGCGGAGAGGAGAGCAGAGAGGAGAGGAGAGCAGAGGAGAGGAGAGGAGAGGAGAGGAGAGGAGAGGAGAGGAGAGGAGAGCAGAGCAGAGCAGAGCAGAGCAGAGCAGAGAGGAGAGGAGAGGAGAGGAGAGGAGAGGAGAGGAGAGGAGAGGAGAGGAGAGGAGAGGAGAGGAGAGGAGAGGAGAGGAGGCTCGTGGTACTGGGATTTTGTAGACCTCTAGTCGATGAGGCAACAGTTGACAATGACTCCACTTTGTACACCTGCGAGCACTTAGTATACGCCTATTAGAGGAGTTTACCGTGTGGTCGAGCTTTTTAAGGTCGAATGTAAAAATGTAAATGTTAAAAACGTTTTTCTGTAGTTACCGTGTATGGCCTTGATTCTACTCATTTTTCAATAAACGCGAGTGTTTGATAAAACCGGCAACCATAGCCGTACACAAAGATTTTTATTAGTGAATTTTTAGTTTTGCGGTTAAATATCTAATCTGCTGGAAGAAACTGGAAACAGTGGCGGTGATATTGTCTGAGAGGTGGGGGGGGGGGGACAAAGTCGGCCATGGTCACCGAAGAAAATTTTATTCTTCTCCCACAAAAAATTATCCAAATTTTTTTTTAAATTTTCCAAATCATCTCCTGAAAAAGTTGATGACTTTTTTTAGTCATTCACCTCTTTTACAACTATTTCATCAGTCTTCTACCACTGTCATTACCTTTTCTCTGTTTATTTAGCACAAAATTTTATGACTCTTTTAGAAATTTTACTCTAACAATTTTATGAACTTTTTTGGGAAAAATTCGTCTACAAAAAACTCAATTACCTTTATTTATGAATTTCTTCTTACTTTCGCTAAATTTGGGGGACACTTCTGCTCAAAAATAGACTTTTTACCTCATCTCTTCAAAAAGGCAGCGAAAACCCTCACGCGCAATTACATTTCTTGGCCTTTTTTGGTCTTTCTTCAAAAAGTGGGGGGAGACAAATGTATGGTGTGTCTCCCCACTCTTACAGGTGGGGACTTGTCCCCCGTCCCCCTCCCCCATGATCGCCGCCCATGACTGAAAACATCGAAAAACTTTTTATCGCGCAAACACTGCTATATCTTGTATCTGCCCCAAGAGTTTAAAGAAGTTTGAATTATTCCCGTTTGACGATTCTGCTTCACAGTTCACACCTTTATTTTGTGATACATTATCTAATTTAAACTGTTCGTACAGAGCGTTGCCAGAGCGTTGCCAACTAATTGTTGTAATATGCCAAAAATAATTTCTGTCGACGTCAACAGCCTTTGTTGCTATAAGATGTCGTTAAACCCTGGAATCCATCCATCCGTTGCCAACTGAGCATCTGTAGACCAGGATCGAGGTTACAGTTCAAGGAAACATTCCCACGCACAGTAACTAAAAATGCTCAGTTATTTTTTCAAAGTAACTATCATCAGTTACCTGTTACTTTTCTAAAGTAACTATTTGTAGGTAGCTACTTACTATTTCCGTTCCAGTAACTAATTACCGTAACTATAGTTACTTTTGAAAAGTAACTATCCAACACGGGGTGCCAGTCCCAACCATGGAGGGGACGACGACGTCAATGACCTTTATTTTGAAACAGCGTCGTTTAATAGCAATGAACCAACCAAGTCAGTTAGCTAATTATTTGGTACAGTAGAATCTTATAAGGCCGACGTCAACAGCCGTAAGATGTCGTCAAACACTGGAAACTACAGCTAAAAGGTTGCTTTCTCATTTAATGCTTAATCACTGCTTTATTCGGTATACGAACAGTGAAAACTGTTCAGAATAATTCCACACCTCTTTTAAGCGTTATATTGGTCATATAAGTAAAAGTGAGCTGGTTTATCCGGTATGTAAAAGTTAGGAATGTGAGTGCATGTTATTCCATACCAACTGTTCAAAATAATTTGCCATAAGAAGTCGTTAAACTCTGGGTCATATATCCTATACAATGAGCTGTGGTTTTTAATTAAGGCTGTATTTGCAACTATTTTGCCACAGGAACGGTGAGAACTAATATTGTATTGTATTGTATCTAGAAATTTATTAAGCGCCTCTCGCAGAATAACTATTCAGAGGCGTTCTCAGCACAGAAGCCCCGGGGAAACAGAAATGCCTTTAGGGAACGCGAGACCGATGAAGACAAGCCAGTCATTAGTTTGACCCTGAGCAGAGGGGGAAGGTCATTCCAGATCGTGGGACCCACTGCAGCAAACGCTCGGTGCTGGGCCAAGGCAGTTTTAGCTCTGGGAACAAAAAGGTCAAGCCGATTTACAAAGCGCATTGAGCGAGAAGATGCAGATAATAGCCTAATAACAATAGTAATCGTGTTTATTGACAAGCTCACTGACAATCCGATAGGTTACACTGAAACATCTGAAACATGACGGTATTATCAAGATCTTAATTAACACACGTCTTGGCAGTCTATAAGTCGCCCGCTCATTTCACTGCTGCAGCTGTCCTCTAGGGAGTGGAAGGCTGAGTCGACCTAGAGGGGGCATACGCTCTTCAGGCCAGAGTGTAACCATTCATCGATCCCCTCCCCTGTTCAAAATAATTTCTGTCGACATCAGCAGCCTTTGATGCTGTAAGTGTAAGATATCGTTTAACTCTTGATCCAGAATAGTTAGCGCACTGTCCTTCGACACCTTTTAAACAATGTAAACCGATTCTATATTAAAATTCAAACACGCTAGCATAATTGCTCGTTTCAAGGGATTGCCTAATATAACAGAAGTAGAGACAACGGTGCAACCAAGGAACCCGTCTAAGGGTACCGAACTGAAAAGCAACTCGGAAGGTTCCGACCAAAGTCCTCGTGCTGAAACTAAAAGAAACCGTATGAAGATATCCACCACAGAGTAATGGATAACACACTGGCGTGAAGAGCTGAAGGTACCAAGATCGAACCCGGTAGACCCCGTAAGGTTTACTCAACCTTCCACTCGCTAGGTGGCAGCGGTGGTTAAATGAATAGTAGGCCATGACTGGCGCCGTGTGGCTGCCGCTTAAAACAGTTATATTCGACTCCTGTAAAACTGTTATCATGTGCTTCTACTGTATACATGTATGTAAGGCGCCCTGCATGGCTGCCGTTTCTACTATATGTATGTTTACTGTACAGCGCAGTGCGTTTGCAGGCGCTTAATTAAAGAACAGATTATTATATCATATTATAACAACAGAGCGGAGACATCAAAGACCTTTGCTATAAGACGTCCCTAAACTCACTCTGTTGTTTGTTCCCCGAAGACTCTTGTGTGACATCGAATGAAATACATAAAAAAAACTTTAAGTGAAAGTGGTCCTGTACTAATATACGCCATCCAAACGGTTAGAATTGTTCAAAAATAATTCCACACCTCTTTTAAGCGATATATTCGACATATAAGTAAAAGTAGACGCGCGGTTCTGTATTCGGACAGAGTTACACAGAAGGGAGAGAGAGAGGTCGGAGTTTAGCCTTCGAAGTGATTAGACGTACGCGGAAACATTTGCAGTCGAGCCGAAGAATTGTTTACTCAGTGGACCAGCAAAGATCTATCGCGGTGAGCGACACCGTTGTTTCTTTGTTCTGTTGCGTAGCCATTGCTTTCTTTGTATAATCAGTGTGGCTTAGATTTGATTTCATTGTTAGTTTTAAATTCTTGTCGCCCTGGCTAGACATGAGTTCTAGCGCGGGCCCCTTTGTCTCCGACTCTGCACTTCAGTTGCAGTCGGTCGAAGACAGTACGGATTCCTTAGGGCTGGTGACTCCGTCTAAAAAACGGATGAAGCCGTGTGACGACTCGCCTGATAGTGGCAGGTTAATAATTGCGACCGATTCCGAAGAATCGAGTTGCGATGACGATAACGACGGGTTCTTAACGGTTACTGGTAAGACTGCCCGTAAGTCGGAGAAGAAGAGGAAGCTCACTGGTGTCACCCTGGACTCCCTCAGGCATTCTCCCAGTAAGGTAAAGAAAACCACTGTGGAACGGCGCATGCCAATTGCGCCGAAAGCCTTGGTAAAGGCTCCCACCACACGGTCTGGAGATAGGTTAGTAAACAAAGGAGATCAATCAACAGAGATGAAAGAGGCGCCTGCCACTCGGGTGACGGTCTCCCGATCTGTAGAAGACCGATTGTTTGTAGAGTTTATTGGTCTGCCTTTGTGTAAGGTAAACGCGACCGCTGTCAGGACGGAGCTGAACACGTCGTTCGGCCCGTTGTTTGCGGACCTGGTGACCCCGTCGGCCACGAGTGTGCGTGTGCACCTTGGCGGCCCTGAAAAGGAGGCAAACAGAGCGCGCCTGCTCGCCTGTACCAAGGTCTGTAATTACCAGATCAAGGTGTCGGAGCCACGCGAGATCGTGCGCCACAGGGGCAAATATGTCCAGAGAGTGATTAAAGGAGTGTCACATGCTCTGTCTGACTCGGACATACACGAGTCTGCCAAAGAACACGAAAACCTGCCTGTGATCAAGGTCGAGCGTATTCACAAGATTGTGAACAAGGTGAAGGTGCCAACTATGGCTGTCTTAATCAGTTTTTTGCCTGGTGCAATTGTCCCTGCACGATTGCATGTAGGTTTTCTGACATTTAAGCTACATCTGTACGAGCCACCAGTAACCCGTTGCTTCTGTTGTTTTTTACCTGGCCACGTGGCTAAGTTTTGCAGGGTCAAGACCCTGCGATGCAGCATCTGTGCCGGTGAGCACAAGGCTGCCGATTGCACGAAGCGGGACCAACCGAAGTGCGCAGCCTGTGGAGGACCGCATCCCGCGCTGTCTAGCAGCTGTCCGAAGTACGTGCTAGCAAAGGCAGCGACCACCATCAGCGTACGTCAGGGCGTCCGATACAGCGATGCGCTCCGGATGGCTAAGGCGCAGATCAACAACGCTCAGCCTCAGAAGCAGACGACAGCTGCAGCCGAAACCGCAGCAACTACATCTGACGCTGCACTAACAACGACAACGACAACAACACAATCGCGTCCCTCTCCAAAGCCTCGACGGGCCAAGGCGACCCATCCTGCTGCAGACGTCACCGTGCTGCCGCCGGTTCGGGAGGAGATCGCGAAGACCGACGACGATGGTTCCGCCCAGAGACACGCTCTGGACGCCCTCACCCGCGCCTGCGCCTTGTTCGTAGAGGGAATGACGGCGATGGGGGCGAATGAAGGCGCCGCTGTCACTCCGGCAAAGATGATCGAGGTCATCCTTGATGCCATCCATGCCGCCTTCAAGATTCCGCTCGACGCGATGACACCCGTCTATCCAGTCGCCTCGACAACTTCCGGCATATCGTCAGCCACGTCAGCCACTTCACCCGTCAACCGCCATCATTGATCTCCAGATTCTCCAGTGGAACGCGTGCAGCCTCAGGGCCCGGGTGGGGGAGCTGAGGCACCGCGTCTCCGGGATGCAGACACCGCCGGCGGTCATCTGCATCCAGGAGACGTGGCTCAGCCCGTCCATCAGTTTTGAGATCCCGGGGTACTCCTGTGTGCGGCACGACCGTTCCGTTGGAGAAAAAGGAGGAGTGGCGACGTTCGTGAGGACGGGTATCGCCTACTCCCTGATCAGCACCACTGACGTCCCGGAATCGATCACCATCTCTATCGACGGACTCCCAACAAAGATCAAGATCATCAACATCTACCATACAAAATCAACACCAGAAGACCCCTTGTTGCCGGACGCTTACACGCCCTTCTTCCGTAACAAGTCTGCTATCGTTCTAGGAGACTTCAACGCCCACAGCACTCTCTTCGGGTCCGACATCACCAACGCACGGGGTCGCCAGCTGGAAGACGACATTGAAGCCAGCGCCTTTGTCCTACTGAACACTGGTACCCCGACGTTCGTCAGCAACACCTCTGGAGCATCCAGCCCTCTGGACCTTGCGATGGCCTCGACGCCCTTGGCGCGGAGGTGCACTTGGACTGTCCTCGACGATTCCATGGGCAGCGACCACTCACCGATCCTCATCACCATCGATGAAGCAGTCCCGGTCGAAGAGTCCTTCATCCCGAGGTGGCTCCATCGAAAGGCCGACTGGACGGCCTTCAAGGACGACTGCAGAGAGGCGCTGACCATCGACCTCGTTACCGACGACATTGAGGTGAGCCACAGCAACATCACCGGTTCGCTCATGGAGGTCGCCATGCGGCACATACCTCGGACGACCCCTCCCAAGGGGAAGACCAGGAGCGTGCCGTACTGGACAGAGGAGTGCACTCGCCGCGTCGGGGAGCGCACCGAGGCCCGCAACAAGATGAAGAGGACCAGGGACCCGGCGGATGTTGAAGAATACCGTCACATCAAGGGAATCGCCCAGAAGACCATCAAGGACGCGCAGAAGACATCCTGGAGAGAATACTGCACCACCTTGAACGACAAGACGAAGCTCGGAAGGGTGTGGGGCACCCTGAGAAAGATGTCCGGCACAAGGTCAAGACCACAAATTCCAACGCTGAAGAAAGAAGGAAACACCTACGCGACGAACCAGGAGAAAGCGAACCTCTTCGGAAGATGCTTCTCTGAAGTCAGCTGCACTGGCAGCCACTCCGCGGAGTTCCAGGAGCGTAAGGACGCTTTTGAAGCCGAGCACTCTGAGGAGCTTCACGGAGAGCACCTTCTGACTGACGAGAAGCCCTTCAACGAGCCCTTCACCATCCAGGCTCTGAGAATCGCTCTCCTGCGCTGCAAGAAGGATACAAGTCCGGGTGAAGACACCATCACGTATGAGATCCTGGCCCAGCTTCCGCATCCGAGCCTGCTTGCCTTGCTGGAGCTGTTCAACATGGTGTGGCAACATGGACGACTCCCGGCCTGCTGGAAGAACTCCATCGTTGTTCCTATCCTGAAACCGGAGAAACCAGCCTTCGACGCCAACTCCTACCGCCCGATTGCCCTGACATCCGTCTTGTGCAAACTGATGGAGCGGCTAGTGACGGACCGGCTGACCTGGCACATGGAAACCAACCACCTGTTCAACAGATTCCAGTCTGGTTTTCGCAGGCTCCGGAGCTGCCAGGACCACATCGTTCGACTCCAAGACGACATCCAGAGAGCCATCCACTCTAAATACAGCCTAACTGGTGTTTTTGTAGATCTCGAGAAGGCTTTCGATCTGATGTGGACCGACGGACTGCTGCACAAGCTGCAGCAACACAACATCACCGGTCAGATGTTCAACTGGATCCGGGACTTCCTGACCGACAGACACATCCGTGTCCGCGTGGGAGCAGAGCTGTCCGAACTCTTCCACATGGAGAACGGATCGCCACAGGGCAGTGTCATCAGCCCTGTGTTGTTCATCATCATGATGAACGACTTCCCGGATCCGGAGAACGGCGTCAAGCTTTCTCTCTACGCGGACGACAGCGCCATCTGGAGAGCAGGACCAAACCCGGACGTGAACCAGCGACACCTTCAATCCTACCTCGATCGACTGAAAAAATTCTTCGACGACTGGGGTTTCAAGGTGTCTACGACGAAGACCGTGGCCGTCGAATTCCATCGCTTCCGCACACCAACAGCACACCGACCGCTGAGACTCGGGACCTCCCTTCTGAGCTACAAGGATAGCGTCAAGTTCCTGGGTGTGATATTCGACCGGTATCTTACCTGGTCCGAACACATCAGGTACGTGGCGGATCGCTGCAAGAAGCGTCTCAACCTGATGCGCGCTATTGCAGGATCCCATTGGGGGGCGTCGAAAGACACCCTTCTGATGGTCTACCGAGCTCTCATCCGCTCCGTCATCGACTACGGCTGCATCGCGTACGAGAGTGCCTCGGCGAACCAGAAGAAAGTGCTAAACACTATCCAGTGTAAGGCACTCACGATAGCTTCTGGAGCGCTCCGAGGAACGAGCCTCTCCGCTCTGCAGGTAGACTGCGGGGAGATGCCACTCCACCTACGACGAAAGCAGCAGATGATGGAGTTCATCATGAAGATAGACGCCATCCCGGACCATCCGACGCAGACCATCACCAGCGGCCGGAAGACGAAAGCGGCCAAAGACGACATGGATCCGATCCGAGTGAAGGCGAGAAACATCAACAGCGAGATCGCAAAGCCTACGATCCAGCCACTCGCCTGCACGACAAGACCGATGTGGACACTCCGCCAACCGATCATAGACACCACACTCAGGAATAAGATCAGAGATCTACCTAATCCTGCTAATGCTGTTGTTTTTTCAGATTACCTCAGAAGGAAGAAGTCCATGGTCGAAGACCACATCCGCTCTTACGATGGCCATGTGGCGATCTACACGGACGGCTCAAAGAACCCCGCAGGTAATGCATCGTGCTCCTTCTACGTGCCCTCTTGTGGCCACCATGGAAGCTACAGGATGAGCGACGGGTCGTCAGTCCTGGCAGCAGAAATGGAGGCCATAGGCAGGGCGATGGAATGGGCCGCTAACGCTAACGTACCAAATGTTGTTATTTTTTCAGACTCCCTCGGTGTCCTTCAGAGTCTGGAGAAACAGCAGTCCGGGACAAGACAACATCATCTCGTCGACCTGATCCACGCCATAGATGACTACGGGCAACACGCAGAGTCGCCACCGAAGATCGTTTGGATCCCCGGTCATCTCGGCATCCCAGGCAACGAGACGGCAGACGCCCTGTGCAAACAGGCGCTACACAACACCGCCGTGGACCTCCCGATGACGCTCGAGTACCCAGAAGCACGACACCTCTACCGCGACCACTTCCTCCGGAAGTGGCAAACAGAGTGGACCACCTCAGACACCGGCTCCGACTATAGGGTCGTCGAGCCAGACGTCAGCCTGGTCCGCAGATACACCGACCCAAACCGGAGGAAGGAAGTCACCATCACCAGACTCCGAATGGGGCACTGCTGCCTCAACGCGCAGTTGAAGTTGTGGGGCCGCCACGAAACCGGAAACTGTGACGAGTGCGGTGACGCCCAGGAAACCGTGCGCCATTTCCTCTTGGAGTGCCCTTCTCAGGCTGGACTCCAAGACCAGCTCCTCCGAGAGTGCGCACGGAAAAACTGGTCTTTCGATCTGTACACCGTACTCAGTCAAACCAGCTGCCTGAATACCATCTACAAGTGGCTGGAGGCTTCCGGTCGAAAGATCTGAAGGCGGCCCCTGCCCCCACCGGAAAGAAGAAGACCAAGAAGAAGTCAAAGAAGAAGACAAAGAAGAAGACCAAGAAGAAGATAGAAGAACATAAACTTTTAGTGTAAATAAAACTCGGAACAATATTAACAATATTAACAGTATACAGAGAACTATCCTATGTAAATAGCAAGCCCCACAAATGTAACCAAGACGGGGAGGGGAGAAAACCCAACTCCGCTGACCGTGCATGGGAAAATCCTACCACCACCTTCCCCCACGGGGGTTTTCTTGGTTGGCAGCCGGCCGTCAGCTTAACCTGTCTTGGACCCCAAACGTGACATATTATGTACCTGTACATATGTTATTGTGTATGACGCCAATCATCTTTGATATGACGGCGTCGTTAAATAAACGTATTTCAGTCAGGTTCTGTATTCTGGAAAGCTACGAACGGTGAAAGATGTGCAAATTAATTGATGTCAACGTCAGAGGCCTTTGTTGCCATAAGATGTCGTTAAACTCTGGATCTTCCTACTCAAGATAAAGGCCCGGCCATCAGGTCCTCGCGGGAAACAAGACGCGGCTTCTTAGATATAGGCCCTACCAGAAAGAAGAGGAAGACAAAATGTACTGTTACGATGTGTTGTATTTGGGTTGAGACAAATAGGAAATTAACGAAATTTACTTGATGGACCACCGTAAGGTGTCTTGAAAGGCTGAGAATTTATTACAGTTACAGTATAAATGTAAATCTTCTAAATTCCTCACTGCCGCGCAAACGCTGCTTCACGCAGACGGCCAGCTTATTCACCGGCAGAGTGCGCCATACAATATGATTTTGGCGTCAAGTGCAAAACTTTTCGGACACTTACAAAACACATTTCGACCGCCACTATTCTTTTAATAATAATAGTAATAATAATAATATTCTATAACTATTCTTTTCGTCAACTTAAACCTGATTCGACTATATCATAATAATATGTTAGCGTTTACGCCAAGGGCCTTGACAATCACGAGGAGCCGTTAAACTTAGTTAGTACACTATGGCATGAAAAGGGGGTAATTTTAAACACCTTTAATAAGATGTATCACTCTTCTACATTTGCCCATAATCGTAGTGGTCAATTTAATACAGCCAAGACGGAATGTGTTCCAAGGCAGTTGAATTGGTGTGGAAGATCAAACTTCATTAATCTGGTCTTGAGCACAGGAAAAATCCTACCTACGACATCCTGCAATGGCAAGGACTAGGGTTGGGTAGCCGGCTGTCAGCAATCGTAATCGTAATCGTAATCTCCAATTTTCTAAAGCGCCACTGTAAAGCTGAGCGCAAAGCACCAGCTTATTCACGAGCGCTGCGACGTATCCGAGGGGTTGTCCAGAAATCGATGTCCGTTGGTGGTCCGAGTCCGGTTGCCAGAGAGACCAGAGAGAGGCAGAGCAGCTGTTACGGAGGGTTTCGTTGAGAACGAGATAGCTTGGAAGGCAGAGGATCCGATGGATTAGGATAGGAGATCTTGAAGAGGTTAGCAATCTCCAACAGCATACCTAAGACAGTGTATTATTCGCAACCATTAACTGACAGCGGAAAAAACTTTTGTCTATATGTTTTTAGAGACTAACATTATTTTAATATCATGTATAATTTGTATACTGTGCAAGGGGGCTATCATCTTAGTCATGAGTGCTCCCCAAACTTCAATTAACAACATCAACAGCAGTTATCTTTATACTACACGTTAATGTTGACGTTCCTCGCGGTCTTGGCAGCTGTAAGATGATACTACAGCAAACAACGGTAACTTTGAACACCTTAAATTAAGAGTATTACTCTACTATGAAATATCAATCGCGTCTAATCGAGTTCAGTGCTTCAATACTGTACACGCTAAATCAGATTATATGTAGTGTAAGGTCGACGTCAACGGTCCTGGCAGCCAAAAGATATCTTTAACCATTTAACGGTGAGGGTGTACTAAAATGCATGGAAAACCAACCCCCTCTCGTCGTTCAAAGATTTAAAATGGAAATCTGCGTTTGATAACACTACAATGGTCTATTGTGCCATGTGAACAATTCTTTGTTCAAGACATTGTGGCAATTTTAAACACCTTTAATAAGATGTATCACCCTTCTACATTTGGCTATCAGCGCATTAAACTGTGAAAAAAAATAAAGTTCCAAAAAGCAGCTGAACTGGGGAGGATCAGCAAGCTTACGCCCTCATCCTGCAATGGGAGGGACTAGGGTTGGGTAGTCGGCTTGCAGCAATCCCCAACACCAGCTCTAAAACAGAGGATTATTCGCTTACTAATATCGAAAAAACGAACTAATATTGAAAAAACGTTTGTGTGTATGTTTTTAGATACGAACTTTTATATCATGCATACTGTGTAAGGGGCCATCACTTTAGTCATGAGTGCATTGCTCACAAAACTTAAATAAACAACAACAGCAATAAATTAATGCTGACGTCAACGGTCCTTGCAGCTGCAAGATATTAAACTGGATACTACAGCTAACAACGATAACTTTAAACACCTTTAAGTATGAGTATTTCTCAACTATAAATACTCAATCGCTTCCAACCGCCGTTAATAAATTCAGGTCCAATTCAATTTGGATCAGGTTACTGGCGAGCTAGGTAGGTTAAGGTCGATGTCAACGGCCTTGTGAGACAAAAGATATCTTTAAACAATAGCCATCTGCCTTTGATAACACAACAATGGTCTATTATGCCACAGGAACAGTGAGAACTGTTCAAGACATTTTTTCCTATCAACGCCAACGGCCTTAGATGACATAAAATGTCGTTAAACTCTTGGATTCCTTCCATTCGCTAATAACTTCCCAGAAAAAGAAGAGGAGGTCGACGACAACGTCCCTGGCAGCCTCATCTATATAGATGCTTTAATTTGGATGCTGTTGCAAATGTCCAAGGCCGACAGAGAGAGAGAGAAAGAGAGAGAGAGAGAGAGAGAGAGAGAGAGAGACAGACAGACAGACAGACAGACAGACAGACAGACAGACAGACAGACAGACAGACAGACAGACAGACAGACAGACAGACAGACAGACAGAGGGGAGATAAAAGAAATCAGAAAGATACAGTCGACTCAGGAAGACAGAGAGCCATTGTCGTCAGGGTTTTCATTAGAGGGTCGTAACAGTTACTCTCCCACGCTAAATCACACTCCAGCTCCAAATCTCTTCCTAATAATTCCCTCTGATAAGTTTTTCATCAGACGACAATCTCCTAATCGGTAAGTGCCAAAAATCCGCCTCGGCGGCGCCGGCCAGTTTCTGGGGAGGGGCTCCCCTGGGACGGATCCGTCGCAACAGACAATCGAATTACTTTCGACGCCGGCGACAAAGACCGTGACGATTGTGGCAGAGTCACCCATGCGGAACGACGCCATCGTCTCGCTCGAATTATCGTCACCCAATCATGGGAAGGGGTGCGGGGCAGCACCAGACGGGACTAGGGGGTGAGGAGTGCGGACAGAGGCCTTCTCATTTCCCGTCGTTCTTTTAGGGACAGGTCGGCAGCGCCACCGACACAATGGCCCAGCGAAACTTGATGCATATTGCTTGTTGGTGATGCTGGCGCGGAGGGAGCGGTAGGGAGGGGTAGTGTTTGGATGTGGTGGGAAAAAAGAGGGCGACAAATTCACAGAATGGGAAATGGAGAATTCTCACGGCGCCGTCTTGACCCCAGAGACGACCTCCGATTGTGTTCGGCGACGGAGGGGAGGGCGGCGGCGTCGGGAAGAGCCGCGGAAAGAATCATTCATACCGTGTTGGTGTCGGTGGCAGACCCGACACGTGTTCATGTCCGCAAGGAATGCTGTATTTGCGTGTTCTGTAGCCAGACTAGTCATTATTCGACTGTTAAGAAAGTCTGTTTTCCATAACCAGCAGTTATTAAGTTTTGTTGTTGCTATTATTGTCAAGGTTAGTGATAGACACTGGCGTAAACTTGTCCAAAATATTGGGGAGCATTTGGTTATTTAATCCACACTTGTTGCATTGGGTTACAGTCCATCTCAATTATTGGGGGCACGTTCCCCGGCTGCCCCCCAGAGTCTACGCCTATGGTGATAGACTTAATCGTAAATGTACGTAGTGGCGGTGACCCTCTATAGTAAGGAAATTTATCAGAGTAGCAATTACTATTAATGTAATGTTACTTCAATATCAACATTGTTATCGTCATCATAATCGTCAACACCATCACCACGGTGCACCACCATCATCACGACCACCACCGCTGCCACCGTCAATACCACTACCACCACCACCACCACCAGGCAGTTTCCTGGCTTTCCCATTTGAAGTAATTGGGTTCCACGCCAAAGAAAAGGATGCGTAGGACGTACGTGTGTATGGATCTATACACAGGCCTACAAAATATGATATATGCCCAACTGGTTTCATGTTATATACATTATTATTATTATTAAAGTAGTTTTATATAGCGCCCCTTCAAGATTGCCTACTCAGGAGCACTCCCAGCCCAACCACGGTCAAATAACGCAGTTTTGAGGACAGTAAGAAACAGGGTGAAATGACCAATCGGTAATTGACGGAGCTTGGTAGGAAGCCCATTCCAGGTCATGGGGGCAGCCACAGAGAAGGCACGGCGCTGCCGTATGGTTGTCCGCACGCGGGGAACAACAAGTTCAGCCTGCGCAGCTGAGCGGAGAGAGGAACGGCGCTGCGAGCATGAGGTGGGACAGCAGAGCTCCCGCAGGTATGGAGGGGCCAAACCTTCAAAGCACCGCCGGACCAAGGCAGAGATTCGGTAAGTGATGCGCTGTGGGTAGGGGAGCCAGTGGAGGACATCCCTCATATACGCAGACACTCTGCCAAACTTGGGGATGCGGCCTACAAGGCGGGCAGCAGTACGCAGGATTCTGTTCAGGGACTCAATCCGGCAGGCCGGGAGTCCATCATATATGGCACTGCAGTAGTCCAATCGAGAAACAACAAAAGCATGGACAAGCGTGGAAGCTGCACCGGGAGACAAAGAACGGGAGATCACCTTGAGTTGCCGGAGCTGGTAATAGCAACTGCGGGAGAGAAGATTTATGTGCCGCGTGAATGCAAGTTCCTGGTCCAGGATGACTCCCAAGTCCCGGACCGAGGTCGAGAAAGCAAGGTGTGGGAATTGCAAGGCAAGAGAAGACAGATCTATTTTACAGAGCTGCTGGGGAGTGCCAAGCCATATAAACTGCGTCTTGGCGGGGTTTAGCCGCAGGCGGTTTGAGGACATCCAGGCCTGCAGGGACTCCATGGCATGGGTCATGGTTTCCACCGCTGCAACAGCGCGGACAGCCGGGCAGTGTATATAGGCTTGCAGGTCGTCAGCATAGGACTGGCTAAGGACCGACCCAGCCGCCAGCAGGGACCCTAGGTCGGCAGTGTAGATTATGTAAAGAAGGGGGCCAAGGACAGAGCCTTGAGGCAGGCCAAATGGAGCAGGGACCCAAGGAGACCTAGTGGATCCGTGGACGACCATGAAGGAGCGGTCGTGCAGAAAGGAGGTAAGCCAATCAAGAACATTGCCAGAGAAGCCAAAAGAAGTGGATAGGCGCTGCATAGTGGATAGGCGCTTCATTTGTTATACATGTATAACAAATGAAATATGGACTGTGTACACAAATATTAATTGCAGGTAAGTGAGCGGGCCTTTCTGGTTTTGTGCTATAGTCGCCCGTACCGAAGAGATAAAAAGCATTGAGAGCGACGTGCAGGTGCTCCCATATGCACTGCAACTCAATGGCCAATCTATAAACGCCGGTTGGTACAATACCCAAACAGACCTGCTTGTAACCTGTCCAACTTGTCTCTGATAAGTTTATAGGTGTCGTGCGACATCGCGCGGCGCGTGACCACATTTTCCCGCTCAGAGACGCGGGCACAAGCAGGTGTCCACAAATAAAAGAACCTTTGTAACGATTGAGAAACGGGATACCCGCTCCACGCACGCGCGCGCATGGGCGGGCTTTCTCGACGTCATGGATCACGTGACGCGGTCGTTCGCCTTTATGATGCGCCACGTTGCGTGACGATATGACGACATTTATGGGCGTCGACTGGGGTTTATGTTGGGCATTATGCGGGTTTGATTACTCCTAATATGGGGAGTAAATTTTTTATGGGTTTGTGGGTTGATTGGCCAAAAGGAACGCCTCTCATCTGAGTGGTTTTCGTTGTCGAGTGCTTTTTTTGTTAAGCCAAAGTTTGAGGGTTGAAAAATTGGATGCGTTTCTTGATTTCCACGCCACTAGCGCAGTAGCCTAACTTAAGATTTTCACACCCTACCCCAAAGATTACTGATATTGGTTTTTTTCGTTGGTTATGAGGCTCTGAGTTCTGTCTGATTTTGACCCTCCCCACATTTGCGGGCACTTATTTATTTATTATTTAGTATGCATCTATTAAGCGCCGTTATGTGATGACCAAGCATCAATCGATATGGCGCTGAGTTATTATGAGCGAATGACTTGCTCAAGGCCCCTACATAGTTATTGGCTCGGGAGGAGGTTTGCCTTACAAGGTGAGCGCCTTAAGCAATCGTACACAGTGTCCCACTACTTATATATAACCCATTCAACAGATTCTTAAATAAAGGTGTCTTACTGGTCGTTTGTTTTTTATTAATCATCAGTTTAACAGCAGCTCGTACTAGCAACATATGCCGCTGACGTCAGGTGAAACAACGTACATCATAATTTATATCGTGCAGCTTTACAAATAGCATGCACATTGAAATATACAGGTAGCTAACATGATTTGTCTTTAAACATATTTGAGTCTCAGTTTTCTTTACTAGCAAGGTATACAAGGATCATTATGGCTTATTTATAATATTTCGAACAGAGATACGTGATTAGCGGTCTATCGTGTCCCATCATTATATAGGATCGGATGACGACGTTTAAAAGGTGTCTAAATTAACCGTCTCAGAGGAGGGGGCTCCAACGCATACTCTCCGCGTTATATTGTGAACAAATAGGTCAGCGCAATATTAATAGGCCTACCAGTGTTTTCTGACATCATGAGGCATCTAAGACTTACTTACTTATTTTATAACTTTTATTACGATTTATTACTTCAGTGTTTTATAATCAATGCTTCTAGCTATTAGCCCATTGTGCGTTTGCAAATGGCGTAATAAAAAATGTAATTACTTACTAGCTTAGTTTTCCCTTTTCCATCGTGTTTTACAAAATAATTATCTCTTTGCAGATATAATAGGCCGTCGAACGAAACACATATAAATCGTTGCGTCTGTTTCTATATAGGATCATTTAACAACGTTTTAAAGGTGTCTAAAGGTCCGCAAAGGTTCACCAGTCACTCTGTTACAGAGTAAAGCAGGGAGGCGACCTGACCGACGTCTCTCATGAGCGTAGACTCGGATCCGACCTGGGCTGGTGAACCAAAGTCCTCCGTGCCCACCTTCACGCGGTGCGGACTGTTTGTACCCTTCCAAAGGAAGGGGAACGAACGGGCACGGCAGGCAAAACCAGGGGAAGGCAATGGCAAACCACCTCTGTTAACATGCCAAGAAAATCGTCATGCGACACACCAAACCACGCCGATGGTCGCTGATGGTGGGACTCCCAGGCCGGAGCGCTGAGGTGGGACTCCCAGACCGAAGCGCGACTCAAGGGCTACTGGGGAAGTAGCAAGACGGCAATGGAGACTGTGTTTCATGGCGATCGCTAGGGCTCCTAGAGCCGACAGCACAAAGAGAGAGAAATAGAGCACACTCCAATCGACTCCCGTTTCTCATACTGCGGCTACTACACTAGCGCCATCTGGCGAACTGGGCTATGCACTGTCTTTCGGATTTCTTTAGTATCCATGGAGTGTCTAACGACATCTGTTGGCTGCTAGGGCCGTTGACGTCGATCATACCTTACATTAAGTCTATGTAACAGTTGTTTGAATGGTTCACATAATATAAGTGGTTGGATTAGGCCTTGAACTAGACCTATAGAGTTCAGCCAGGTATTAGTTAGAATATGTCCCATTCTAAGTCTGGTAATTTGAACTTCTCGTTTTCTAAGATAGTCTGTAAATTTTATATCTGTAGATACCAGGGGTTGAATAGTTTCATAGAATCTTCCTTTTGTTTCAAGGTTGCACTCAATTTGCCATTTATTAATTACATAATTCCTTAGTAAAGAAAAGATTTCCTTAAACTCTAAAAATTGGTCGAATTAATCTCAGGTATTTCCAGTCCCTTCTTTGCCAGCGTATCTGCCATTTCATTTCCAGATAAACCAATATGGCTTGGGATCCATGCTACAATGATATTACTATGTTTTATCATATTAAAATTATCTAAAAATTCAAGAAAGAGATTAGGCCTTGAACTTGGCCTATTCTCTTTCATAGATGTGGCTACAAAAAAA
Source organism: Allolobophora icterica (assembly GCA_963556255.1). Taxonomy (NCBI): domain Eukaryota; kingdom Metazoa; phylum Annelida; class Clitellata; order Crassiclitellata; family Lumbricidae; genus Allolobophora; species Allolobophora icterica. Next base: position 44,441,367 of record OY744615.1, read on the forward strand.
TGAATCAGTAAATATGATATATTTGTTTGTATTTTCATTTTCATTTATAATAATCCATTTAATTGCTTCAATTATGGCTGTTAATTCAGCTGAATAAATCGATGAATCATTTGCAATTCTATAAATATTATGAAACTGTATAGAAGGTATATAGAAGGCTGCTGAAACTATGCTTTCAAGTTTAGATGCAGCCGTGTATATATATATATATATATATATATATATATATATATATATATATATATATATATATATATATATATCAATAACTTTATTGTGTCAACTGACAACCAGGAACAAAACATATTTACAGGTAACAAGAAAAATTATTCAACTTATAGAGCATCCGTATGCACTCAGAAGACTTTGTGCAAGACCAGTGTAATCCTCAATAGAATAATCAGTACTAATAATAATAGTAAGTAATAATAGTAATAATAGTAATAATGATAGGATGCAGTATAAGTATCGATACATTTAAATTTCTATGGCAGAGATTTTTTATTTGCTATTTTTAGACAGAGCTACATTTGCCAGTAGAGACAAAGGGCGACCCCAAAGGGACCAAAGTCCCGCTAGACGGGGCTACCCAAGCTAAGACATGTACAAGATATGTTGATGGTTCTTAGACAGAAATCTAAAAGAAAACATGAAGAGAAACTGAAAGTTTTGCACATCTTATATGTATTGACTGAAGTTGATTAGGATAAAGATGCATTACTTACCCTTAACTATACTTAACTAGTCTTAACTATCAAACGCTGGGTGCTCCCAACCCCCCCAAACCAGACCTCGATACATTTCTCACTGTACTAGGTTAAGTCGCAGCACTAGAAGATGTTGCTAAGAGAAACTCCTTCAAAAGAATCTTAAACTGTCGCCTACTTTGTGCTGTCTGAATATGTAGTGGAATAGAATTCCAGATCTGTGGTCCCAGTGCTTTAATATTAATTTAAAAGCTCTAAGATTCGTGCGAGTTTTTATGGGTCTGTATAGATGAGCTCCCCTTGTGTGATATGTGTGGGTCATCGATGCTCTAGCGAAGTAATTAGCATAATACATAGGCAGCATAGCATGCTCGAAGCGATAGAATAGTTCTGCTATTTGATAGTTTCTGATTTGAATGATGTTTAACAACTTCAGCTTAGTAAAGATAATGTGAGATGAGGCTCTGTATTCCACTCCAGCAATCATTTTTATGGCTTTTCTTTGTAAAGTGTTCAGTTTTTGTAAACGAGACGGATAATTGGATGCCCATATGAAATTACAGTAGGATAAGTAGGGGTATATTAATGTAAAGTATAAACTTTTTCTGATGTCTTGAGGGAGTAAATAGGCTATTCTTGACAGTATACCCGTGTTCTTTGCAATTTTCAACGAAATATAGTCTGTGTGTGCTTTCCAATTAAGGTGTTGGTCTATAAAGACTTCCAGGAATTTAGTATTCTCCACTTGTGTAATCGGATGGTTATTAAGATGGAATAGCCAGTTTACAGGTTTGATTTTCCTATGTGATTTGAAAATGATTAAATTTGTTTTGTCAGTATTGAGTGTAAGTTTGTTCGCATGAAACCAGTCATTCACCTTCCTTAACTCTTGATTCACTGTTTCCATGAGACATTCATATGAGGAATTTGAGTATACTAAGCTCGTATCATCTGCGAACAGTATACAATAAAGGGCAGTGGAGACAGAGGCTAGATCATTAATATAAATTAAAAAGAGGATTGGCCCAAGATTGGACCCTTGGGGGACTCCGAAGGCAATGTTACCCAAACCCGAAATGGCACCCCTACATTCGACACCTTGCTTACGATTAATTATCTAAATAACTCTGAAACCATTTTAACTGTATTCCCCTGATCCCGTAGTGGCTTAGTTTTTTTAGTAGTATTTTATGACTTACGGTGTCGAAGGCCTTGGCATATATATATATATATATATATATATATATATATATATATATATATATATATATATATATATATATATATATATATATATATATATATATATATATGGGTGTGTAATATATATATATGGGTGTGTAATCAGTATATCTATTAATTAATTCTAATGACAAGGATGACATAAAATTAGGGAGTCTGTCTTTTGTTGATATATTTTTCTAAAGACAGATCAGCTTTCATGGTTTTATTAAGCCACTCCGCCGCTGGGTGGTCTTTTGAACTAAGGATTTTCGATTCAACTTAACATTAGTAGTCCATCGCGTACCATAATTATATAGAATCGGTTAAAATCGTTTAAAAGGTGTCTAAATTAACCGTCTCAGGGGAGAAGGCTGGAAACCGTAATAAATTATTCTCTGCGTTACATTGTGAACGTTCTCACCAACAGGCCAGCGCAGTAGTAATATCAGAGTTTTCGGACATCTTGTCACTCTTGTGGCATCTAAGCAGTGTGAGAATTGTAGAAAAAAGACTGGGGCTGGGGATAGACTTTGATCCATGTGGAGTTGAATATTTTATCCGTGTTTTTCAAAAAGTGACGTCCAAGTAGTTTGAAAGCAAAAGATATCAACGCTAGCAGTTTTGCAAGTCAGGCTCGAATCAAAATCAATTCTCTGCCTGAGAAAATTCAAAAATGCGATAGAAAGCTTAAACTCCTTAAAGTGGTGACATCACCAAATTTATTAGTATAGGCCTACAATTCATATGGTCACACATCTCACAATATGCCAGAGCATTACTTTATTAGTGATCCGCAAAGAGAATTGTGAAAGAAAATGCTAAAATATATGCACAATATCAGTGCTCGAAATGGACCGGAACGCACCGGAACGCCGTTCCGGTTCGTCAAATGAATTAGCGTTTCCGTTCCGGTTCGTCAAATGAATTATTGTGGAAAATACTATGAAATTAACGTGAATGCTCCCATATCTTTGACTAGCGTTCCGTTTCGTAAAATTTTCCATTTCGAGCACTGCACAATATAATCACACTAGCAAACCTTAGTTACCTTAGGGGTTGGAAACGACCCCCGGGGATTGCAATGAAGGCTTAACTGTGAGGGTCATATGAGAAACTAGTGGTTAAATCCCAACCCCTCGACAATTCTCACCCAGCATCTAAACCCGTTGATATCTAACACGTCATCTTTTTGTTGGTGTTGTCTTGTTGAGTTTGATCCATCTCGTCCCTGCCTCCTGGGTCGCCGTCTCGATGTTTGCTTCACAATGTTGGCGTCGGCTGGACTTATAATTGTTTTTGCTTATTTTTTGTGTATTTTGTCTCATTACATAATATTTTCAACAATTTTGTTCCTTTTTTCAATTTTTGAAACTATTTTCCTACAAACGGGCGTATATTTCTCTCTTAAATTATTTTTAAACATCATTTTTTGATTTCTCTTTCCCGTATTTTGCAGTTATGCAATTATACATTAGGCCTTTTAATGGTTTTGTGTTTTATGCAACTTAGCGTAGAGTGTCTCATTTTATATGGCATCGGATAACAACGATTTAAAGGTGTCTAAGGAGAATAATAACCGATTGACTGTCGTAGCCCATACTTTAGCTATTACACTAGCGCCACCTAGCGAACTCGGCTATACACGAGTACATTGATCGTACACTCTCCGTAGGAGGAAAAGGCGACGAGAGACAGGACTGGCCAATCGCCTTCATAAGCCGAGACTAAGAAAATGAAATCGACAGCACTTCATAACTATGATTGCCATTCAGATGTGTTTTGCTTAAAGCAGTATAGGCCTATCCATGGAGTGTTTAATGACATCTGTTGGCTGCGAGGGCCGTTGACGTCGATCATGCCTTACATTAGGCCTGTATATGACAGTTATTTGAATGGTTGGAATATATAAGAGTGGTTGCAGTTTAGATATTGGTGTCCAACTGCTACTGGCGATTGAACAGTAATAAATGTTGTTGTAGCTGGGAACTTACAAAGCACCACTTCCAGATAACTCATTATTGTATTGTATTGTATTGTATTGTATTGTATTCGGATATTTATAAAGCGCTTCTAGCGGGAGGGCCATTCAGAAGCGCTCCCAGTGCGATAGACCCCGAGAGAAAAAGCAAGTTTTAAGAAAGGTAAAAGAGGAAGAGACGCTACCTGAGAGAATAGAAGAACGAACAAACGGAGGAAGCCCATTCCAAAGAGCAGGGCCAATGGAAGCAAACGACCTAGATTGAGCCAGTGAAGTCCTGACACGGGGAACGAGGAGGTCCAAACGGTCAGATGAACGAAGAGGACGAAGAGAAGCCGCAGAGTGAGGGCGATGAAATAAGTCACATAAATATTTTGGAGCGAAACCAAGCTGAGCCTTAGAGACAAGGATGAGGACCTTAAATTGGATGCGGGCAGAAAGCGGGAGCCAGTGGAGTTCTTCTGCCATAAAGGTGGTGATATGAAAGAATCGAGGAAGACGGGCAATTAATCTAGCAGCAGCATTGAGAACGGACTGAAGAGGAGCAAGACGGACTTTGGGAAAATCGGATATATATAGCGTCGTCAATATTTGACATGAAGGTGTCTAAAGAGTACCTAATATAAGTAGCCGCAGTATAATAATCTTTTTTCTTTTAGAGACCCTCCCGGTCCGATGTCCCAGAACTAGTAGGAAATGATGCTGTCTTCAAGCGTTTGAGGAAGAGCAGAGGAACAGAGATAGAATCTCCCGTGGGATACCAACAGAGAGGGCATTCCAAGAGGCAGTTAGGGTCTTGCGAAGGACCAGGTCTCAGTGTACGGCCGACCGCAGGGTACAGCGCTCAGGGCCACTGGACGTTTGGAGACAGAGTTCTTTTGAGTAGATAGAGGCGCAACCGGTAAGACAGTTCTGCACAAGAACCAGGGTCTTAAACAGGATGCGCTCTTAAATTGGAAGCCAGTGGAGCTGTTCCAGCATGAGTGTGGAGATGTGACCAGACTTGGGAATGCCTCCAATCAAACGAGCGGTAGCATTTAGGACTGACTTTAACTGTGAGATGCAGGAGGATCCAAGACCCACAGTTGCAATGGTTTAACGGCAGGTGGCTGGCTGGCTATTGCATGCAACAATCTGATCGGGTCTTATGGCGTCATAGACCGTAGATACGATACAATCGTTTTACAGTTCTCAAACTTCACTCAAGATTAAATAAAGATTGTTTTGAATTAGACTATTCAACGAAAATCGGATATATATAGCGTCGTCAATATTTGACATGAAGGTGTCTAAAGAGTACCTAATATAAGTAGCCGCAGTATAATAATCTTTTTTCTTTTTTTTATTAATTCAAACCGACAAACGCAGTAATATTACATTGAGTAATTGACAGTAATTGACAGTACAATTATCAATATCTTAACTAAACACACGTTATGGCAGCCATGCAAGGCCCCCGCCCGAGAGGGGTTGCGGGAATCGAACCACGTACTGCTGCTCTCCTGCTGTTCTCCTGACCATGAGTAATATTAATATTAATAATATATAATAATATAATAATATTCTTTATTATTTCAAACTGACAGACGCAGTAAGATTACATTGAAACATGAAAGTACAATCAAGATCTTAACTAAACACACGGTTTGGCAGCCATCCAAGGCGCCGCCCTAGAGGGAGGTTACGGGAATCGTACCTTATGCTCTCCTGGCCATGAGTATTACCATCACTCTATCCCCTCCCCAGTTTTAACATAAAGATAATATTACATATTGACGAAGGCCTGCAGAAAAACAGGAAGATTTTGAAAACTAAACTATGAGTTAAGATCGACGAATAATATTCATCGATACTGCGATAGAAGACAATTAGTTAGTTCTGTTTACTGACGCGTGTCATACATGAAGATGATTTGAATGCCCTCCTCCTTATCCAGGTCTTTGGATTGGTGCCACTGGATTAAAAAACGACTCTGAAGACTTTTATCTTATCTATCCTTACCCTCCCAGCAATGAACTCCGTCACTCCAGTTCTCAGGAGGTGCCAGTCCAAAACTTGGATAAAAGGAGACACAACGTCGTAAAAAGAAACTATTACTACTGATTGGTTACAGCTTTCTCTTTAAACACCTTTAAGACGTTGTAAACTGATCTATATATAAGCAGAACGTTAATCGCTTTTGTTACGACCCTGCGCCGCTGAATAGGAACTGCCTAAGTTACTGCCTGCACATGAGCATTATATGGTACCCATTCAACATCTCCGTGGGGCGGGAGATGGGTGAATGGCAACACGCTGGCACGAAGATCAGAAGGACGCGGGTTCAATACCCGCTAGCCCCACAAAGCGTGACTCAGCCTTCATTCGCTAGGTGGCGATTGTAAAATGAGCAGTAGTACAGATGGTCGCCTTGCATGGCTGACAAACAGTTAAATTCGACTCCTGTTAAACTTGTTATCGTCTGTTTCTGCAATATCATGTAATCTTACTGCGTACCTGTCAGTTTGAATTAATAAACGAATATTATTTTTTCCCGAGGTAGGCTACATAATTATAATCCCTCAGGAGTCTAAAAATTATGCTAGGAGCTGTTGCTGGATGTCTGAAAAATCAGGCCGCGTCCTCTGCAACATTAGTGAACGTTCCACGAAATGCGATGACGTTGTAGCGTTGAATGTACATAGAAAAGAGCTGAAAAAGGATAATTATTTTTTTTATAGCCCGAGGTAGGCTATGAAGGATCCCTTAGGGACTTGAATATTAACTAATATGGAAAATAAAGTATCCGGAATGGCCCTATTCATAGGCGCCGACTTCTTGGGGGGGTTTTGGGTGCCAATGCACCCAGAGAGAAAGTTCAGTGGGTGCCTGGCACTCAGAAGAATTCGGACTTTAAATTAAATTTTTTTACCATTAAACTAATCTCACAACTTGAGAAGTACAACTACAACAGAAATTTTTGGGGTATTCCTTAAAAAATCGTCAGATTTTTTTCGGGGGGGATGAATTCCTAAAAAGTCGTCAAAATTTTAGGAGAGAATTATCTTAAAATATGCACTGGGACCCAGGCACCCAGTGACCCAGAAACAAAAGCAAAAGTCGGCGCCTATGGCCCTAGGCCTATTCATCTATTTTTCGGCCGGCAAAAGTGCTCCCGAAAGCCACTGTGCAAGCGTTGGATACTTTTACGGCGCAGAAATTAATAATTATTTGGAAAACTAAAATAAAAAGTAAAATTATTTGAGAACTAAAATTGGAACGATAAGTAAAATTATTTGCGAAGTAAGATTAGAATTGGAAGTAAAATTCAAGAGCTCAGAACTGAATTAAAACTGAATTAGTAATTATTTTTAGAAGTAAAATATCACAGATGTAAAGCAGTTAGCGTAACAAAGTTTCACTTTTAACGACATCATCCGACATCTTACGGCTGCCATGGCCGCTGACGTCCACCACTCCACCGTATAGAATAGAATAGAATATCCTTTATTAATTCAATTGCATCTTGGAACCGGGGGGTATACATAATCAGGTAGACACATTCTCAGCCCTGCACAATTGGCAGCGACCATACATATACACAATTAGCATTGCAGTGTATGTTATAATGCCAAGTTATAAGTACAGCATCCTAGTTATGAATGTTTTCCTCATGAGACTGTCAGCCGAAGGAATGGCTCGGTCATGGGCTCGGGGTCAAAGTGCATATCCGGTAACCTTAACAAGCGGGAGCAGACTGTGCAGGACATACTCATCATTTCCCGAAACTGCCGAGAAAAGGCGGTTGTCGGCCGGGCTACACACCTGCTGGATGGACGGAGTGTCATCGGGTAGGTATCCGCTTTTTATCAAACGCCCAAGGAAAGCTTCCAGCCTCTCCCGCTCACCCTGGGTTGTGAAGTCCCACCATACCGGGGAGGCGTAAAGCAACCTTGCCAAAGCTGTGGCTTTGGCTATGTCATACATACTTGGCCCTCCCAGACCATGGGCCGATAGGGTTCGAAATGCAAAGAACGGTTTACGGGCCCGGGCATTATATGTGACCTTTTAGGTTCCTATTGGTTCTAAAGTTAAAGTATCGTGAAAGCAACACCCAAAATTGTCATACTAGCAACACTGCACCTCAGCTGTTGTTGCGTCGATATCCAAATTCATCTTCGGTCTTCGTATTAGCAGTTCTGAGAACTTCTTATGTTTAATTTCCAGTCTTGTTGTCCTCGAGACCAAGGTCTTGGTCTCGAGTGCACTCGAGTTCGTTTTTAAAAGTCTTGGTCTTGGTCTTGGTCTTGAGGTTCAAGGTCTTGGTCTTGGTCTTGGTCTTGAGGTTCAAGGTCTTGGTCTTGGTCTTGAGGTTCAAAGTCTTGGTCTTGGTTTTCCAAGACCAAGACCAAGACCGGCTGTCGATATGAACAGTCATTAATTTTAACAAACGGCAAGAATTTTAAAAATTTATCCAATAATTACTCATACAGTTATTGGACCAAGACCTTGAACCTCAAGACCAAGACCGAGACCAAGACCCAAAAAATCACAGTCGTATCCAGGCTTCTATTCCTTACTAAAAAATTGTCCAGTCGGACTACTCGTTAGTTTAATGAAAACATGAGTTTTTTCTTTTATTCAAGCAAAACAACTCTAAATGAAGACTGCAGAGAATTCCGAATTCGTATTTACAAAAGTCCTTCATGCGAAATGTTATTCCAAATGCCTGTTGAATTTTATAAAAACCAATTCGCTCAGAATTTTCTGACCAAGACGTGACCTGTGGGGCCTCATAAAAATTCTGCCATGTGAAAAAACACGGTCTACAAGTGCTGAAATCGCTAGCACACAAAGCAGCTTCTCAAGGACCGGATGTAAATGTACATATTAATCATGAGTCTGTTTGAAATCATTCCATGGTAAATAACCGGAAGTCAAAATAATTGTCCAAAACAACAGTGAAGCCTCATTCACACCGTGTAAATACTAAAGCAATAACTGTATGAGTAATTATTGGATAAATTTTTAAAATTCTTGCCGTTTGTTAAAATTAATGACTGTTCATATCGACAGCCGGTCTTGGTCTTGGTCTTGGAAAACCAAGACCAAGACTTTGAACCTCAAGACCAAGACCAAGACCTTGAACCTCAAGACCAAGACCAAGACCAAGACCTTGAACCTCAAGACCAAGACCAAGACCAAGACCTTGAACCTCAAGACCAAGACCAAGACCAAGACTTTTAAAAACGAACTCGAGTGCACTCGAGACCAAGACCTTGGTCTCGAGGACAACAAGACTGACAAAAAGGTGTCTAAAGAGTATCTAAGAAAAGTAGCCGCAGTATCCAGTTTTAACATAAAGATAATATTACACAGACGAAGGCCTGTGGAAAGATAAGAAGATTTTGAAAACTAAACTATGAGTTAAGATCGCCGAATAATATTTATTATTTATCGATACTGCGGTAGAAGGCAATTAGTTAGTTCTGTTTAAGGCCCAGTGTCATAAATGAAGATTACTGGCATAGCCCTCTTCCTTTATTCAGGTCTTTGGATTGGCGCCACTGGATTAAATACGACACTGAAGGCCTTTATCTTATCTATCGTTACCCTGCCAGCAGTTAACGTCGTCACTCCCGTTTTCGGGTGGTGACAGTCAAAAGCTTGGATAAAAGGAGGATCATATTTATTATGATAAAACGTTGTTAAACTAGAAACTATTACTACTGATTGGTTACAGCGTTCTCGGTAGATACCTTTAAGACGCTATAAACTGATCTATATACGCACAAGCTGTTAATGATCTCTGCGTTGATAACCTTCTTTGTGAAATTATTACTATTTCATTGAAAGGCATGATTATAACAGCAGATATTGCCATAAAATGTAATTAACTGAAGATTAATAAATAATCACTTAAAACTTTCAAAAATAGAATAAGAATCTAATGTCATAACTATAATTATATGTATATTGTGCATGTATGATTGAAGTTGTATTAAGATTTCTTGTGTGGGACAATTGTTGCGGAATACTGTTGAATTAGCATCAAACCATTTTATAGCTATGTGTGTTACACACGATGTTAGATTATATTGCTTTAAATGATTTGACATTAGTCTCTAGTGACATTGTACGGCTCTGTTTTCACACCTTTTAATGGTGTCTTACAGACGCAATACGTTTATCATTTTGTTTGAATTGAATTTCTGAATTGTCGTCAGTGGCCATTGATGTCACAAGACGACGTTAAACTTTGGAATAATAATAATAATAATAATACCTTTGCTACAACAACGTGCCGTTAAACACAAACTACCTAGCTGACGTCCAGATAAGAAAAAGCACAGGTCATGAGAGATTGCATAGCGGAAGCGATTTTTAATTTATAGGGCAATAATCTTCTGAAAAGAGGTGTGCAAGGGCGTTCTCTTTACACCACCATTGTGTAACCATGTGCAAGCCTTAAAAAACTCCTTGTGTTAGCGTATCGCAATCGTAATAGTAATCTCCAAACTTCTAAAGCGCCACTTGAAGGCCAAGCGCAGGGCACAAGCCTATTCACGAGCGCTACGTCAAATCAGAGGGGGTTTCCAGAGAGTAGTCCAAAAGAGGTCCGAGTCCGATTTCCAGAAGGCCAAACCAAATCAGAGGAGGTTTCCAGAGAGGAGTCCAAAATAGGTCCAAGTCCGATTTCCAGGGTACCAGATCAGGAGAGGCAGAGCAGCTGTCAAGGCGGGTGTCGTTTACGGCGACAATTGGAAGGAGGAGGATCAGATGAGTCAGGGTAGGAGTACCCGGTACTTGAAAAGGTGAGTCTTCAGTTTTGAATGGATTTAGAAATATCCCCCATGATCTCCGGGTGCGATCTCACAATTTCACATTACCTGTAAAAAAAATGATAAAAACTTCATATCCCGTATGCTTTACAAAAGCATTTATTAACTATAATAGTAATAGAAACCTAATTTAGATCTGAATTATTAATCATATTTATTGTCTGTATTTTAAAGACTGTAATCCTGTTGAGTTTGTGTCAGCGGGAATTTTTGAAATAAAAAAATATATTGATTGATTGATTGGAAAGCCCGGGGGTGATAGACAGAGGAACATGAGGAGGAGGAGGATGGCCACAATTTACTGGAATGTCTTACAGTCGAGAACTTCAGCAACAATGCCATATCTTTTAATTATTGGTTAATTGTCTCTTGAGTATCGACTGCTTCTATCCAAAGGTTTGTCATTTGAAATTGCGACTACTAGGGGCCTGTTAGCTTTAGTTAGACACCTTTATGTTCTTTGTACGTCGTACGCTGGATTTTCGAGCGGTTTACATCCAATCTGAGCTCAATGGTTCTACCGTTCGACACCTCTGATTTGTGATCAACAGTTTAAATATAAGGTTTGCTATCCGTTTTAAACAATAAATTATTGAGTCATTCTTGCTACTTTCTCTTGTGTCATAGTTACAGAAAGTACTGGTTGAAACAACGTTTCCTATCAATGTCAACGGCCTTTGTTTATATTTTTTACTCCGCCACTGCGCGTACTCTGCCACTGCCAGTCCCAAGCCTGGATGAAGGAGGAGGGCGACACTAATGATCTTTGCTTATTACATATAGAGTGTCGTTAAAATGAAACTACTACTAGCAACAATTGTAAATATTACCTGTATATACAAATATCTTTCTTTCACTACTAAAGATCTCTATATTAATGTGTTTAATGAAAATTGAATTTATATATAAGTTGAGTTTCTCAGTAGGGAATGTACAGTTATTAGTTGGAATACTATATATTTATGCATTGATATATGAAGTTAATTTAACATATTAATATAAATTCTTCTATTATATAACAATTATTGTCACATGTTAAATATTTAACATGTGTAGATATTAAATTGGATTAAATATGAATAAGTATGCTTAATATATGAAGTTAATTTAACATATTAATATAAATTCTTGTATTATATAACAATTATTGTCACAGTCATGTTAAATATTTAACATGTGTAAATATTAAATTGGATTAAACATGAATAAGTACGCTTAATAAATTGCTTGCATATAATTTTTGTGATGTCAACACTTGTTTTTGTGTGTGTTTGTAATTGATTTGTGATGCTTGAAGTATTAGATAAGAACTGTGCAGGCCTGCTTTGTTGGCCATATTGAACATTGTATGTAAATATGCTATAGATGGTTTGATGTTAAATTAGTCAGATTAAATGCTCTGTAAATATTTGTAAATAAATAAATAAAAACATGAAAAGAGCCTAAAGTCTAAAGGCGAACAAAAATGAATAATAAGCCTTTGAGGCTACAAAATCAATATTGGAAAAAAAGAGAACAAAAGGCCACCTTTTTGGCCACCAAAAGAACCTTATGGTCAACAAAAGAGCCTTTGAACCAAAGAGAAAAAGGAATAGAGCCACATGGCCAAATCAATTATATATAAATTATATTAAATATTAATCTATGTATAATCAAAAGCTCAACACCGACCACCTGCCTAACATCACCATCTCAACAACCTTTCAGACATAAAAACAACCAGAAAAAGAAGACGAAACTGAGGGATGAAGGATATATGAAATGAACTAAACTTCGTCAATGAACTTTAAAGACGTCAACGGCCTTTGTAGCTATAAGATGTCAATGGATTACTATTACTAGTAACAGCTGTCCTCCTTTATCTAGTCCCAAGCCTGGATACAGGAGGAGGGCGACGCTAATGGTCTTTGCTGTCACAAAGTGTCGTTAAACTGAAACTACAACTACTATTAAAAATAATTGTTAAGGACTTTTAATATACGCATGAAAACCAATGAATCAATGACGACCTGGAGCAAATGATCCGCATTCAGGAAAATGAACTTAATATATACGATTATTTTTTTAATGACGTTAACTTCCATGATAGCAGCCATAAGATGTCGTTAAACGTTTGGAATAAAATAACAAGACTGTATTATGCCAAAGGAACGGTAAGAACTGTTGAAAATAATTAAACACCTTTTTTAAGGTTTTCCTTCGACGTATAAGTAAGCGTGGTGATTTACTTGGCAATTGTCTGTCAATTCTTCAAGTAGGCATTAAAGGATCCCACGTTTATAAGGTCAGAGGTTATCAAACTTAACTGTATTTTTGTATTGTAGCCTACCACCAGGTAAAGAAAACGAATCTTGGCGTATCACCAGCAAGGGTCAGATCAAAAACAACAGGCGAGCTCGTAGGATCATAGGTAGACAAATTTAAAAATTAATATACCACGGAATAGCTAAATAAACAAAGATGGGCATACACTCAGAGAAAATTTAATTTTTGTGACATTTTGCGAACCACTTAGTGTCACCTGGCGAACCAGGTACGCATACCATCGTTTGAAACTGCTGTTTTAGGTAACCGAATAGATTTAAGCTGCATTATGCCATAGGAACGGTGAGAACTGTTCAAAATATTTTTCATGTATAATGTCATCTACTCATTTGCGTTTTAGAGCAAATTTATCCATTTTCCCTATCAGCAAAATCGGAACACGAGGTGTATACGCCAAAATCAACAACGTCTTAAATGCTTATATTACGTAACGGAGGGAGCTTTCTTCAGCTAGCCGGATATGTTTAACCAAAGACAATTATTGATTCTGAGATTGTGAGGGACTGAGGGGTGAGGAGTCATAGCAAGGCCGACAATATGAGTGTGGGTCCACATACGGATTTGTAACTGATATAGAAGCTTATGCTCTGACTTAGATCTCCACATCCCGATATGATTAAGATGAAAAACATGAGGCGGATAGTGAGGCTGATGTCAGACCTTTCCAAAAAGAGTGTAGCGGTGACCCAGATCTGTGGCGCCTTGTTCCCATTTTCAAATTTTTTGAAATTATTTGCGTTCAAACGGGTGTATATTTCTTTTTTGAAAATATTTTTTCGTCTTCTTATATTTTTTCTTTTACCCCCGTATTTTCATAGACGAACGATTTCTATGCCTAGTTATTCAGTCGTAAGAGTTTGTTTCGTCTGATTCTATATAGCATCAAATGACACCGTTTTAAAGGTGTCTAAAGACAGCATATCCCCAATCGAACCAGTGTCCTATATTTCAGCTACTACACTAGCGCCATCTAGAGAACTGGACTATACACTGCCTTTTGGATTTTTGCTTAGAGCAGTGTTTAACGACATCTGTTGGCTGCGAGGGCCGTTGACGTCGATCATACCTTACATTAGGCCTATATAATTATGACAGTTGATTGAATGGTTGGTATATATAACAGTGGTTGGAGTTTAGATATTGGTGGCAAATTGAAATGGTAAAGTTGGCAGTTTCTGTATAACGACGCCGTGCGATAACTTCATTAGCGTCGCCCTCCTCCTTTGCCCAGAATTTTTCGGACTGGCACCACCGCAAAACGGTGCAGTTGCTACTGGCGATTGAACAGTTATAATTGTAACTGTAAGTGTAAATGAGAACTTATAAAGTGCCACTTCGAGATAGCTCATCAGAGATCCTCCCGGCCCGAGGTCCCAGAATTAGTGGAAAATGATGCGGATCAAGCGTTTCCGAAAGAGCAGAGGAGACGGAGAGAGAATCTCCCGTGGGAGACCAGCATGAAGGGCATTCCCAGAGGCAGGGCCAACAGAGAAGCCGTGGCGCTGTGCAAGGGCAGTTCGGGTCTTGAGGTCCGTGTGCCGCCGACCGCAGAGGAATGCGGCCAAGGACAGTGGAAGTTAGGATATATAGTTCATTAAGAAGATAGGGGCGCAAACGCTAAGACAGTTTCGCACAAGAACCAGGTCTTATACAGGATGCGCTCTTAAATTGGAAGCCAGTGGAGCTGCTTCAGCATGAATGTGGAGTTGTGGCCAAACTTGGGAATGACTCCAATCAAACGAGCTGCAGCATTTAGGACTGACATCAACTGGGGGATACAGGTGGATCCAAGGCCCACAGTTGCAATGGTTCAACTGCAGTGGTTGGCTGGCTATTGTGTCCAACAGTTTGATCGCGTCTTATGTCGTCATAGACTTTAGATTTTTATGCGATACAGTCGTTTTCTATTTCTCAAATTTCACATATCATAACCCTGAAAAACGACTATTTAGCGAAAAATCGGAATATATATAGCGTCGGTAAAATTTGACATAAAGGTGTCTAATATGGGTAGCCGCAGTATCCAGTTTTTAACACGAGATAATATTGCATAGACACTAAGGCCTGCAGAAAGATAAGAAGATTTTTTAATCCAACTAAGAATTAAGATCGCCGAATAATTTTTATCGATATTGCCGTAAGGTAATTAATTACTTATGTTTAATGATTCAGTGTCATAAATGAAGATGATTGGCGTATCCCTACACCTCTGTCCAGGTCTTTGGACTGGGCCACTGGGATAAATACGACGCTGTTGACCTTTTTCTTAGCTATCCTTACCATGCCAGTAGAGAACTCCGTCTCTCCCATTTTCGGGTGGCGCCAGTCCAAAGCTTGGATAAAGCAGGAGGACGACGCTGATCATCTTTGTTATATCACAACGTCGATAAACACAAACTACAACTGCTAATTGGCTACAGCGTTCTATTTAGACACCTTTAACACATTGTCAACTAACACTACATAGAAACAGGAAGCGGCGACCTATTGGTTGTAACATTCCTACTGAACGTCCTTGACTTAGTGCCAGGCAGTGCCAGTCCAAAGACTTAACGAAAGAGGAGGAGGAGGGCGACACTAATGATCTTAGTTATCACATAGAGGCGTTAAAATGAAACTACTACTACTACTACTACTACTACTACTGCTACTGCTGCTGCTGCTGCTGCTGCTGCTGCTGCTGCTGCTGCTGCTGCTGCTGCTACTACTACTACTACTACTACTACTACCGTGGGGCGTGGTGGCTCAGTGGTAAGTTCGACGCCTTGTGACCGGAGGGCTGGAAGTTCGAATCCCACTCTAGCCGCTGCGTACGGACCTTGGGCAAGTCCTTCACTCGCAATTAATTGCTCGTGGCGCTTCGGCGTGAAAATTCCAGCACAGTATCAAATGCTGTAGTCGGGAGCGCCTCTGAGAAGTAGTTGACTTCGAGAGGCGCTATAGAAATATCCGGAATAAATACTACTACTACTGCTACTGCTACTGCTACTGCTACTGCTACTGCTACTGCTACTGCTACTGCTACTGCTACTGCTACTGCTACTACTACTACTACTACTACTACTACTACTACTACTACTACTACTACTACTACTACTATTACCACCACTACTACTACGACTGATTGATTCAATATAGGCACAGGACGCGGTAGCCGATTGGTTGAGGAACGGTGAGAACTGTTCATAATAATATCTGCCGACGTCAACGGCTTTTGTTGCCATGATCATGTCGTTAAATTCTGCATCCATCCATGCGTACGGTGAAAACTGTGCCAAATAATTACACACCTGTTTTAATGAAAATATTAGTCAACTTATGGACAATAGATTTTCCTGCAGCTTAATCATGTCGAATAGCATCTGAAAGATACGATATAACTGAACGAAACAGAGGAAAGCTAGAAAAATAGACTGAGATAAAGCAAATGAACATAGAAAACGTCAAAGGCTATGACGTCAAATCTAAAGATAGTATTTAATTTGTCTCCTTATCTTTCGTGGTTTAATCGTCTCTGTTCTGATTTTTAATTGATTTATTTATGTAAAGCAGTTAGCCTAACAGTTTTCATTGCTTAACGATAATATTATCTTATGGATGTCGTCAGTGCTATTATAGCCGTTGACGTCGACCTAAGGCCGGACAAGGAGGGTAGTTAGTCTAACGGAAGCGATTCTTCAATTTATTTGGAGGGAACATTCTGAAAAGAGGTGTGCAAGGGCTATCTCTTTCCGCCCCATCATTGTCGTAACCATTTGCACGGGCTGAAAAACTCCGTCTGTTAGCTAGGCCACATTTTAAGGAGGAGGGTTTGCAGATGGAAGTTTAAGGTAGGCCTATAGTATACAATACTATCTTTAACAAATTAGTTAACTGTCTCTTGACGATATGACGACATTTATGGATGTCGACTGGGGTTTATGTTGGGCATTATGCGCGTTTAATTATTCCTAATATGGGGAGTAAAATTTTTATGAGTTTGTGGGTTGATTGACCAAAAGGGAACGCCCCTCATCTGCGAGAGTGGTTCTCGTTGTCGCAGTGCTTGACTGTTATACCAAAGTTTGAGGGTTGAAATTTCGGCCATGGATGCGTTTCTTGATTTCCACGCCATTAGCGCAACTTAAGAATTTTTCACCCTACCCCACAGACAACCGAAAATGGGTTTTGTTCTTTGGGCTCTGAGCGGCCTCTCTGTCTGATTTGACCCTCCCCACATTTGCGGGCACTTATTTATTTATTATTTATTATGCATTTATTAAGCAATATTATGTAATGACCAAGCATCAATCGATGGCGCTGGGTTATTATGAGTGAATGACTTGCTCAAGGTCCCTACACAGTGGCAGTCTCGGGGAGGAGGTTGGGGGGTTCGAACCCGTAACGTCTGCATTGCACGGTAAGCGCTTTATCCACTACTTATATATACACCCATTCAACACATTGTCAAATAAAGGTGTCTAAGACAGAGAGCTCTTATTGGTCGTTTTTTGTTTAATCATCAGTTTTACAGCATCTCGCAGCAACATATGCCGCTGACGTCTAACATTGTACGTATATCGTGCAGTTTTACAAACAACATGCACTTTAAACTATGCAGGTAGCTAAGATGATTTCTCTTTAAACTGTTCCTAACATATTTGAGTCTCAGTTTTATTTACAAGCAAGGTATACGAGGATCGTCATGGCTTATTTCACATATTTCTATTTCTATTAGGGAAACTCAGTAAGTGATTGGTCTTTATTTTTATTATTATTCCACAGTTTAACGTCGTCCTATGACATCAAAGGCCGTTGACGACAATTTAGATTATGCAGTGCAGGAAAATGAAGTTATAACATCTGTAAGACACCATTTAAAGGTGTCAGAAGTTCAGAACTGAATTTATAATGTCATTAGTGTTCACTGCCTAACAAGATAAGATAATACAGCTAATAATGTCAATTATACATGAACTGTGATAAGACGTTTTAAACAATATTGATTGGTCTTTTATCACGTTCCATTATTATATAGAATCGATAGACAACGTTTAAAAGGTGTCTAAATTGACCGTTTCAGGGAGGCTCCAACTCTTACTCTCAGCGTTAGATTGTGAACGTTCTCACCAATAGTTCAGCGCAGAAGTAGTACAAGGGGTTTCCGACATTGTGAGGCATCTAAGACCGTTGACGTTAACTTACTTATTTTATAACTTTTTTACGATTTGTTACTTCTATGTTGCATAATCAGTGCACTAGCTATTGTCCCAGCGCCGGTTAAGGTATAGGCGATATAGGCGGCTGCCTAGAACGGCATTTCTCAAGGGGCGGCAAATTCCCGCAAAATAAAAATAATATAATTAGTTAATAAAAAAATTAAATGGAAATATATGTGTTGAGTAAGGGTCGGCCTTTTGTCCTTGCGGCTTGCCTATAACGGCCTATTGTACAAAACTGTCAAAGCCGCCTCTGAAATTTGCGCATTCGCTAATGGTGTAAAAAAGAATATACTTAGTTTTCCATTTTCCCTCGTCATTTCACAAATGCCATTGTTAGGTTCACTGCAGGTTTTTATTGGAATGAGCCCAAAGCCTACTTAACACATCGCCATAAAAAGCGCTTTGTCACGATTTAGTTCTAGGTTTAAAATTTTCGGCTTTAATTCTGGCAGACTATATTCGCAGTTACGCAGTCACCACATGAGTCAATCGTCGGATTCTATATAGGAACAGTAAAACGTTTAAAAAGGTGTATAAATAGAGCACTCTCGCCAATCGACTCCCGTGTCCCATACTTCAACTACTACGCTTGCGCCATCTGGCGAACTGGGCTATACGCTGTCTTTCGGATTTTTTTAGCTGAAAGCAGGATCCATGCGGTGTTTAACGACATCTGTTGGCTGCGAGGACCGTTGAAGTCTATCGTATACCTACATTAGGCCTCTATATAACAGTTGTTTGAATGGTTGATAGAGTAACAGTGGTTAGAGTTTATATACTGGTGGCCAATTGAAATGGTTGAGTTGGCCTAAAGGAAGTTTCTGTTTAAAAACGCCGTACGATAACGTCATTAGCGTAGCCAGCCTTATTTAACCAGGTTTTATTGGACTGGCACCACCTCAAAACGGCAGTAGTGAGGTTGTTAATGGTGACAGAACAGTTGTAATTGTAAGTGTAACTGAGAACTTATAAGCGACACTTTGAGTTAACTCATCAGAGACCCTCCCGGTCCGATATCCCAGAACTAACGGAAAATAATGCTGTCTTCAAGCGTTTGCGGAAGAGCAGAGGAAATATAGATAGAATCTCCCGTGGGATACCAACAGGGAGGGTATTCCAAAGGCAGTCAGGGTCTTGCGAAGGACCAGGTCTCAGTGTACCGCCGATCCCAGGGTAGGCGGCCAGGGACACTGGACAAAGGACACAGAGTTCCTTTGAGTAGATAGGGGCGCAACAGGTAGGACAGTTGCGCACGAGAACCAGAGTCTTAAACAGGATGTGCTTTTAAATTGGAAGCCAGTGGAGCTGTTCCAGCATGAATGTGGAGATGTGGCCAGACTTGGGAATGCCTACAATCAAACGAGCGGTAGCATTTAGGACTGACTTTAACTGTGAGATACAGGATGATCCAAGGCCCACAGTTGCAATGATTTAACAGCCGGTGGCTGACTGGCTATTGCATCCAACAGTTTGATCGCGTCTCATGGCGTCATAGACCGTAGAAACTATACAATCGTTTTACAGTTCTCAAACTTCACTCAAGATTAAATAAAGAAGAAGCTTTGAAATACGACTCTTCAACGAAAATCGGATATATATAGCGTCGCTAATATTTGACATCTGTTCTGTTTTCTCCTCCGTCAGGTATACACCGACGATGAGGCTTCGACCAGACGTCTCCAAGTCTCTCTGTCTCTGATCTTATCCATAGCGTCTCTCATATCCATTCCTTGTGCTTTCAGATCCTCCATGACATTGTCCATCCATGTCTTTGTCTGTCTTCCTCTGCTTCGCACTCCCTCTACGTGTCCGTAGAGCGCCATTGCTGGTAGTCTGGTGTTGTCCATTCTTGTCACATGACCAAACCATGTGAGTCTTCTTTTCCTGATCTTGTCTATCACTGTTTCTTTTTGATCCAACTCCTTTCTGATCACTTCGTTGCGGATTTTATCCCTTCTAGTTCTGCCCCTTATTCTTCGCAGCCAGCTCATTTCTGCTACGAGCAACCTCCTTTCGTCTTCTTTGCGCAGGCACCAGCACTCGGCGCCGTACAGCAGGACTTGGATGACAAATGTTCTATATAGTTTCAGCTTTGTTTCTATCGATATGTTGTGTGTTTTCCAGATCTTATTCAATTTCCCGAACATTGCTGACCCAAGTCCAATCCTGCGCTTTATATCTCTTGTGCATTGCCCATCTTCTGTTATTAGGCCTCCTAGGTATACAAATTCTGTCACTTGTTCTAACATCTCGTTTTCCAGCGTAACTTCTAGCTCCTCGTGTTGTTTCCCAATGGTCATTGCTTTTGTCTTTTGCGTGTTGATTTTTAATCCAAATCTCTTACTACTCTCCTGTACTCTGTCAGTTAGCCTTTGTAATTGTCCCTGCGATTCTGAGACCAGGTCGATGTCATCTGCAAATCGTAGGTTGTTAATCAGCTGTCCATTGACCAGGACGCCGGCCTTTTCCGATCTCTTCGCAAAGCTCATCATTGCTTCCAGGAGCATGTTGAACAGGTCCGGTGATAATCCACATCCTTGTCTCACACCTACCGTGACTCTGAACCACTCCGTTAACTCCCCGTCTACTCTTACTGCGCTCATCGACTTGCTATACAAATCCTCCAGCAGCAGCACCAGTTCCTCCGGGACTCCGTAGTTCCTTAATACCTGCCACAGCCCCTCTTGCCATACACTATCGAACGCCTGTTTGAAGTCTATGAAATTGTTATACAGAGTTCTATTCTGGCCGAAATACTTTTCTGACAGTTGTCTAATTACAAACAGCTGGTCTATTGTTCCTCTTCCAGCTCTGAATCCCGCCTGTTCCTCCGCCAGTACCTCCTCGACATATCGCCTCAGACGCTGTTGCAGTACTCGGGTGTATACTTTCCCTGGGATGCTCAGTAGGCTAATTCCCCTGTAGTTGCTGCATTCCTTCCTGTCGCCTTTCTTGTGCACTGGTATAATCACAGCTCTCCCCCAATCCTCTGGGCATTTCTTTTCCTGATATACTTTATTGCATAGTGTATGCATCATTTGCACTGAGCATTCATCTCCAGCTTGTATCATTTCCGCCATGATGTTATCTTCTCCTGGTGCCTTCCTGGCCTTCAGTCTCCATATAGCTGTCTCTACCTCACTCTCAAGGATATCCTCCATATGTTCCTGTTGGTTGCTTCCTGGTAGCTCATCTAATAGTGTCATATCCACGGGATTACTTTCATTGTATAGTTCTTCATAGTATTGTTTCCACCTACTTTTGATTTCGTTTGTATTTTCCAGCGTTTTTCCCTCCTTGTCCTTTACTGTCACGGATTTTGATGTAACCGTACCGCAGATTTCGTTAACTACCTGGAACAGTTTTCGAGTGTTCCGGTTTCCGGCGTGGCTCTCTACCTCTTTGCATCTGTCCTCCAGCCATTGTTCTTTACACTGTCTTGCCTTCTTTTTAATCTCTCTAGTCAGCTTGTTGTATCCTTTCCTGTTTTCCTCGCTCTGTGTTTTTGTTGCCCTCCGGTCTCTTCTCTGGTTACTCATATCAAGAACCTCCTGTGATATCCATGGAGCCCTCATTTGTTGTTTCCTATAGCCTATTACTTGCTGCGCTGCTTCCGTATAGATGGTCTTAACCTCTCTCCATACTTCTTCTGCTGTGTTCAAGTCCTCTGTGTTAGCCCTCCTCCACTTGTCGTGTAACAGGTTGCTGTACTGTTGCCTGGTCGTTCCCTCCTTGAGTTTTTCTACATCAAATCTTCTTCCCAGTCTTTCCTTGTTGATTGTTTTCAGCTTTAATCTTATTCCGGCCATTACCAGCTTGTGGTCCGAGGCTATGTCTGGTCTGGAGAATGGTCTGCATGTTGATACACTGCTTTTCCATCTGTTGTTT
Organism: Allolobophora icterica; assembly: GCA_963556255.1. NCBI lineage: Eukaryota > Metazoa > Annelida > Clitellata > Crassiclitellata > Lumbricidae > Allolobophora > Allolobophora icterica. The sequence goes on from OY744615.1 coordinate 44,463,511, forward strand.
ACCAGTATGTAGTCTATCATGTTTCTTGTCCTTCCATCTGGTGATTCCCATGTCCACTTTCTTTTGGCTTTCCTTTGGTAGAATACAGTGTTCATTACTGTGAGGTTGTTGGTTAGACAAAAGTTAAGTAATCTCTCCCCTCTTTCGTTTTCTGTTCCATATCCGAACTTTCCCAGTGCTCCTCCCCATGTCCTCCAATCGCTTCCTACCTTTGCATTGAAATCTCCCATAATTATGACTAGGTCTTGGCTGGGTGTATCCCGGATCGCGCTTTGCAGTGCTGCGTAGAATTCTTCTATTGCCTCCTCTGTCGAATCTGATGTTGGTGCATATACCTGAACGATTGTCGCCTTTCCGCAGGATGTCCTAAACCTCGCCTTTACAATGCGTGGTCCTATTGTGTTATATCCTATCATCGCTTTGGCCATCTCCTTCTTCATAATCAGAGCGACTCCATCCTGGTGTCTGTTGTCCGTTCTCCCCGAGTATATGATCTTGTACTCGTCTTTGTTAAACTCCCCTGATCCTGTCCATCTCACCTCTGACAATCCCATAATGCTCCACTTAGTATCTCCAAGCTGGTGGAGCAATATGTCCAGCTGCCCGGCCGCGTGCAGCGTTCTTACGTTCCATGTTCCGATGTACATTTTTTCTTTGCAATTGATTATATATTCTCCCCTACATCGTCCGTTGCAAGGGTTTCTCTGGTTGACGACCTGAGCAGCCTTGCTGTTTCTACTCCTGCCGGACGCGACTCTCCTATGCATTTGCATCGGAGACCCGTTGACGTCGTTATCTAGGTCTGTACTTGTGTCTATCATGTCGAAGTTTCTTGGTCCTATACCAGGTGGTGACCATTCCTCTCCTGGCAGGGTAAGGAAGCCGGTGGGCCTTGATCGGCCTCTTTCGCCCTAAGGTGTCCTTCCAGCACCTACCTCCTGCGTTGGCCAGCCATTTTCGGGGTTCCTGGTGAGCCTGTCCACCTCGCGTATCGCCCTAGGTGGTTCTTCGGCTGAGCCTTCACCACTGATGGCATAGCCCCACCAGGCGATCCCTTACTTGGCTGTTCACCCCCCCACCACGGTGAGGTGCAGGTAGGATTTTGAGGGGTCTCAATAGACATTGAAAACAGTTCAAAAACACTTACATTAAATTAAAATAACTAAATTTTTGTTATTTGACATAAAGGTGTATAAATAGTATCTAATATAAGTCGCCGCAGTATAGTTTTAACATAAAGATAATATTACATAGACGAAGGCCTGCGGAAAGATAAGAAGATTTTGAAAACTAAACTATGGGTTAAGATCGCCGAATAATATTTATCGATACTGCGGTAGAAGGCAATTAGTTAGTTCCAGTGCTTTTTTCTAGAAAAAAGGTTCCGGAACGGGACAATAGGTTCCGGAACGCAACAATTATGGGCGGGCTAAAATCACGAGAAAAATGAAATTGGGGGTTTGGAGGGGTCTCAATAGACATTGAAAACAGTTCAAAAACACTTACATTAAATTAAAATAACTAAATTATTGTTTTTATTATTAAAATAAATAAATTATTTCTTAGTAGCTGAAAAAGGTGCCGGAACGCCGTTCCGGTGCGTTCCGGCTGAAAAAGGCACTGAGAGTTCTGTTTAAGACCCAGTGTCATAAAGGAAGATGATTGGCATATCCCTATTCCGTTATCCAGGTCTTTGGATTGTCGCCACTGGATTAAATACGACACTTTAACTTATCTATCGTTACCCTTCCAGCAGTTAACTCCGTCACTCCCGTTTTTGGGTGGTGCCAGTCCAAAGCTTGGATAAACGGAGGATCATATTTGTTTTGACAAAACGTTGTTTAACAGAAACTATTACTACTGATTGGTCGCAGCGTTCTCTTTAGACACCTTTAAGATGGTGTCAACTGATCTACACTGTGTCCACGATAAAGTAGAACACTAGACTTTGTGAAATGTCTTGGTCAATTGTAGTATTATAGGTACTAAATTTGGTGCACATGAACTTCAGTCTATTCTATCCATAACCTGCAAATTTTATGACAATTGATGCAACGGTTACGAGGATATACCCTTTTGAAATTGGGTGGTTCAGAAACCAAGTTACCGAACAGTAAAACGCATTTTCATTGGAAATTCTGTAATGAGTCTCCTTGCGCCATACCCCTTCGTCTCTCTGAACTCCTTGATTAAAATCTTGTTCTCTGCGCTGAAAACCATTTCTTTACAACCAACTACTGTTACGTAAAACAGGTCTCGTAGTGTAACTGTTTCCGAAAATGACGCTTATAAACAACAGTCTATGTATCCTCTGCGGTAGCCAGAAAAATGACGTAATTCTATGCGTTTTACTGTTCGGTAACTTGGTTTCTGAACCACCCAATTTCAAAAGGGTATATCCTCGTAACCGTTGCATCAATTGTCATAAAATTTGCAGGGTTTGGATAGAATAGACTGAAGTACATGTGCACCAAATTTAGTACCTATAATACTACAATTGACCAAGATATTTCACAAAGTCTAGTGTTCTACTTTATCGTGGACACAGTGTATATATGCACAGGACGTTAATGACCTTTACTTTGATAACTCATTTTGAAAAATTATTACATTTTCATGCAAGGCATGTTATTAGCTGAAGATTAATAAATAATCACTTAAAACTTTCAGAAATAGAATAAGAATCTGATGTCATAACTATTATTATATGTATTGTGCATGTATGACTGTAGTTGCATTAATCAATCAATCAATCAATCAATCAATCAATCAATCAATCAATCAATCAATCAATCAATCAATCAATCAATCAATCAATCAATCAATCAATCAATCAATCAATCAATCAATCAATCAATCAATCAATCAATCAATCAATCAATCAATTTATTGAAGTCATTTGAAGTACAAGGAAAATACAACATAAAAGTTTGAACTTTGGCAACAAAAGGAGACCCAAAACATATATAAACAGCATCGCAGTATATGTTATATGCCAAGTTATAAGTACAGCATCCTAGTTATTAATGTTTTCCTCATGACACTGTCAGCCGCAGGAATGGCTCGGTCATGGGCTCGGGGTCGGAGTGCATATCCAGTAACCTTAACAAGCGGGAGCAGACTGTGCAGGACATGCTCTTCAATAACCAGAACTTCCAAGAAAAGGCGGTTGTCGGCCAGGCTACACAGCTGCTGGATGGACGGAGTGTCATCGGGTAGGTATCCGCTTTTTATCAAACGCCCAAGGCTAGCTCCCAGCCTCTTCCGCTCACACTGGGTTGTGAAGTCCCACCATATCGGGGATGCGTAAAGCAACCTTGCCAAAGCTGTGGCTTTGGCTATGTCATACATACTTGGCCCTCCCAGACCATGGGCCGATAGGTTTCGAAATGTAACGGACGATTGACGGGCCCGGGATTTATATATGATCTATAGGCCCCGATGGGTTCTAAAGTTAAAGTCTCGTGAAAGCTATACCCAGAATTTTCATACTAGCAACCATAGGAAGCCCCTGCACCTAGGCTGTTGTTGCGTCGATATCCAAACTCATCCTCGGTCTTCGTATTAGCAGTTCTGAGGACTTCATGATGTTTAATTTCAGATTACACTCTGACGCCCAGATAAAATAAAACTCCGATCCTCAAATATAGCATAACGTGAGCGATTCTTTTATTTATAAGGTGATAACATTCTGAAAACAGGTGTGCAAGTGCGATCCCTTTTCACCCCATCATTGCGTAACCATCTGCAGGTCTTAAAAACTCCTTGTGTTCCCGTATAGGCCATAATTTAAGGAGTGTCTTACGGTTGAGAACTTAAGCAACAATGCCATCTTTTACAGATAGGTTAACTGTCTCTTGGGTATCGACTGCTTCTATCCAAAGGTTTGTAATTTGAAATTTCGACTAATTATAATAGGAGGCCTATTAGCATTAGTTAGACACCTTTATGTTCTTTGTACGTCGTACGCTGGAATTTCGAGTGGTTGAATTCAATCGGAGCCAATGGTTTGTCGTTCGACACCTCTGATTTGCGATCAACAGTCTAAATATAAGGTTTGCCATCCGCTCGTTACAACTGAGTTATTCTTGTAAGCGCGTCCTGTGTCATAGTTACAGAAAAACTCGTTAAAACAAGGTTTCCTATCAAGGTCAACGGCGCTTCGTTAGATGTCTTACTCCGCCACTGCGCGTGGTCTTGCGGTCCGTGTGCTGCCAATCGCAGGGATCGATGGCCAGGGACAGTGGACGTTAGGACACAGAGTTCCGTTCAAGTATCTATATGGGCACAACCGGTGAGACAGTTCCGCACAGGGTCTTAAATAGGATGCGCTCTTAAATTGGAAGCCAGTGGAGCTGCTCCTGCATGAATGTGGAGTTGTGGCCAAACTTGGGAATGCCTCCAATCAAACGAGCGGTAGCATTTCGGAATGACTAACTGGGAGACGCAGGTGAATCCAAGGCTCACTGTTGCAATGGTTCAACTTTAACGGCAGTGGCTAGCTGTCTGTTGTGTTCGAGTCTGATAGCGACTTATGGCGTCATAGACCCTATAGATGTTATTGCAATACAACAGTTTCATCGTTCTCAATTTTCACTCAAAATCGCCTTTAACTTTAAGAGACAACTATTTAACGAAAAATGGGTGAATTAAAAAATATATCACTGTCAACATTTGACATAAAGGTATCTATGTTCTGTTCTGTTCTGTTCCTAGCCATCCTCGATTCGAGAGTCGGCCGCATCATGCACGATGTTCCTCCAACACTTCCTGTCCTCCGTCAACCTTAGCATTTCCTCCAGTGTCAACCCAGTCCATTCCTTTATGTTATCCAGCCAGTTCGTTCTCGGTCTTCCCCTTTTTCGATCCCCTCGAATCGTGCCCTGTATGATCTCCTTCTCTATACATGTTCCCTCCCTTCTCATGATATGTCCAAAATAGATCATTTTCCTTTCTTTTACTGTTCTCAGCAAATTCCTCTCCACGGCCGCAGCCTCCAGCACCCATTCATTTGTCCGTTTTTCCATCCACGAAATTTGCATGATCATCCTTAGACATTTCATCTCAAACGCTTCTATTCTCCTCTCCTCCTCCTTCCTCAGTGTCCAGCTCTCACAGCCGTATAAGGCCACCGGCCATACCAGTGTTCTCAAGAGCTTTATATCTTTGTTGCATTTGTTATGTCATGACTTTTCCATATCTTTTTGAGGTCTGTAGCTACAGAATATCCCTTTGCCAATCGTACCCTGATCTCTATCCCGCAGTCGCTGTCCCTATCGATTTTCGAACCCAAGTACATGTAACTGTCCACTTGTTCCAGATTTTCTTGGTTGATCTTAATTTGGCATATGGTCTCTGTCGTTGTCATGACCTTTGTCTTATCCGTATTAATCTGCTTTCCATATTTTCTCCCCGTCCTGTCCAATCTCTCGACCAGTATTTGTAGTTCCTTCTCCGAGCTTGTTATTAGTATTATGTCATCCGCGTACCTCAAATTCGTCAACCGCCTTCCCCCTATCTTCACTCCTCCATAGTATCCCTCTAAGGTTTCTCTCATCACCTTCTCCGCCAGAATGTTAAACAAACTTGGAGACAGGACACATCCTTGTCTCACCCCTCTTCTGACTCTAAACTCTGTAGATAATGTTCCTGCTACCTTGACTTTTGCTTTTTGTTTTTTGTACAGTTTTGTTATCAAATTTATTATGTGTCCTGGGAACCCCATTTCTATCATTGCCGTCCATAGTGTTTCATGAGCTATTGAGTCAAACGCTTTTTTAAAGTCGACAAGTCTATAGGCAGTGGCTAATATAATTAGCCGTACTATCCAGTTTTTAACATAAAGATAATATTACATAGACGAAGGCCTACAGAAAGATAAAAAAAATTGAAAAGAGAACAATGAATTAAGATCGCCGAATATTTATCGATACAACAGCAGCAATTAGTTCTGTTTAACGACGTGGTGTCGTAAAGAAGATGATGATTGGCGTAGCCCTCTTCCTTTATCCAGATCTTTGAACTTGCGCCACTGGAAAACGACACTGATTACCTTTATCTTAGCCATCCTTACCCTGCCAGTAGAGAATTCCATCTCTCCCATTTTCGGGTGGTGCCAGTCCAAAGTTTGGATAAAGCAGGAGGACGACGCTTATCAACGACGCAACGTCGTTAAACACAAACTACTACTGCCAATTGACTGCAGCGTTCTATTTAGACACCTTTAAGACATTATCAACTAGTGCTATATACACACACAGGTCGCGGAATCCGGTTGATTGCAACCCGGTTATTGCAAGTCGGTTACTTAGTGCGAGGCAGTGCCAGTACCAGGCCTGAACAAAGAAGGAGGGTGGCGCTAATTATATTTGTTATCACAGAGTGCCGTTAAAATGAAACCACTTCTACTACTGATTCCCGCGATTTCATATTTCTGGGCGCTGTAGACATTTCGAGATTACGATTACGATTACTATTAATCTGTTGTTCATCGTTTAAAGTCATTTCTGTTTCCGCGAGGCTCACATGCTGAGAGCGCCTCTGAATAGTTCACACTGTGAGAGGCGCTTTATAAATTCTCAGACACCATACCATACCATGCCATGCCATGCCATGCCATGCCATGCCATACCATACCATACCATACCATACTACTAACGATTGGACGCGGTAGCTGATTGGTTGAGGAACGATGAGCTGTTCATAATAATTTTTGCCGACGTCAATGGCCTTTGGTGGTATGATGATGTCGTTAAATTCTGGATCCATCCATTCGTGCAGTGAAAACTGTTTGAAATAATTGCACACCTCTTTTAACTATGATCTTCGTTCTATAAGTAGAGTTGTCCCGCACGTCGTGTGGATTAAAAACAATTCCTGCATCATGATTATAATCGAAGAGCATCTGAAAGATACGATATAAGTGAACGAATAACGCGCTGGTCAACAGAGGAATGTTTAAAAAATTAGACTGAGATAAAAAAAAACAAGTGGACATCGAAGACGTCAACGTCGATTTTAAAGATAGTAGGCCTATTTAATATTTCTCGTCTTTCGTGGCTTTATCGTCTCTGTCCTGATTCTTAATAAGACATTAAAAGAGCCTAAAGCCTAAATGCTATCAAAATGAATAATAAGCCTTTGAGGCAACAAAATCAATATTGGGAAAAGAGAACAAAAGAGCCTTTTATGACCACCAAAAGAACTTAAGGTCAACAAAAGAGCATTTGAGCCAAAGAGAAAACGGCAAGAGCCACATGGCCAAATCAAGTATATAAAAATTATTTTAAATATTAATCTATGCATAATCAAAAGCTCAACATCGACCATCTGCCTAACATCACCATCTCAACAACCTATCAGACATAAAAACAACCCGGAAAAGCAGACGAAACTGATGGATGAAAGATAATATGAAAATGAACTGAACAACATCAATGAACTTTAGAGACGTCAACGGCCTTTGTAGCTATAAGATGTCAATGGATTACTAATACTATATTACTATTACTAGTAACAACTGTCCTCCTTTATCTAGTCCCAAGCATGGATAAAGGAGGATGGCGACGCAAATGATCTTTGTTGTCACAAAGTGTCGTTAAACTGAAAACTACTGCTACTATTAACAATTGTTAACTGGACAATGAGGACTTTTAATATACGCATGCAAACCAATAAATCAATGACGACATGGAACGAATTATCTGCAATCAGGAAAATGAACTTAATATATACGATTAATTTTTTAATGACGTTAACTTCCATGATAGCAGCCATAAGATGTCGTTAAACGTTTGGAATAAAATAACAAGACTGTTTTATGCCATAGGAACAGTGAGAACTGTTCAAAATAATTACACACCTCTTTTAAGGTTTATCTTCGTCCTATAAGTACACGTAGTCCATTACGCATTATTGGCTCAAATCAATATATGTAGGCCTTAAAGGGATCCCACCATCATTAGGTTAAAGGTTTTCACACTTTATGTTTGAATGTACCACCAGGGAAAAAATCCAGTGTTGGCGTATCACCAGCAAAAGTCAGATCAAAAACAACAGGCAAGCGCGTAGGACCATAGGTAGACAAATTTAAAAATTAATATACCACAGACTAGCTAAAAAACAAAGATGGGCATAAACTCAGAGAAAATTTAATTTTTTTGAATTTTTGCGTGCCACTTAGTGACACCTAGCGTACCCCTAATGGTACGCGTACTATCGTTTGAAAACCGCTGGATTAGGTAACCGAATAGATTTAAGCTGTATGCCATAGGAACGGTGAGAACTGTTCAAAGTACTTATCCTCTATAATGCCATCTAGTCGTTATCGTTTTAGGACTAATTTATCCATTTCCCCTATTATCGAAATCGGAACACGACGTGTAGACGCCAAAATCAACGACGTCTTAAATGCTTATATTATGTAACGGAGGGAGCTATCTTCAGCTAGCCAGATATGTTTAACCAAAGACAATTATTGATTCTGAAATTGTGAGGGACTGAGGGGTGAGGAGTCATATGAACGCCGACAATATAAGTGTGGGTCCATATGCGGATTTGTAACTGATGAAGGTGGCAACCATAAGGCGGATAGTGAGGCTGATGTCAGACCTTTCCAAGAAGAGTGCAGCCCTGACACAGATCTGCGGCGCCTGGGGCCGGCGGGCCAGTCACGGCGGTCAGTCTGGTGGTTGATCTGTGTGGCTGAAAGTCTGCCTGTCTCACTGCACGTGACTCAGTTCGTTTGGCTCTCGGTTTAACTGCGTATCTAAGTACTTTCGTTCTTTTCACTCTATCTACATACCTGACTGATTCTTTTGGATCTTGACCTGGAACCGAATCGACCCACCTGCCTATCGATTTTGATTTGACTAAGCGCCTGTAAATAAGCTGGTTCCCGCAACTTAGCTTTTTTTGGGCGCTGTAGAAGTCTCGAGATTACGATTACGACACACGAAGCAAGGCGGAGACTGCGTTCCGTGGGAAGGCACACTATTAAGATACTGATTGACATTGTTTAAAAAGTGGGGGTGCGGTACCCCATGCCAAAAAGTTGTATCCCTTGTACCCCACAAATTACGCCTATGGGTAGCTAACAGTCTAACACGATTTCTCTTTAAACTGTTCAGGCAACTAACATATTTGAGTCTCAGTTTTATTTACTAGCAAGATGATACAATGATCCCTAGTGCTCATTTGGAGCAATTACTAGGCTATCGGGTCGTATCCATCTTTATAGAGAATCAATTGACAACGTTTTAAAGGTGTCTAAATTGACCGTCTCAGATGAGAAGGCTCGAACTATTACTCTCCGCGCTAGATTGTGAACGTCCTCACCAACAAACCAGCGCTGTAGCAGGCCTAATATCGGAGTTTTCCTACATCATCTGGCATGTGGAGCAATTATTAGGCTAGCGTGTCGTATCCATCTTTATATAGAATCAATCGACAACGTTTTAAAGGTGTCTTAATTTTCTGTGTTTTGTGTTGTTTTGTTCAGTTTGATCCGTATCGTTCTATGAGTCCCAGGGTCGTCTTCTTGTTTCTTTCCTTCACAATTTTGGCGTCGGCGTCGGGTTGGCTCTTAACTGTTCTTTGTCTCTTATTACTACATTATTTTCTCTTTACGTATATTTTCCACACTCTTGTTCCCATTTTCTAATTTTTTGAAATTATTTGCCTCCAAACGGGTGTATATTTCTCTTTTGAAAATATTTTTTCGTCTTTTGTGTTTTTCTTTTACCCCCGTATTTTCATAGACGAACGATTTGTATGCCTAGTTATTCAGTCGTAAGAGTTTGTTGCGTCTGATTCTATATAGCATTAAACAACACCGTTTTAAAGGTGTCTAAATACAGCATCTCCCAATCGACCCAGTGTCCTATATTTCAACTAGTACAGTAGCGCCATCTAGCGAACTGGACTATACACTGCCTTTTGGATTTTTTGCTTAAAGCAGTGTTTAACGACATCTGTTGGCTGCGAGGGCCGTTGACGTCGATCATACCTTACATTAGGCCTATATATATATGACAGTTGTTTGAATGGTCGGTATGTAAGAGTGGTTGGAGTTTAGATATTGGTGGTCAATCGAAATGGTAAAGTTGGCAGTTTCTGTATAACGACGCCGTGCGATAACTTCATTAGCGTCGCCCTCCTCCTTTGCCCAGGCTTTTTCGGACTGGCACCACCGCAAAACGGTGAAGTTGCCACTGGCGATTGAACAGTTGTAAATGTTGTTGTAACTGGGACCTTACAAAGCACCAATTCCAGATAACTCATTAGAGATCCGCATTCCCAGAGGCAGGGCCAACAGAGAAGCCGTGGCGCTGTGCAGGGGAAGTTCTGGTCTTGAGGTCCGTGTGCCGCCGACCGCAGAGGAATGCTGCCAAGGACAGTGGAAGTTAGGATGGTATGGTATGGTATGGTATCTGAGAATTTATAAAGCGCCTCTCACAGTGTGAACTATTCAGAGGCGCTCTCAGTATGTGAGCCTCGCGGAAACAGAAATGACTTTAAACGATGAACAACAGAGAGAGAGAACTTAGTAAGTAGGGTCCCACGCAGTACCAAGGGAAGGGAGTTCCATAGGGATGGACCCACGACAGCGAAAGAGCTGCTCCAGGATGAATGTGGAGTTGTGGCCAGACTTGGGAATGCCTCCAATCAAACGAGCAGTGGCATTTAGGACTGACTTTAAGTGGGAAATGCAGGAGGATCCAAGGCCCACAGTTGCAATGGTTTAACAGCAGGTGGTTGGCTGGCTCTTGGGGCCAACAGTTTGATCGCGTCTTATGTCGTCATAAACTTTAGTTTTTGATACGATACAGTCGTTTTCTATTTCTCAAATTTCACATATCATAACCCTGAGAAACGACTATCTAGCGAAAAATCGGAATATATATAGCGTCGTTAAAATTTGACATAAAGGTGTGTAAACAGTGCCTAATATGAGTAGCCGCAGTATCCAGTTTTTAACACAAGATAATATTACATATACCTAAGCCTGCAGAAAGATAAGAAGATTTTTAAAACCAACTAAGAATAAAGATCGACGAATAATTTTTTATCGATATTGCGGTACAGGTAATTAATTACTTACCTATGTTTAATGACTCAATGTCAAAAATGAAGATGATTGGCGTATCCCTCCACCTCTGTCCAGGTCTTTGGACTGGCGCCACTTGGATAAATACGACGCTGATGACCCTTTTCTTAGCTATCCTTACCCTGCCAGTAGAGAACTCCGTCTCTCCCAGTTTCGGGTGGTGCCAGTCCAAAGCTTGGATAAAGCAGAAGGACGACGCTGATCATCTTTTTTTATGAAACAACGTCGTTAAACACAAACTACTACTGCCAATTGGCTATAGCGTTCGTTTAGACACCTTTAAGACATTATCACCTAATGCTATATGAACACAGGTATCGTAGCCAATTGGTTGTAATTGTGCTACTGAAGGTCCGTGCCTTAGTGCCAGACAGTACCAGCCCAAGCCTCCTTCTACTACTACTACTACTACTACTACTACTACTACTACTACTACTACTACTACTACTACTACTACTACTACTACTACTACTACTACTACTACTACTACTACTACTACTACTACTACTACTACTACTACTACTACTACTACTACTACTACTACTACTACTACTACTACTACTACTACTACTACTACTACTACTACTACTACTACTACTACTACTACTACTACTACTACAACCACTACCACTACCACTATCACTACCACTACCACTACCACTACCACTACCACAACCACTACGACGACGACGACGACCACGACCACGACCACGACTACGACTACGACTACTACTACTGAATGGTTGCATATAGGCACAGGACGCGGTAGCCGATTAGACGAGGAACGGTCAGAACTGTTCATAATAATTTCTTCCGACGTCAACGGCCTTTGTTGTCATAACATGTCGTTAAATTCTGCATCCATCCATAGATACGGTGGAAACTGTTCCAAATGATTACACTGCTCTTTTAATTGTAATATGAGTCCTATAAGAAAAGTCGTCCCGTACAACTTATGGACTATAGATATCCTGCAACATAATCACGTCGAATAGCATCTGAAAGATAAGGATATACGAGAACGGTTCAACAGAGGAAAGCTAGAAAAATAGACTGAGATAAAGCAAAATGAACATCTAAAACGTCAACGGCTGTGACGTCGATTTTAAAGATGCTATTTGATTTGTCTCCTTATCTTTCGTGGTTTTATCGTCTCTGTTCTGATTCTTAATTGCTTTATTTATGTAAAGCAGTTAGCCTAACAGTTTTCATTGCATAACGATATCTTATGGTTGTCGTCAGTGCTATTATAGCCGTTGACGTCGACCTTAGGCCGGACAAGGAGGGTAGTTAGTCTAACGGAAGCGATTCTTCAATTTATTTGGAGGGAACATTCTGAAAAGAGGTGTGCAAGGCCTATCTCTTTCCGCCCCATCATTGTCGTAACCATTTGCACGGGCTGAAAAACTCCTTCTGTTAGCTATAGGCCACATTTTAAGGAGGAGGGTTTGCAGATGGAAGCTTAAGGTAGGCCTACAATACTATCTTTAACAGATTAGTTAACTGTCTCTTGACGATATGACGACATTTATGGATGTCGACTGGGGTTTATGTTGGGCATTATGCGCGTTTAATTACTCCTAATATGGGGAGTAAAATTTTGATGAGTTTGTGGGTTGATTGGCCAAAAGGAACGCCTCTCATCTGCGAGAGTGCTTGACTGTTAAACCAAAGTTTGAGGGTTGAAATCTCGGCCATGGATGCGTTTCTTGATTTCCACGCCATTAGCGCAACTTAAGAATTTTTCACCCTACCCCACAGATAACCGAAAATGGGGTTTGTTCTTTGGGCTCTGAGCGGCCTCTCTGTCTGATTTGACCCTCCCCACATTTGCGGGCACTTATTTATTTAAATGGTTACGACAATGATGGGGCGGAAAGAGATAGCCCTTGCACACCTCTTTTCAGAATGTTCCCTCCAAATAAATTGATTATTTATTATGCATTTATTAAGCAATATTATGTAATGACCAACCATTAATCGATGGCGCTGAGTTATTAAGAGTGAATGACTTGCTCAAGGTCCCTACACAGTGGCAGTCTCGGGGAGGAGGTTGGGGGGTTCGAACCCGTATATATATATATATATCGAACCCGTATATATATATCGAACCCGTATATATATATATATATATATATATATATATATATATATATATATATATATATATATATATATATATATATATATATATATATACACCCATTCAACATATTATCAAATAAAGGTGTCTAAGACAGAGAGCTCTCATTCGTTGTTTTTTGTTTAATCATCAGTTTAACAGCATCTCGCAGCAACATATGCCGCTGACGTCTAACATCGTACGTATATCGTGCAGTTTTACAAACAACATGCACTTTAAACTATATACAGGTAGCTAAGATGATTTCTCTTTAAACTGTTCCTAACATATTTGAGTCTCAGTTTTATTTACAAGCAAGGTATACGAGGATCGTCATGGCTTATTTCACATATTTCTATTTCTATTGGGGAAACTCAGTAAGTGATTGGTCTTTATTTTTATTATTATTCCACAGTTTAACGTCGTCCTATGACATCAAAGGCCGTTGACGACAATTTAGATTATGCAGTGCAGTAAAATGAAGTTATAACATCTGTAAGACACCATTTAAAGGTGTCAGAAGTTCAGAACTGAATTTATAATGTCATTAGTGTTCACTGCCTAACAAGATAAGATAATACAGCTAATAATGTCAATTATACATGAACTGTGATAAGACGTTTTAAACAATATTGATTGGTCTTTTATCACGTTCCATTATTATATAGAATCGGTAGACTACGTTTAAAAAGGTGTCTAAATTTACCGTTTCGGGGAGGCTCCACCTCTAACTCTCCGCGTTAGATTGTGAACGTTCTCACCAATAGTTCAGCGCAGTAGTAGTAGTACAAGGGGTTTCCGACATTGTGAGGCATCTAAGACCGTTGACGTTAACTTACTTATTTTATAACTTTTTTACGATTTGTTACTTCTATGTTACATAATCAGTGCACTAGCTACTGTCCCAGTGCCGGCTTTAGGTATAGGCAATATAGGCGGCTGCCTAGAACGGCATTTCTCAAGGGGCGGCAAATTCCAGCAAAATAAAAATAATATAATTAGTTAATAAAAAATTAAATGGAAATATATGTGTTGAGTAAGGGTCGGCCTTTTGTCCTTGCGGCTTGCCTATAACGGCCTATTGTACAAAACTGTCAAAGCCGCCTCTGAAATTTGCGCATTCGCTAATGGTGTAAAAAAGAATATACTTAGTTTTCCATTTTCCCTCGTGTTTTCACAAATGATCTATTCGCAGTTACGCAGTCACCACATAAGTCAATCGTCGGATTGTATATAGCAACAATTAAAACGTTTTAAAAGGTGTCTAAATAGAGTACTCTCGCCAATCGACTCCTGTGTCCCATACTTCAACTACTACGCTTGCGCCATCTGGCGAACTGGGCTATACGCTGTCTTTCGGATTTTTTTAGCTGAAAGCAGGATCCATGCGGTGTTTAACGACATCTGTTGGCTGCGAGGACCGTTGAAGTCTATCGTATACCTACATTTATTTTAGGCCTATATAACAGTTGTTTGAATGGTTGATAGAGTAACAGTGGTTGGAGTTTATATACTGGTGGCCAATTGAAATGGTTGAAATGGCCTAAAAGGAAGTTTCTGTTTAAAAACGCCGTACGATAACGTCATTAGCGTAGTCACCCTTATTTAACCAGGCTTTATTGGACTGGCACTACCTCAAAACGGCAGTAGTGAAGTTGCTAATGGTGACAGAACAGTTGTAATTGTAAGTGTAACTGAGAACTTATAAGCGACACTTGAGTTAACTCATCAGAGACCCTCCAGGTCCGATGTTCCAGAACTAACGGAAAATAATGCTGTCCTCAAGCGTTTGCGGAAGAGCAGAGGAAATATAGATAGAATCTCCCGTGGGATACCAACAGGGAGGGCATTCCAAGAGGCAGTCAGGGTCTTGCGAAGGACCAGGTCTCAGTGTACCGCCGATCCCAGGGTAGGCGGCCAGGGACAGTGGACAAAGGACACAGAGTTCCTTGGAGTAGGTAAGGACAGTTGCGCACGATAACTAGTCTTAAACAGGATGCGCTTTTAAATTGGAAGCCAGTGGAGCTGTTCCAGCATGAATGTGGAGATGTGGCCAGACTTGGGAATGCCTACAATCAAACGAGCGGTAGCATTTAGGACTGACTTTAACTGTGAGCTACAGGAGGATCCAAGGCCCACAGTTGCAATGATTTAACGGCAGGTGGCTGACTGGCTATTGCATCCAACAGTTTGATCGCGTCTAATGGCGTCATAGACCGTAGATACGATACAATCGTTTTACAGTTCTCAAACTTCACTCAAGATTAAATAAAGAAGAAGCTTTGAAATACGACTCTTCAACGAAAATCGGATTTATATAGCGTCGCCAATATTTGACATAAAGGTGTATAAATAGTACCTAATATAAGTCGCCGCAGTATAGTTTTAACATAAAGATAATATTACATAGACGAAGGCCTGCGGAAAGATAAGAAG
This sequence comes from Allolobophora icterica, assembly GCA_963556255.1. NCBI lineage: Eukaryota > Metazoa > Annelida > Clitellata > Crassiclitellata > Lumbricidae > Allolobophora > Allolobophora icterica. Next base: position 44,479,176 of record OY744615.1, read on the forward strand.
ATTTTGAAAACTAAACTATGGGTTAAGATTGCCGAATAATATTTATCGATACTGCGGTAGAAGGCAATTAGTTAGTTCCAGTGCTTTTTTCTAGAAAAAAGGTTCCGGAACGGGACAATAGGTTCCGGAACGCAACAATTATGGGCGGGCTAAAATCACGAGAATAATGAAATTGGGGGTTTGGAGGGGTCTCAATAACATTAAAAACAGTTCAAAAACACTTACATTAAATTAAAATAACTGAATTATTGTTTTTATTATTAAAATAAATAAATTATTTTTAGTAGCTGAAAAAGGTGCCGGAACGCCGTTCCGGTGCGTTCCGGCTGAAAAAGGCACTGGTTAGTTCTGTTTAAGACCCAGTGTCATAAATGAAGATGATTGGCATAGCCTTTTTCCGTTATCCAGGTCTTTGGATTGGCGCCACTGGATTAAATACGACACTAAAGGCCTTATCTTATCTATCGTTACCCTTCCAGCAGTTAACTCCGTCACTCCCGTTTTCGGGTGGTGCCAGTCCAAAGCTTGGAAAACGGAGGATCATATTTGTTTTGACAAAACGTTGTTTAACAGAAACTATTACTACTGATTGGTCGCAGCGTTCTCTTTAGATACCTTTAAGATGGTGTCAACTGATCTATATATGCACAGGACGTTAATGACCTTTACTTTGATCACTCATTTTGAACAATTATTACATTTTCATGCAAGGCGTGATTATAACGGCAGATATTGCCATAAAATGTTATTAGCTGAAGATTAATAAATAATCACTTAAAACTTTCAGAAATAGAATAAGAATCTGATGTCATAACTATAATTATATGTATTGTGCATGTATGACTGTAGTTGTATCAATCAATCAATCAATCAATCAATCAATCAATCAATCAATCAATCAATCAATCAATCAATCAATCAATCAATCAATCAATCAATCAATCAATCAATCAATCAATCAATCAATCAATCAATCAATCAATCAATCAATCAATCAATCAATCAATCAATCAATCAATCAATCAATCAATCAATCAATCAATCAATCAATCGTTTTATTGAAGTCATTTGAAGTACAAGGAAAATACAACATAAAAGTTTGAACTTTGGCAACAAAAAGGAGACTCAAAACATATATAAACAGCTCGCAGTATATGTTATATGCCAAGTTATAAGTACAGCATTCTAGTTATTAATGTTTTCCTCATGACACTGTCAGCCGCAGGAATGGCTCGGTCATGGGCTCGGGGTCGGAGTGCATATCCGGTAACCTTAACAAGCGGGAGCAGACTGTGCAGGATATGTCTTTCATATCCCAGAACTGCCGAGAAAAGGCGGTTGTCGGCCGGGCTACACACATGCTGGATGGACGGAGTGTCATCGGGTAGGTATCCGCTTTTTATCAAACGCCCAAGGCTAGCTCCCAGCCTCTCCCGCTGACCCTGGGTTGTGAAGCCCCATCACACCGGGGAGGCGCAGTGCTGTGGCTTTGACTACGTCATACATACTTGGTCCTCTCAGACCATGGACCGACAGGGTTCGAAATGCAAAGGACGATTAACGGGCCCGGTCATTATATGTGACCTATAGGCTCCTATGGGTTCTAAAGTTAGTCTCGTGAAAGCAACACCCAGAATTGTCATATATACTAGCAACCCTAGAGAGCCCCTGCACCTCGACTGTTGTTGCGTCGATACTCAAACTCATCCTCGGTCTTCGTATTACCATTCTGAGGACTTGAACCAGTTTGAGAATTGTAGAAAAAAGACTGGGGGGTGGTGGTGGTTAGACTTTAATTTACGTGGAGTTGGGGTGTGCAATGAAGACTTTACTGTGGGGTCCTAAGAAAGACTGGGGGTTAAACCACCCCAACCCCCCGACAATTCTCACCCTGAGGACTTCATAATGTTTAATTTAAGATTACACTCTGACGCCCAGATAAGATAAAAAATCCGATCCTCATATATAGCATAACGTGAGCGATTCTTATATTTATAGGGTGATAACAATCTGAAAACAGGTGTGCAAGTGCGATCCCTTTTCACGCCACCACTGCGTAACCATCTGCAGGTCTTAAAAACTCCTTGTGTTCGCGTATAGGCCATAATTTAAGGAGTGTCTCACGGTCGAGAACTTAAGCAACAATGCCATCTTTTACAGATTGGTTAATTGTCTCTTGGGCATCGACTGCTTCTATCCAAAGGCTTGTCATTTGAAACTGCGACTAATGGGGGGAGGGGAATTAGCTTTATTTAGAGACCTTTATGTTCCTTGTACGTCGTGCGGTGGAATTTCGAGCGGTCGAATTATTCAATCGAACCCAAATGTTGGTCGTTCGACACCTCTAATTTGCGATCTACAGTCTAAATATAGTTTGCTATCTGTTCGTCACTATTGAGTTATTTTTGGCACCGGGTCCTGTGTCATAGTTACAGAAAGAACTGCTTAAAACAACGTTTCATATCAAGGTCACCGGCGCTTGTGCTAGGTATATACTTTGTTAGCCATATTGAACATTGTATGTACATATGATATAGATGAATTGGTGTTAAATTAGTCAGATTAGAAGCTCTGTAAATATTTGTAAATTATTTTTTAAACATTTAAAAGAGCCTAAAGGCCACAAAAATAAATATTAAGCTTCTGAGGCTACAAAAATCAATATTGGAGAAAAAGAACAAAAGAGCCTTTATGGCTAACAAAAGAACCTTATGGTCAACATAAGAGCCTTTGGGCCAGAGAGAAAAAGGAAAAGAGCCATATGGCCAAATCAATTATATATAAATTATATTAAATGTAATCTATGTGTAATCAAAAGCTCAACAACAGCCATCTGCCTAATATCACCATCTCAATAACCTGTCAGTCATGAAATCAACCAGAAGAAAAGGCAACGAAACTTATGGATGAAAGATAAATGAAAATGAACTGAACTATATCACTGAATTTTAAAGATGTCAACGCCTTTGTAGCTATAAGATGTCGTTAAACAATGGATTACTACTAGTAGTAACAGTTGTCCTCCTTTATCTAGTCCCAAGAATGGAAAAGGAGGAATAATATTAATAATAATAATATTTATTCTTTAATTAAGCGCCTGCAAACGCACTGCGCTGTACATGTACATGTTATGCGATAAACCTTAACTACTAACAGAACAGACAGCCTGCAATACACGGCGCAAATTGCAGCCTACAAAGCATGTCCGCCTATGGGACTCGATCTCTGTACCTCTCGCACTCTACGCCAGATGTTATCCAATGCGCTATCGGGCATTGAAGGCGACGATAATGATCTTTGTTGTCACAAAGTGTCGTTAAACTGAAAACTACTACTACTATTAACAATTGTTAACCCGACAATAATAATAATAATAGTAATAATAATAATAATAATAATAATAATAATAATAATAATAAAAATAATAATAATAATAATAAACTTTTCTTTTCTTTTTCAGCGCTTGTCAGTGACTATTCAGCGCTTCAATGCAGCCGTTCTTCGTGGTTCTTTTGTGCAATCGGATCTTGCCGAGGGATAAGCCGTTCCAGAAAACCACCTTTCTTTCTCCGGACATAGTTTTGACAGCCTGAGGGATTAATGCTACCTCGGGGGAAAAAATAAATAAATAAAAAATAAAAATAAAAATAATAATAATAATAATAATAATAATAATAATAATAATAATAATAATAATAATAATAATAATAATAATAATAATAATAATAATAACAATTTTACTAATATTGAAGTCCCTTGAGGGATCATTTTTACCTCGGGGCAAAAAATAATAATAATAATAAACTTTTCTTTATTAATTAAAACCGACAAACACAGTAAGATTACATTAGACATGACAGTGCAATCATCAATACCATAACTAAACGCACGTTATGGCAGCCATGCAAGGCGCCCACCTGAGGGGGGTTGCGAGAATCGAACCGCGTACTGCTGCTCTCCTGCTGCTCTCCTGGCCATGAGTGTTTTAGCGCTCGTGAATAGGCTGGTGTCCTGCGCTTGGCCTTGGAGTGGCGCTTTAGAAGTTTGGAGATTACGATTACGATTACCATTACTCTATCCCCCTCTTGGGACTAGATAAAAGAGGACAATAAGAACTTGTAGAATACGCATGCAAACTAATGACGACCTGGAACGAATGATCTGCAATCAGGAAACTGACCTTATATACAATTAATTTTTTAAAGGCGTTAACTTCAATCATTGCAGCCATAAGATGTCGTTAAACGTTTGGAATAAAATAACAAGACTGTTTTATGCCATAGGATTTAAACCATCTAAGCCAACAACAAATGTAAACTTAACATTCTAAACACTTTAGTTACATCTCTTTCTTATCTTATCTTATTGACTCTTTTTTCTGTAAGCCACGGTGCGGTTTGTCATCTGGTGAATCAATAAAACGAATATCATCATCAGGAACAGTGAGAATTGTTCAAAATAATTACACACCTCTTTTAAGGTTTTTCTTCGACCTATAAGTAAACGAAGTCTATATTGCATTATTGGTTCATTTCATTAGGAAGGTCTCAAAGGGATCCCACGTTCATTAGGTTAAAGGTTTTCAAACTTTATGTTTGATTGTAGGCTACCACCAGGTAAAAAAAATCGAATGTTGGCGTATCACCAGCAAAAGTCAGATCAGAAACAACAGGCAAGCGCGTAAAAACAAAAGTAACGCCATTATAAATAGGCTTATTGACAGAAAGAAGTTGAGTCAAAGAAACGCATGTAGGGCCTACACAGCAGTTGGTTACATGGCTAACACTTGCTTAGTGCAAATTCTTGCTAAAACTGAAACTAATGATTAATAATTTTGAACAAATAATTTGTTGTAGTAAATTCTGTGTTTGTCATTTAAGTTTCCGACTCCGGTGGAAGTGGGGGGGGGCTGTAAGCGGGGCCCCATGCTAAAGCATATTGAGCATACTGGTTAATCCGGCCCTGCTATCCAGGTCTTTGGAGTGGCGCCACTGGAATAAAATACGATACTGATGATGACCTTTATCTCAGAACCCTTACACTGCCAGTAGAGAACTCGCCTCTTCCGTTTCGGGTGGTGCCAGTCCAAAGCTGGGATAAAGCAGGAGGATGACGCTGATCTTTGTTCGAGGCCATATATGGTCGCTATAGACATTTATGACACAACGTCGTTAAACACAAACTACTACTGCCAATCAAACGAAGGAAGCTTTCTTACTTCGGACACCTGATGATGAAGAAGGGAGACTGCCTGGAAAAAGAGATAGTGCAGGGTACAGTCCCAGGGGCAAGAGCACAAGGAAGACCAAGGATGGGATGGCTCACCAACATCAGAACTTGGATGGATTTATCGTTCAATCAAGTGTTGTCGGAGACGGAGGACAGGAGGAGATGGAGGAAACTTGTCCATGAAGCGACCAACCCTCGGATTGAGGACGGTTGAAGTCAAGACAAGACTACTGCCAATTGGCTACTGCGTCCTGTTTAGACACCTTTAAGACATTATCACCAGATGCTACATAGAAACAGGTAGCGGTAGCCAATTGTTGTAACACTCTTACTATACGTCCGTGTATTGGTGCCCGTCCCAGGTCTGAACGAAGAAGGAGGGCGACGCTAGGATCTTTACTATCACAGAATGCCCTTAAACTGAAACTACAATTACGGATTCGTTGCATATAGCCACAGGACGCAGTAAATGATTGGTTGCATATATAGGCAAAGGACGCGGTAGCCAATTAGTTGAGGAACGGTGAGAACTGTTCATAATAATTTCTGCCGACGTCAACGGCCTTTGTTGTCATAAGCATTCGTTAAATTCTGGATAAATCCATACGTACAGTAAAACTGAGCGAAATAATTACACACCTCTGTTAAGTTTAATGTTCGTCCTATAAGTTGCCCTGCGCTACTATGGATCAACACGATGCGTGAAGTCAAAATTACAACGAATGGTATCTGAAAGACACGGTGTTAGTGAAGGAATAGCGGGTCAACAGTGGAAAGCTAAAAATAGACTGAGATAAATAAAGCAAATGAACATCGAAGACGTCAACGGCTGTGACGTCGATTTTAAAGATAGTATTTAATTTGTCTCCTTATCTTTTGTGGTTTAATCGTCTCTGTTCTAATTCTTAATTGATTTATTTATGTAAAACAATTGGCCTAACATAGTTTTCAATGTTTAACGATATCTTATGGATGTCGTCAGTGCTACATAATGGCCGTTGACTTCGACCGAAAGCTGTGGATATGGGAGCAGTTAGCCTAACTTTTTTTTTTTTTTTTTAACCATCAGTTTAATGACATCTCATGACAACATCGGCCGCTGACGTCATATCAAACATCGTACATTTGCAATTTTACAAACAGCATGCACATTTAAACTATACAGTTCGTTAACACGATTTTCTTTAAACTGTTTCGGTAGCTAACATATTTGAGTCTCGATTTCAGTTACTAGTAATATGTACAAGAACCATTTATGATTATGTTAAACATTTCTAACAGAAATTCAAGTAAACTGTATAAACGTTATTTAGTATAATTATAGGTCTAGGCACAGACCATTAATAAACAAGAATTTTAGTTTGACGTATAGAAATACGTACATATATGGGCATATACATATACACGAATAGAAGGTTGCATATCTATTTATATGTGGCGTATACAGGAGCGTTTAAGATTATTTACAGCGATGTATTACTTTCAGACAGTGTCACGCTCCCTAACTGTTCCCATCACTCTAACCGAATTTCTCCCACGTCCCTAAACAAGCGCGTGACTCTGCCTCTGTACAACTTTAAACACGATTTTCATTTGTACACAATCTAGTCAGCATAACGCCATTTTACAACATAAGGTCGTTCAAATGTAATAATCGAATGAGTGTCCTATAGCGCTATAGGCTATTGAATTTCTTAGCGTAGCCTGTAATAGGCCCTAATAGTGTTTTGTATGTATGTATGTATGTATGTAGCCTATGCATGCATGCATGCATGCATGCATGCATGTATGTATGTATGTATGTATGTATGTATGTATGTATGTATGTATGTATGTATGTATGTATGTATGTATGTATGTATGTATGTATGTATGTATGTATGTATGTATGTATGTATGTATGTATGTATGTATGTATGTATGTATGTATGTATGTATGTATGTATGTATGTATGTATGTATGTATGTATGTATGTACGTTTGTATGTACAGGGGCATGTATATTCGTTTATATGTTGAGAATGTTAATATACTGCCCGAGAGTTCTTTAAGTGGGTCATTCTCATCAGTCAACATGTTATCGGACTCGTAGCTCCAGCCGAGGTTGTCTACCGACGTCAGCCGAGAGGCAGTGTGAGATTTCCCAGGTCATGACCCAGCCGGTCAGAACGAAGGGGCTGAGCCGGAGTCCTCGGCTGTGCCTGCCGCATGTTGTATGTTGTGGCCCTGTGTTGGTGCTTTGTCTTTGGTCTGGTGCACTTGAGGGTACGTTTGACCTCAGGTGACCTAATGTGTACAAGTATAGTTGTGTGGTATTGAGATGAAGTCCTATACTACAGGATGCGGTCTTTATAGATGCATGCAATCACGCCATATAGCACATTTTGCAAATCAGTGTTACATAAAATATTTTTCAAATTCACATCCAAATGCTTAGAGGCACACTTCTCACGAAGTGTCTGTGCAATGTGTTCTTTCTGACAATGTAGTAGCAGATGTGATGTTGTTTCCTGCACGTTGCACATGTCACATAGGCCAGTGGGATGTATTTTGAGATTGTACAATCTGTTATTTAAATTTACATGTCCCAATCTCAATCTCGTTAATTGCACTTCTTTTCTCCGATTGTAGTCTATGTACTTAATGTTAGTGTTAACAGTGGGATATAGAGCCTTGTAGAATTGTCCCCTCTGGTCATTTGTGTATTCCGTTTGCCATTTGTTAATTACATAAGAGTCTATCATTAAGTAAACTTCGGACAGTTCTAGGTATTTAGTGGAGTTTATTTGAGTACTGGTAAGAGATTCCTTAGCTAGTCTATCAGCTATTTCATTGCCTTCGATATCCAGATGACTAGGTATCCAGACTACCTCAACCGTACTCAATGCAATGCCATTATACACTCCAATGGTTTCATCAAGCAATGTGGGTCTTGATTTTGATATGGATCTTTTGAGGGATGTTACTACGCTTAATGAATCAGAAAATATTACAAAGTGGCGCTTTTCACTGTCATTTTCAGCGATCCACTGTAGAGCTTCCTTTATCGCCGTCAATTCCGCAGCGTACACACTCGAATAATCGCATAGTCTCATTGTGCCATATACATGCTCGCTGGGTATGACAAAGGCTGCAGCAGCTACATTGCCCGCTTTTGACCCATCTGTGTATTATACATGTGTGGTGCTGGTATTCTTGTATTGTCTCCATCACTAATTGTTTTATACCATCGGGATGGTCTACCTTTTTGCTTTCTGACTTTCGAAGGCTGGTGTTAACCTTTATGGGTTTATTTAACCAGGGTGGAGTATGAGGAAAGGATGGACCTTTGAAAGGCATGTTTAATGATGATAGGCCCTCAGAGGTTCGTGTATAGATGGACTGAAACTTGCTATGTCTAGTCTTATATTCATTCGTCCAGTGTGGCTGTAGTGTGTTACTAATTGGGCTGGGTTCACTGCCTTTGATTTTTGTGCTGAATTTCAGCGCGTTCTGCAGGTATCTTAAATGCAGCGGTATTTCCCCACACTCATTTTGTAAAGCAGATGCAGGAGTTCCTTTGGCAGCTCCGCAGCATAGCCTCAGTGCTTCAGTTTGAATGGATGTAAGTTTTGCCAGTGAAGTCTTGTTTGCTGTTGAAAAGGCTATATCACCATACTCCAATATCGGTCGAATTAATGTCCTATAGATAGTCATTAATGTCCTCTTGGACGCTCCCCACGTGTACCCTGACACAGCTCTCATTAGATTGAGTCGTCGTTTGCACTTTTCAACGATATAATTTATGTGTGCATTCCATGTTAACTTGTTGTCGAAAACCACTCCCAGGAATTTAGCCGTCTTCTCAAGTTTTATGGACTTCTTACCAAGCTTGAGGTCGATTTTCGGTTTAGAGCGTGCATATGAAAAGAGAACTGCCGTGGTTTTATTTATTGAGATTTTGAAGCCGTTTTTATCACACCACTCATGGATTGCGTTTAGTGACGATTGTATTTTGTCTTCTATAGTTTTAATGTTTCGGTGGCCGACATATATGGCACTATTATCAGCAAACAGTGTCATATCAACTCCGTGCAGGCCTGGGGGAATATCGTTTATCATTAGTAAAAATAGTACCGGCGAAATAATGGAACCTTGTGGTGTTCCGTTTTCCTGAATGCATTTATCGGATAGTTCGGCTCCGACTTTCACTTGGAATGTTCGATTAGACAGAAAACTTTTAATCCAGTTAAAGGTGTGACCCGTTATTCCTATATTCTGTAATTTACAGAGGAGTGTGGGTACGTGTAGCATGTCGTATGCTCTTTCGAAGTCAATGAAGACAGCTAGCACGCTTTCCTTATTTTTTAACTTTTTTAAGATATAGTCATGTAATCGGAGAATGTGATGGACAGTACTTTTGTTTTTTCGGAAGCCAGTTTGATTTTTACTACGAAGATTATTCCTTTCTAGAAACCACTGCAGACGATTGGTAACCATCTTTTCCATGACTTTGCAAATTGTGGATGTTAATGAGATTGGTCGATATGACTCCGGCAATGATGCATTTTTGGTCGGTTTTAGTAACGGTACAATGGTGGCATGGTGCCAGTCGTCTGGTAGGTCACTTTCTTCCCAAATTTTGTTGTAGTATGTTAACAGGACTCGCAGTGCGTTTCGATGTAGGTGCTTTAGTAGTTCGTACGGTATACGATCATCTCCAGGGGATTTGTTGCATTTAACGCTTCGGATGGCATCTTTTAGCTCGCTAAGCGTGAACTCTGCGTTAAGTGCATCGACTTCAGTATCTAGGGTGATCGTTAGCGACTGCTTATCGTTTTCGATTTTCGCCAGTTCTATGTGTTTAAGAAATTCCTTTGTATAGTTGTCATGACTGCTTGTATTTGCGTATGTTGCTGCTAGTAGATTTGCCTTTTCGAGATTTGTTTCGGCTTTATTCGAATCTACGGTTAAAGTTGGAATGGTGGTATTTGAGGCAACGCCATTCATACGTCGGGCCATATTCCATACGGTTGCCAGCTTTGTTTCATTTGTCATTTCGGAGCAGTAGTTTGCCCAACAAGCCCTGGCTTCCGATTTTATAGTATATTTAACAACTGCTTCTTGTTGTTTGTAGGCCACACAGTCTTTCAATTCTCGTGATTTTTGCATTTTATTGCGGAGTTTATTTCGTTTATATATAGCCTCACTGCACTTTTCATTCCAGTAAGGTAACGGCCGACGTTTCTTATTTTTATCACTTTTGTATGGGGTTCGTCTTGGTATTGAGGTATTGGCGAGATTAGTAAGTGCCTCAATAAAATTACTGAAGGTGTCATTGTTGTCATCATCCAGTAAGCCTTCCGTTATATGATATTTGCTATTTTCTTTATAAGCCTTCCAGTCAGCTCGTTTTAGCTTCCACAAGTGCTTTATTTATGTAAAGCAGTTAGCCTAACAGTTTTCATTGCATAACGATATCTTATGGTTGTCGTCAGTGCTATTATAGCCGTTGACGTCGACCTTAGGCCGGACAAGGAGGGTAGTTAGTCTAACGTAAGCGATTCTTCAATTTATTGAGAGGGAATATTCTGAAAAGAGGTGTGCAATGGCTATCTCTTTCCGCACCACCATTGTCGTAACCATTTGCACGCCCTGAAAAGCTCCTTGTGTTAACCAGGTCACATTTTATGGAGGAGGGTTTGCAGATGGAAACTTAAGGTAGACCTACAATACTATCTTATACAGATTGGTTAATTGTCTCTTGGGAATCGACTGCTTCTATCCAAAGGCTTCCATCTCAAACTGCGACTAATATTAGATTTATTTAGAGTCCTTTATGTTCCTTGTACGTCTTACGTTGGAATTTCAAGTGGTTGAATTCAATCAGACCAATGGTTTGACGTTCGACACCTCTGATTTGTGAACAACAGTTTAAATATAAGGTTTGCCATAAGACTATAATTATGGTCAAACTAATGCACATTGTTCACCACTTTTCATATACGCGTGCAAACCAACGACGATCTGGAACGAATTATTTGCAATAAAACAACAAAATGACATACAATTGAATTATTTTAAAGGCGTTAACTTCCATGATAGGCCCCTAGTGGCCATGAGGTGTCGTTAAACTTTTGGAATAATGTTTTAAAGATTGCATTAATCCTTTAGGAACGGTGAGAACTGTTCAAACTAATTTCTGCCGATGTCAACGACATTTTCTGCCATAAGATGTCGCTAAACTCTGAATCCAACCCAACCCATTAGGCCAATGTACTTATTTGATGTTATCGCATATTCGACGTCTTGATCATGATCCAGGTCTAGTATTTTGTAACGTGTTATTTGATGCTTTCAGCAAGCGCGTTTTGGATTACAATTATCGACGATATACAACAACATGTTTCACGGGATTTGATCTTTAATCCTACGTCTAGAATAACCAGCTAGGCTTAATAGGTTTCAGATTTTACAACATATTGGAGATCCACAAATGTTGGAAGATCAAGCGATATGTAGATCAATCGCCATCGTAATCCAAGACTCAGAAAATTAGTCACTAACACTTTGCAGTTTAACTAAAGTACTAAACCAATGGCTTCGTGTTGGAGTTGACTTAAGGACATAAGTTCCAATGCGCTACCGGTCAATTAAAGTGCCATGATGTATATTAAAGTGCCATATGTAGATAAAAGCGCCATCTGTCAATTAAACTCAGCCATAATGAGCACGCTGACTGTACACTGCCAGTGGGAAGATCAGGCGGCTAGGGAGAGGATTCGCCATCATATATATGCTGAGGCTAAGAAAATGAAATTGCTAACACTTCACTTCATATCCGTGACTGCTTTCGATATCTGATTTAGCTTCTTCTTTAGTAAGAGTCGCCACCTAGCGAATGTACTGAAAACAAATGTTAGCACCGGCTTTTAAAAACCAGTGATTCAGATCAGCATTGACATTCGATCTGAAACTGTTCTAGTTTTCTAATCTGAAAACTTCTTATGTTAATACACGATCTTGCCAAGAGCACCCCAATTCAACCTAATCCAGTCAATAAGAAGACCAGTCCCTTTAGCAATCCTCATTGGCGGCCATGAGTATCAAGTGTTAACGACTTCATTTTCTTAGCCTCGGTATATGAGAGCAAGTGGCCAGTCCTCTCCATCACCGTCTGTGTATTCACTATAGCTGAGTTGGCTAGGGGGCGCGAAGGAGCAGTATTCTGGAAACAGCTTTCCACCCTAGCGGAGATTTGAATCCCGACCTATCGATTGACAACGCATCACGCTAATGCACTAGACCACACCGAATAAATTACCTGGCTCTAGAGATTCGACATGATGTAGCGCCAGTCATTAATATGACGTAGGTAACGCGGCCGTTGAGTGGCTGTGAGAGATTTCTGAGGCTTACATTTCAAGTTACATTTACGGTTACAGTTAAATTTACATTAACATTTACAGTTACGGTACATTAATTTTACAGTAACATTTACATTTTCAGTTACATTTTAATTCAAGCTGTAGACCTCATCTATCGGATATACGTCAACATGCCCTTTCTTATAGGCTACAATCCGCAACCTTTTCCAGACGACACTTGACTATTGCAACTCTATACTCCATGATCTCCATGAATGCACACTACTTCCTGTAACTAGACAGAGGCGATATAACACATGCTCTTCAATTTTCTACACCGGCAACCTGTATGTGAATGTATCCACTTCAAGCTAGCACTACTCATGTATAAAGCACGTGCAATCACTTCCCATCCTTCTTACCTTCCATTGGTTACACCCTGTAGCTCTGCTGAATGTCGCTCCTCTCTCCGATCAGCATCTGCTGGAAAGTATATGTTCTTCCTGGTACACGTCTTGTCTTTGACCAGCGTTCATTCACAGTTTCCGCTCCCTCCTTCATCTGGAACTCTCTACCTCCTCGTGTTCGCTACTCTCCTACCTAAACTGAAAACTTACCTATTTTAGGCTAACTAGTAGGCCTACCTATGGCTCTTAATGTTTGCCCGGATTCAATGTGCACTTCTGAACTTTGTAAGCAATGCATTTTCAAACTACAGTTACACTCTATATAGAAGACATAGGCTACTTACAGTAGGCTACATTAGCAGCGATTGTATATAATAATTATTGAATCGAGTTTTTAAAACTTCATAAAATTAACAGCAGAAGCGAACACGTCGTTAAGTTAATATTTACAATCAAAGAATTCTGCCAGAGTCGCAAATTTCATCGTTGTAAAATCAAACTTGGAAAATTCATCGGCGAAGATTTGCCCCAGTCACTCGCCAGGAAAGCACCGGGGTAGAGGGTGGATGCCTGTTTCAAAATTCTCTAAATTCATGTCACCCTACTGGATTTTTCTGCCTGGGTTGTCTTCCGTAGTCTTCCTCCACTCCCCAGAAACCCACTAGGCAGTGCGGAAGGAGGCTGCCTGTATTCGCCATGTCACAGATCTGTCTTTGGTTGTCGATAGTATGTGAAAAATGCCGTGGAAACGGCAACCCTCCTGAGAGGAGCAGGTCACAGGTGATGGTGACGACGACGACAGTGATGATGATAATGATGACAACGCTAAATGATGATGGTCATGATGTCGACAACGATGATGCTGACGAACGACAACGAAAATGATGATGACGATGGTGATGATGACGACGACGACGACGATGATGATGATGATAAGTGAAGCACGGGTTTGAAGCTTTCTAAAGAGTCAGAACGACATCTGACTTAAAACTCCTCGTGTAGCTTCACTGCATCTGCCATCATCACACATCGTCCGCTCGGCCAGAGACGGTTTTAAACTCCGAAAGGAAGATCCTATCCGTGCTGTTGAGCCGCGATGGGACGACGAGCTTTGACTCGTTGGTGTCTGAGGTCAGCCGGTAGGTGGCGACCTTCGAACAGCAGACGATCTCGTGGAAAGCGACGCGGAAGTCGCGCGACGTACTGTTATAGATGATCGGATTGACGCAGGAGTTGAAGTAGGCGAGGCAGTAGATGACGACGCTGAAGATCTGGTAGGCGAAGTCCGACGGAATGCTACTGAAGTAGGCGACAAGCAGGTGGATGTGTATAGGGAGCCAGAGCAGGGCGAAGACCACGACGACTAGGACCAGGAGGCGACTGGCCTGTTTCTTGCGGCTGGTCGTACGAGTCGCCCGGTCCTGCAACATGACCGTCTTCTGGTGGGTAATGTGTCTGAGAATACACAGCGAGAAAACGGCGATGATTGCCAGTGGAAGAATATAGGCGAAGACGAAGAACGTGGCGAATATGCGTCGCCCTATCTCTGGCCCGTTGTGGTCGCACTCGATGAGCCCGTGCGCGCCGATTTTGACCCCGTATGACGTCAGAATGGGGATGTTGACGACGAGCATTACGACCCAGATGCCGGCGATCGCGAGGACTATGTTGCGACGAGTGCGGATGTGCATCGTCTGGACGTTGCGTACTACGGTCATGTACCGAATGACCGAGATCATGACGAGCGTGTAGACGGTAACGTAGGCCGTGAGGTTGACGGAGTAGTGCATCAGCTTGCAGAGGATGTCGCCGAAGGGCCAGGTGGAAGCGGCGAAGTGGTAGGCGGTGAAAGGTGGAACGATGACGACGAAGGACAGATCGGCGAAGGCCAGGTTCAGCAACATCAGGTTGATGACGGTTCGCATCTGGTGACGCGACAGGATGACGTAGATGACGAGGCTGTTCCCGACGATTCCGACGAGCGAGATGGCGCCGAAGAGAGCTGGAACGACGACCTGGTAGAGGACGAAGTAGAGAAATCCAGCGTACTGGTTCTCGAAGTCGTCGTCGTCCAGATCCTCGTCCGATGATGTGTTGCTCGTGACCTGTGAGAGGTTCACGATCAAGTCCTTCGAATCGTTCGGTCTCATTGTGTCACAGGAGAAGTAGAGAGAATACGACACCTGCGGATCGAAAATACGACTTTGTCCTAGTCAGGTAGCGTCTGAAAATTGTATGCAGGACGTATTACTTTGGTGGCGTGTCACTATTCAGAAACGTGTCTAACTTTGGCTTGTCGCTATTTAGATAGCGACTGAACTTTTTCTTTGGTCTGTCGCTATTCAGATAGCGACTTAAACTTTATACGGAGCCTTTTACTTTGGCGTGTCACTAATCAGAAACTATTCAGACAGGTCACATAGCCTAGACGTGTCTTACTTTGACTTGTTGCTATTCAGATAGCGACTGAAACTTTTACTTTGGCTTGTCTCTATTCAGATAGCGTCTGAAATTTTTGCTTTGGCTTGTCTCTATTCAGATAGCGTCTGAAATTTTTACTTTAGCTTGTCGCAATACAGATAGCTACTATAACTGGTGTAACCTTGGTGTATAACTATTGGAAGTGATAGAGAACTTGTTTAACTCGGCTTGTGACTATAAAAAGTGATTGATGCTTGTTAAACATTGGTTCCTTGATACTTTGACGTATTACTATTCAAGAATATCGTATACACTCCTGAGAGCTAACGATTGAACGTTTAAGCAGTTACATAGCGTCGTTTGATCGCTTTTAAAAGGTGTCAATTTGTCATTACTCTAACACTACGCTAACTATTATTATTATTATTATTATTATTATTATTATTATTATTATTATTATTATTATTATTATTATTATTATTATTATTATTATTATTATTATTATTATTATTATTTTACCCGAGGTATCACTGATCCCTCAGGATATGGAAAAAAATTATTATTATTATTATTATTATTATTATTATTATTATTATTATTATTATTATTATTATTATTATTATTATTATTATTATGCACTAGATATTCAGTTTATATAATAAAAGACAGAACTGCTATAATTATTTTCTTGTCCAAGTTCTCGTCTAGTTGCACTTACGTTTCTTTGGGTACCTATTGAAATAGTGACTGAAGCCAAGATTCTTTTCACGTGTGACATTCACCACAAGCCGACCGAAAACGTTTTCTGAATGTCGCGAATGAATGCTTCCATCTAGGGATTTTTCACAGAATGTTACGATTTTTTCGGTCCTTCTTTATGTCATGTCATTGGTTAAGATCGACTGGAAGTGTTGCGGAATAACTCTTCCAGTTTGGAGCTTCAGCGTAAGCTTCTGATAACAGTAAACTTCTGGATATGCACTGCAGCATGGCTTCGATGTTCCAGAGTTAAACCTTCGAAGAGATTCGACAAAATAGTGCCAGAAAGGACTCTTGAAGGATGTTTTAATCATAAACGAGTCGTAAGAACACTGATTGGAACAAGGAAGAGAGTAGCGCTGCCTGGTACATACGAGAGGTAACGCTCTCCATAAACTGTGTTCATTGTTCACAGTCTTTACCTGTTCAGTTTGAACATTTTTCCATCTGAAAATTTATGTTCACCGGATGAGATGGATTATTCCTGTCTCGCAAATTCGACCACAGGAATCCAATGACGTGCTGTCTTTTCTGTGGTCAGTTTCTCTCAGTCTAGGAATTATTATTACTCATTTATTAAGCACCACTATCTAATGACCAAGCATTCATCGATGGCACTGCAATCGAGATTCATCTTACGCCATGATTCAGTCAGGTGGCTACTGTACACAGGTCATCGATATCTTCTGAAAAGCAGACAAACGGACATTGTTATTATTATTATTATTATTATTATTATTATTATTATTATTATTATTATTATTATTATTATTATTATTATTATTATTATTTTTATTATTATTATTATTATTATTATTATTATTATTATTATTATTATTATTATTATTATTATTATTATTATTATTATTATTATTATTATTATTATTATTATTAATAGTAGTAGTAGTAGTAGTAGTAGTAGTAGAGGTAGTAGTAGTAGTAGTAGTAGTAGTAGTAGGAGCAGCAGCAGTAATTAATAGTAGTTGACGTAGTAGTAGTAATAGTAGTAGTAGTAGTAGTAGTAGTAGTAGTAGTAGTAGTAGTAGTAGTAGTAGTAGTAGTAGTAGTAGTAGTAGTAGTAGTAGTAGTAGTAGTAGTAGCAGTAGCAGTAGCAGTAGCAGTAGCAGTAGCAGTAGCAGTAGCAGTAGCAGTAGCAGTAGCACCAGCAGCACCAGTAGTAGCGGTAGTAGTAGTAGTAGTAATTGTTGTAGTTTCTTTTTAACGATGTCATAAAAATATGATTAATCCTGTAGGCCTGGTGGGTCCGCCTGCCTTCTCTGTTGCTGGAGCGACGCTCTGGAGTTTCACTCCGTATTTCTGCAAGTTATCTAACGTCGACTAGGTCCAAGATAACATTTATTTAACAGATTGGTTATTTCGGTATCTCTTGGGTCTCATCGCTCTCGACCGGTGTTGTCAACGAACTCTCAGAATGCAACTGCAAGTAAGCATTCTCAGAAGCGACCACCGATGCATTATAACAGCGCGGCCACTAGGGAGATTACCAGATGAAACTTCACAGACCCAACACTGTGAAACACGACTGCTAGCAGTTGGCCTTCCGCCGGTAGAAACTCAAGGTAAATGTCACACAGATTAGCAGGAACGTAGCAAGGTATTATTGCGCTCTGTGCCAAGGGTAAATATAACAGCCCCCCCAAATAAATATAGCGCCCCCAAAGATCAACTTAACCAATAAAGGCCAAATTTGTTATCTCGAATATAATATACACTATAAATATGTTCAAACGACAGTTTGAAATAAGGTAGGCCTACTGTATCTATCTATTTTTTTTATATTATACATATACACACTTTTATTGGTTGTTACTTGATTTTATTACATTTATTTCAGTTTAAATGGATATTATATTTCAAGATAAAGTAATTAGTTTGATAATTAAATCATTCCGTCTCAAAATTTGCGCCCCCTTGAGACCTTGAGTTGCGACCTGTTCCGTGGCACCTCTGGAACATTCCTCGCTACGGCACTGGCCAATATCATAGTAATTTTGGCCATAATGCTCAGTCAAGGCCAGTTTACTTTCTTAAGAATAACGACATAAACTTTATTATAACGTATCCCAATATCCAATGGGTGGGGCCCCATAATAAAACCTGCATAGAGTCATTGCCTTGTATATGTCAGTATGGTCCCAGATATAACTGAGACAGGCCTGACGTAATCAACAGTGACGTTGTGCTTACATACTGATTGATGACGTCATTTTGCACATTTTGTAAAACAAAGGCTATTGATGACATAAATCCATTGCCAATGGCAACTTTCATAGGATTTTCAATTTAGACAGACCATGCATGGACTTTATGTACTATTGAGGCGTTTATGGGCAGAAAATGATGTAAGCCTACGTTTAGTCATAAATTTCTATACACATCATAAGTATTTTTGCTGAAACAACAAGCTTCATGTTCAGAAATAAAAAATCGACATGGTGGTCGATATTAAAAGGTAAGCTACTAAAATCTTTGTAATCGAAATATTCGTAGGAAAGCGTAATAGGCCCTAGGCACCATTGCATTCGTAGAGCCCAACTCAGCTGTCAACTCTGCAGTAAAGCTAAACGAATTCACATTATATCTTGAAGTCATGTTTAATCATGATTCACGACCACACCCAGTTTTGATTTTAAATCTTTTACTTTCTGTAATATTGATTTAATTCAATATCCACTAATGCCATGATGCAATATTTCCAGTTGGGCGCCTTCTCACTCGTGTATCTGGAGACTTTTCCAGAATGTTCCTCTCAGCGGACCAGCTTTTCGAAGCACTTTCTCCCTCCCAGAACTTGACGAGCCTTAGCCAACTCAGATAGTAAAAAATCTTCATCGTCATAGTAACTCTCGATGAATCGTTTGTATCTCAGGCAAAAAAAGAAATAAAATGATCACAAATCTGAATAGATGCATGTAATAAAGAACAGAAAACGTTAGAGATCTGTTACACTTTAGTTTACAAAGCTTTTGAACCATGTTTTGCATCCTATTTTCGTTGGAAGTCCAGTGTCTTAGTTCAAAGCACCGTACCTGTCAGGTCTGGGTCAAAATATAACGTTTTCTCCATTTCATCCCGTTAGAGGCGGA
This sequence comes from Allolobophora icterica, assembly GCA_963556255.1. Lineage (NCBI taxonomy): Eukaryota > Metazoa > Annelida > Clitellata > Crassiclitellata > Lumbricidae > Allolobophora > Allolobophora icterica. The sequence goes on from OY744615.1 coordinate 44,498,445, forward strand.
CCACTGATGCCATGAAAGAGCTGGGGAGGAGGATCAAGACCTGACACCCAACATCTTTTCAGTTACCCAGCTGAGGGGGTTAGAATAAGAGATAGGGGTTGAACCCCAAACACTTGCGCCAACTAACACACTATCAATTTTCAATTGACTGTTTCAGAGTACAACTATGTAGAGATTGTATACTCCAGGACAGTATGAGAATTGTAGGTTAGACTTTGATTTACTTGGAGTTGGGGTGTGCAATGAAGTCTTTACTGTGGGGTCCTGAGAAAGACTGGGGGGTTAAACCCACCAACCCCCCGACAATTCTCACCCTGCTCCAGGAGAAAAGTCTGGTTGAAGACAGATGTCTTCACTAAATTAAACATATATGGCCAACATTTAGCAAACCGACTTCAAAATCAAGATGTGAAGTGGAGACACAAGGTATATTTGAACTTTACTTTTTCATTGGTTTCGATGTAATGGTAATTTATTATTGAAGGGGTGTTTTCAGCAAAGCCAGAAGTCTAGATCGAAGGTCAACTTTAGATATATGGCCAACATGAAGATAAATCCAACTTCAAAGTCAAGATGTGAAGTGAAGATTCGAGGTATGGTTAAACTTTACTTTTTCATTGGTTTCTGTCTTATGGTAAATTGGTAATTTATAGTTGAATGGGGGTTTCAGCAAAGCCAGAAGTTTAGATCGAAGGTCAACTTTAGATATATGGCCAACATGAAGATAAATCCAACTTCAAAGTCAAGATGTGAAGTGAAGATACGAGGTATGGTTAAACTTCACTTTTTCATTGGTTTCTGTCTTATGGTAATTAATAGTTGAATTGGGGTTTCAGCAAAAGTAAAAAGTCCAGATCGAAGGTCAACTTTAGATATATGGCCAACATGAAGATAAATCCAACTTCAAAGAAAAGATGTGAAGTGAAGATACGAGGTATGGTTAAACTTCACTTTTTCATTGGTTTCTGTCTTATGGTAATTTATAGTTGAATGGGGGTTTCAGCAAGGCATAAAGTCCAGATCGAAGGTCAACTTTAGATATATGGCCAACATGAAGATAAATCCAACTTCAAAGTAAAGATGTGAAGTGAAGATACGAGGTATGGTTAAACTTCACTTTTTCATTGGTTTCTGTCTTATGGTAATTAATAGTTGAATTGGGGTTTCAGCAAAAGTAAAAAGTCCAGATCGAAGGTCAACTTTAGATATATGGCCAACATGAAGATAAATCCAACTTCAAAGTAAAGATGTGAAATGAAGATACGAGGTATGGTTAAACTTCACTTTTCCATTGGTTTCTGTCTAATTTATAGTTGAATGGGGGTTTCAGCAAGGCATAAAGTCCAGATCGAAGGTCAACTTTAGATATATGGCCAACATGAAGGTAAATCCAACTTCAAAGTCAAGATGTACCGGTCGTCAAGGTAGAGAGATTCTGACACAAAATTATTTAAGAGAGATTTAAACGCAAAATAATGTCTGGGTGCTGACGAAGCCCCGTCATGAAACACCCACGACTCTCGTGCAACCAACGGACAGGGTGAACTATAGATTACAAACGCTCACGCTCTGGTGCGTTATATGGAAAGAGGCCGAACCCAAACATAAACTTGAATCCGATGCAGCCTCCCTCTCGACTCCACGCGTCTCGACTCCAGACATCCAATCAGCCGTGCTCCATGCCTGCTTCTCAATTTGCGCGCCGCTCAAAGACGCTCACAGCTCTTCTGTGACAGTGGACAAGGTTAAGGAGTCGTTCGTAAGGGCCTTTCTTCACCTGACCTGCGACATTCCAATCGAGACAATCATCTCCAAAGCCAATGGCGCCCTTAAAGACGTTGATCATGCGTAGAACACAACGTTAACGTCAATGGCGGTCACCGCCTGCTAACCCTGGGTCCACTGCTTCAATGATGGAAGATGAAGATGGAAGAAAGGAAAAGGCAAGAGGTAAAGACGTTCGGAAAAAGAAACTAAAAGCCAATAGTCACTAAAACTACCTATAGGAGAACATAGATACTGTCTCAGTTAGCTACATTGGTAAGAGCGTCGGCTGCGTTCCATACTCCTCTGTAGAAGAGAACATGCGATCCGCTTCCCGAAGGTGGCTTCTTACAGAGATATTTATCTCGGGCTAGCATGGTCCGTACACGGGGACCTTAAATGGCGTGGCGCCTATTCCAAACGGGCAGCGGTGGTGAAGTATCTCACCCGATCAATTCATTGAAAAATGAGCAGGATCGAGGCCATATACGGTCGCTATAGGATATCGCGTACACTTACATTTAAAAAGATATAGGCCCTAATAATGAACAGTCGAAACTTAGACCAACCGGGAAAGACAATAATCACTAAAACTTTCATTCTATAGCTCACACACCGAACACGCTAGATTGAAACCACCCAGGCAGGATAGGCATCATCGGCTGACCTGTAGTATTATAACTTAAAAAGATCTGTTGACGCCAATCGTCTTTGACGTGGCACGTCGTTAAATGAATATTATAAAAAGGGAAATTTAATTCACTGTACATTTGCTTACCATTTTTTACAACAAATTAAAGCAGTTACAACTTTAACAGTTATAAGACCCTTCGACCTAAACCTTAAAAGAAAATACGAGTTTTTATATAACTTAGATTTGGTATGGAAAACTTTCAGAAATAGAAATCTGAATAATCCTACAAAACCTTCCCTTAGTTGATGAAGCTAGTTAACCAAGCAACGTTAAAAGCGCTTATACAGAATCTCTGAAAGCTTTTAAAAGGTGTTCATTTGCCATAAGCCTAACACTAACGGTACCGGTACGTTAACTATTATTATTATTATTATTATTATTATTATTATTATTATTATTATTATTATTATTATTATTATTATTATTATTATTATTATTATTATTATTATTATTATTATTATCATTATTATTATTATTATTATTATTATTATTATTATTATTATTATTATTATTATTATTATTATTATTATTATTATTATTATTATCATCATCATTATTAGTATTATTATTATTATTATTATCATTATTATTATTATTATTATTATTATTATTATTATTATTATTATTATTATTATTATTATTATTATTATTATTATTATTATTATTATTATTATTATTATTACGCGTTTATATAGCGCCCCTGCCTATTGACCAAACATCAATCGATGGCACTGAGCAGTTGTGAGTAAAGGACTTTTTTATATAATATTCTTTATTATTTCAAACCGACAGACGAAGTAAGATTACACTGAAACATGACAGTAGTACAATCAATATCTTAATTAAACACACGGTTTGGCAGCCATGCAAGGCTCCGCCCTGGGGTTTACGGGTATCGAACCGCGAATCTAATGCTCTCCTGGCCATGAGTGTTACCATTACTCTATCTCCCTCCCCTTGCTCAAGGTCCCTACACAGTAACCATCTCAGGTGAGGAGAATCGAACCAGTGCTCTCCGCGCTACAAGGCGAGCGCTCTAACCAATCGAATACCGTAAACGGGCAGCGGTTGTGAAAGATCTCACCCGATCAATTCATTAAAAATTAAGCCGGGTCGAGGCCATACGGTCGCTATAGAAAATCACGTACATTTTCATTTACATTTACCTTGTCCCACGGTGAAAAAAATGTGTTATACGCAGTTTCTAAACTATGCGTGAAGCGTTCCCTGTAGATTCTGATATTTTTGCCATTTGAGTGGCACTATATAAATATTCAAATACAGTTACATTACAGTTCTGTTCTCGTGGTTCCAAATATGATGGGCGCATAATAGAACATGATACATGAGTGTATTTTAATTGCTTTCTCTTATTTTGTAACGGCTCTATTGTTCTATCGTTCTTGTTCAATTGTTCTATTGTTCAATTGCTCTATTGTTCTGGTGCTCTATTGCTCTGTTGTTCTATTGGTCCATTGCTCTGTTGTTTTATTGTTCTATTATTCAATTGTTGTACTGTTCAACTGCTCTATTGTTGTATTGTTCAGTTGCTCTGTTGCTCTTGTTCTATTGCTTTATTGTTCTATTGCTCCATTGCTCTGATGTTTTATTGTTCTATTGTTCAATTGCTCTATTCTATTGTTCGATTGCTCTATTGTTGCATGGTTCTTTTGCTCTATTGTTCGTGGGTAGGACCGTGCCCCGCGCTTACCTTAAAAGTAGCACTTAGAAAATCGGAATTTATTCAGGAGCTCTAAGTTTACGATTACGGCTAATCCAATCGAGAGATTTTATAGCACTGTTATATTAATACATGAAGCGTAAATCAATGGTCAATCTCTTCAAATCCACGACATAAACTCGTTCATCGATTCCTTGGTCGATCGCAAAATGCGCTATAAAATCTCGAGACATTTGCATACAGCACCCAGAAGACCTTGAACATTAATTCAACGAACTGCAGTTCCGTGACGGTCATTGTAATTACTTGTAATTAATTGTCCAATCGAAGGTCCGGCCATCGATTCTTCGTTGAACAATCAAGTGCAGACTTAAGTGCGTGCACGAATGCATGACTGCACAGCTTGAGGCAGCGGACGAGCAACGGACCGTGACCAACTCACGGTCACGCATCAATGAATTCATCTCACATTATGTGTTGCACGTAAGTATGTATGTAACTAAGTAACTAAGCAAATAAGCCAGTCAGTCAGTCAGTTGCAAATGAGTAAGTAAGTACGCTGCGTGATGAGTGTTATGTATAATATACCTGGTGGTCGTTGCATGTGCAAGCAAACTGAGCACGTTACAATTGTCTGCTCACTAATTAATATTATTTTTTAGGGGAGCTTTGTTCTGGAATAGCTAGTCTTCGCAGATATTATTATTATTATTTTTTTCCCGGGGTGTCAAGGATCCCCCAGGTAGATAAAAAAAATTGTCCGGAGACATATGATAAAATAAAAAATTATTCCTGGAATGGCCGAGCGAGTTTTTATTATTATTATTATTATTATTATTATTATTATTATTATTATTATTATTATTATTACTATTATTTTTATGCGTTTATTAAGCGCCGCTATCTAATGACCAAGTATCAATCGCTGGCGGTGAGAAATAATTGTGAGTGAAGGACTTGCTTAAGCTCAGGGGAGGTCGGAGGACGCTCAAACCCGTAATCGCAATTCAATGGTCTAACCAATCGTCTACCCCACGCTACCGTGTCCGTATTTACCGTATCTACAATTATAAGCCGCTACACCGCTAACACAAAATACGCAAAAGTTTATATACTTAAATATAAGTAGAAAACCATATACATGCAAGTACATATACACTATATACAAGGTCCCTTTTTCATTCCTCCGTCCCTCCCTTCCTTCCTGCATTCCTCCCACCTTCTTCCATTCCTCCTCCCACTCTTTCTCCTTCCTCCCACCATTCCTCCATTCCTTCCTCCATTCATCCCTCACTCTCTCCATCCATCCACCCCACCATTCCTCCATTCATTCCACCATCCCTAAATCCCTTTCTCCATTTTCCTCCCACCTTCCCTCCCTCCGCACATTCAATTCCAGACTTCGAGACATCGTCGTTTAAATCAGGCACACAGATCTCCGCCACCGCCGCCGCCGGCTTTCCATAATCCTCCTCTGTCGTCGTCTAAGAAACTCCTTCCATCATCCATCACGGCCACTCCTTCTTCCCGATCCATCTGGTAACAAGCTGACCTCTACTCCGACGCCGCTCCTTCGATCCGGAGCCTCGTCAAATAATACCGACCGGATGTGCGACGGGCCAGGCGCTTAGAACCGGAAGTGCACGACGTTCGGCGCATGCTCAGTTCTCTTTTCATTTCTGTCCGACGGTTTTCGTGTTTCTTTCTCGTCGGCGGATTTAAGAATCTGGCGCCGCCTCAGGACGAGTCTTCTGCTTAGCGTCAAGTTCAAACTTTAGTTATGATGAAGGTTATGCTATTGATGGTAGCGGTGTTTGTATGCTTCTATGTATTTATGTATGTATGCATGCATGTATGTATGTGTGCATGTATGTATATAAGTATGTATGCATGTATGTATGTATGTATGTATGTATGTATGTATGTATGTATGTATGTATGTATGTATGTATGTATGTATGTATGTATGCATGCATGCATGCATGTATGTATGTATGTATGTATGTATGTATGTATGTATGTTTGTATGCATGTATGTATGTATGTATGTATGTATGTATGTATGTTTGTATGTATGTATGTATGTATGTATGTATGTATGTATGTATGTGCATGTGTATGCTTCTATGTATGTATGTATGTATGTATGTATGTATGTATGTATGTATGTATGTATGTATGTATGTATGTATGTATGTATGTATGTATGTATGTATGTATGTATGTATGTATGTATGTATGTATGTGTATGTGCATGTGTATGCTTCTATGTATGTATGACTTGTATGTAAGTATGTATGTATGTATTTATGTATGTATGTATGTATGTATGTATGTATGTATGTATGTATGTATGTATGTATGTATGACATTGTATGTATGTATGTATGTATGTATGTATGTATGTATGTATGTATGTATGTATGTGTATGTGTGTATGTATGTGTGTATGCATGTATGTAGATGTATGTATGTGTGTATGCATGTATGTATATAGTATGTATCTATGTATGCATTGTTTGTATGTGTGTATGTATGAATATGTAAAGCTAAATAAAGTTAAAGCCACTAAGAACAAAAAATTAATCAATAACCGAGCAGTGTTCAGACAATTAGAATAGTCCCCCGCTGACGAGCCCCCGCTGAAACGCAGACGTCAACCGACGGATTCCCGTCCAAAGCTGAAAAAGATGCGGCCATCTTGGTTACGTACATGGCAGTTATGCTGATGGTGGTAGTAGTGTGACAAACCTCTAATTTCCTATCCTCGACCTTGATCTGTTACCTAGATCTGTTACCTAGATCTGTTACCTAGATCTGTTACCTTGATCTGTTACCTAGATCTGTTACCTTGATCTGTTACCTAGATCTGTTACCTAGATCTGTTACCTTGATCTGTTACCTAGATCTGTTACCTAGATCTGTTACCTAGATCTGTTACCTAGATCTGTTACCTAGATCTGTTACCTTGATCTGTTACCTAGATCTGTTACCTAGATCTGTTACCTAGATCTGTTACCTAGATCTGTTACCTTGATCTGTTACCTAGATCTGTTACCTTGATCTGTTACCTAGATCTGTTACCTAGATCTGTTACCTAGATCTGTTACCTTGATCTGTTACCTAGATCTGTTACCTAGATCTGTTACCTTGATCTGTTACCTAGATCTGTTACCTTGATCTGTTACCTTGATCTGTTACCTAGATCTGTTACCTAGATCTGTTACCTTGATCTGTTACCTAGATCTGTTACCTTGATCTGTTACCTAGATCTGTTACCTAGATCTGTTACCTTGATCTGTTACCTTGATCTGTTACCTAGATCTGTTACCTAGATCTGTTACCTAGATCTGTTACCTAGATCTGTTACCTAGATCTGTTACCTAGATCTGTTACCTAGATCTGTTACCTTGATCTGTTACCTAGATCTGTTACCTTGATCTGTTACCTAGATCTGTTACCTACATCTGTTACCTAGATCTGTTACCTTGATCTGTTACCTAGATCTGTTACCTAGATCTGTTACCTAGATCTGTTACCTTGATCTGTTACCTAGATCTGTTACCTAGATCTGTTACCTAGATCTGTTACCTAGATCTGTTACCTAGATCTGTTACCTAGATCTGTTACCTTGATCTGTTACCTAGATCTGTTACCTTGATCTGTTACCTAGATCTGTTACCTAGATCTGTTACCTAGATCTGTTACCTAGATCTGTTACCTTGATCTGTTACCTAGATCTGTTACCTAGATCTGTTACCTAGATCTGTTACCTAGATCTGTTACCTTGATCTGTTACCTAGATCTGTTACCTTGATCTGTTACCTAGATCTGTTACCTAGATCTGTTACCTAGATCTGTTACCTTGATCTGTTACCTAGATCTGTTACCTAGATCTGTTACCTTGATCTGTTACCTAGATCTGTTACCTTGATCTGTTACCTAGATCTGTTACCTAGATCTGTTACCTAGATCTGTTACCTTGATCTGTTACCTAGATCTGTTACCTTGATCTGTTACCTAGATCTGTTACCTAGATCTGTTACCTTGATCTGTTACCTTGATCTGTTACCTAGATCTGTTACCTAGATCTGTTACCTAGATCTGTTACCTAGATCTGTTACCTAGATCTGTTACCTAGATCTGTTACCTAGATCTGTTACCTAGATCTGTTACCTTGATCTGTTACCTAGATCTGTTACCTTGATCTGTTACCTAGATCTGTTACCTACATCTGTTACCTAGATCTGTTACCTTGATCTGTTACCTAGATCTGTTACCTAGATCTGTTACCTAGATCTGTTACCTTGATCTGTTACCTAGATCTGTTACCTAGATCTGTTACCTAGATCTGTTACCTAGATCTGTTACCTTGATCTGTTACCTAGATCTGTTACCTAGATCTGTTACCTAGATCTGTTACCTTGATCTGTTACCTAGATCTGTTACCTTGATCTGTTACCTAGATCTGTTACCTAGATCTGTTACCTTGATCTGTTACCTTGATCTGTTACCTAGATCTGTTACCTAGATACCTAGATCTGTTACCTAGATCTGTTACCTAGATCTGTTACCTAGATCTGTTACCTAGATCTGTTACCTAGATCTGTTACCTTGATCTGTTACCTAGATCTGTTACCTAGATCTGTTACCTAGATCTGTTACCTTGATCTGTTACCTAGATCTGTTACCTAGATCTGTTACCTAGATCTGTTACCTAGATCTGTTACCTTGATCTGTTACCTAGATCTGTTACCTAGATCTGTTACCTAGATCTGTTACCTTGATCTGTACCGTCACCTTGGCTCCAGAAAGCATGTTGGCGTTCTCTGTTCGATTTTAGTCTTTACAAGCTTTGGCACCTCCTCGGCAAATGGCCTATTCCCACCCAACTGATGAATATTCATGAACAAGGACGCCATCTTGCTCCGTAGGCTATGACACAACGCATGTTTATCCACTATACTATAGGCTGCCTCTTTTTGACCTCCTGGATTTTGACCTGATTACGGTTTGGCTTTGGTGCGACATCGGTTGATGCCGTGTGCATTAGACAATAGAAGTAACTAATTACAATTACAATTACAACATTGGTTTGAATATAAATAAGTAGCCAGCCGGCAAATGAGAACGCGCACATGGTTAGAACGGAGTGGAATCGTATACACAATCATTTGTATGCCAAAATGCCTCCGAGAAGGTAGCGATACCTTCACTCGCATGGACGAGTCCAGTTTATCCAGGGGCGACCAGGGAAGACCACGGGGATGTCGTCGACCTGTTGATGCTCATATGTCGCTTGTGTCCAGGGGAGTAAGTCAAGGGCTTCGCCACCCACACGACTTTCAAATAAAACAGATAATTGGCAATTAGCGCGTGAGCAGCGGTGAGGTGGGGATTGTTTCAGACCTTATGTTTGCTCACGTGGTCTCCGGTCGCCTCTGGGTCGTAATACGATGTGCCGTAACTGGAATTGCATGACGTCACGATAACAGTTGACTCTGAGCAGGTCACGTGATCGTCATGCCGGTTGATTAAACGTCGTTTTCCCCTTCCCTGGATTGGGAAGCACGTTAGTCCAGTGGCGTAGCTAGGGGGGGGGGGGGCAGGGGGGTACATGTGTCCCCGGGCGCCAAGGGAAGGGGGCGCCAAAATGAGGGTTAAGATAAATAATTTTACTCTTAATTTTGATGCAGTTTTAACTAATTTATCACAAATGAATGTATAAGATTTAATTTTAGCGCCCCAAATAATTATATCCAATTATATCCTCATTACTTACAAATAAGTTCTTAGGTATGATTTTGGCGCCCCATTGAGCACTAAGGGGAAACATGCATGTACTGTCTGTATTTTCATATTTTATTTCATAAAAAAATTAAAATTTCCATTCGATTATGTGGAAAATGTGAAATAGTAAAACTGGGGGGCGCCAAATTCATAGTTCGTCCCCGGGCGCAAAATATCCTAGCTACGCCACTGCGTTAGTCCTGTGGGTAGCGTGCTGGAATGAATTCAGGTCGAACTAACAGTTGGCTGCGGCGCAGATATATGACCACAGCAATCAAACGACAAAAGCAGTTTTAGCATAATAAACGTAGAGATATAGCGATGATGCTTATTAGCGTCACCCTCCTTCGTTGTCAAGACTTGGGACTGGTATCTCCAGGAGTACGCAGTCGCGGAGATATCTGGCGGCTGGGTGGATTCCAATAGTTTAACGACATCTTGTGGCAACAAAGGCCGTTGACGTCGACAGAAATTTTGTTGAACCGTTTTCACCGTTCGTAGGCCTATATATTGCATAATACAGCCTTAATTAAAATTCACAGCTCATTGTATAGGACAAAATCCACAGTTTAACGACATCTTATGGCAACAAAGGCTGTTGACAGAAATTAAGAGGTGTGTAATTATTTTAAACAGTTCTTAGTTCTCACAGTTCGTTTGGCATAATATATCTCTGCTTCGTTCAGTTTTTTTCTTATAGGATAACCTTACTGTCGCGGTCGACTCCTTCGATCGCAACGACGAACCAACGAAGGAACTATTAAAAGATCTTTAATTAAAAATAAAGTCGATTAAGTGTAAAGTAAGTCAACTCGTCTATCAAATATCACAATCGTAGACAGCACACAGGTTGGCTGGTCTCGATTGAACGTCATACGATCAATGTTTCAACGTTTACAAATCTTCGTCAAAAGGCCCTTAATGTACAGCAGGTCTATCTTATTGCGTATTGCAGGCTGTCTGTTCTGTTAGTAGTTAAGATTTATCGCATAACATGTACATGTACAGCGCAGTGCGTTTGCAGGCGCTTAATTAAAGAATAAATATTATTATTATATTATTATTATTATATAGAGTTCTCCCGGATTCCAGAACGTTCTGTGACGTCACTGTACTTTTCCCTGGAAAGTCCTACTGAACACGTATATCCTTGTTGCATGCACCGAATTAATGTTGACAGCTTGCTGCAGAAATTTCCGTGCGTTGTAAACAAGCTTGTTGACGCGTCGGTTTTCTTCCCTTGATGCATGCACCCGCGTAGACCACGACATTCCCTCCGCCCTCAGATGATGACACGTCTTCAGCACCATCCCGAACGGGTCATCACGATCAAGCCGGGCCTCCAGACTCCATCTCGATACAGCATATACAACCAAAACAAAACACATCAGTTAGTCAACTTATCCACACAATTTGCGGGCTCGATCCTTGTGTGTCGGGCCATTTCCCCCCTTCACCACCCGAGTCACAACCGAGAGAGGAAATCAGCCACCGTGTTTTGACGTCCAGGACGATATCGAAAGTCCACGTTAAACTCTTGCAATGCCAACGCCCAACGAGTCAGTTTCGCACTCTTAGGGCTTGCATCTGTGAGATAAGACAAAGGATTATGATCTGAATAAATGATTATCTTTGATAAGAATATCCATGACTTGAATCGTTTAAGTGCCCAAATTACTGCGAAAGCCTCTCTCTCAATTGTAGACCAATGCATCTGTGTATCTGTAAGTTTAAGACTAGCAAAAGCAATTGGTTTTTCTTGACCTTCTTCGGTCCACTGAAACAAGCAACACCCGACCGCGGTGGCACTTGCGTCAACACTTAAACCAAATTCCTTAGTGAAATCAATGGTATGCAACTGTGTAGCTTTACTGAGATCATCCTTTAACTTATCTAGTGCTTCTTGATGCTTTTGCTCCCAAGGCACCTTCGTAGGTATGTTATCTCGTGTCAAATCAGTTATTATCCGTGCTTTTTCAGCTAAAGCAGGTATAAAACTTCGAAAGTAACTGAAAAAACCCATAACCTTTCTAACTTCTTTCTTTGTTGTTGGAGGATGGATATCATTGATCGTAGCGATCTTACCTGGATCAGGTTCAATACAACCTGACCCTACTATATGGCCAACAAACTTTATTTTGTTTTGTGCAAAATTACATTTTCTTAAATTCAAAGTGAGTCCTGCTTCCTCAATAGTTTGCAAGAATTTCTCTAGATGTTCTAAATGGTCATTCCAATTCATTGAAACCACTGCCATATCATCGACGAATGGTTCGGTAAAACTTCGCACTGGATGTAAAACCTGGGTCATAGCACGAATAAAGGTATTGCTAGCGGACTTGAGTCCAAACGGCATCCTTGTGAACTCAAAAAGTCCTGCATCACATACGAATGCCGTAAGCCATCGATGTTCTTTCCGAACTGGAATTTGCCAATACCCCGATTTCGCGTCGAAAACACTAATAAACTTTGCCCGTTCCACCTTTTGTAAGATGTCAGCAATGTCTGGGGTCGGGTAACAATCACCTAGAGAATATTTGTTAACATGGCGATAATCAATTGCCAGTCGAACGCCATTTTGACCTTTGGGTCCCTTTAAAACGCAAACTACCGGACTGGCCATTTCACTTTTCGATGGTCGAATGATGTCTAATGCCAACATTTCTTCTATCTGGCGTTGTACTTCAGGTTTAAGTAGCTCAGGTACTTTATATGCCCTTAAACGCTTAGGAGTGAAATCATGAGTTATCTTAATCTCATGTTCTAATACTGGACAATACCCAGGTTTATCCACAAATACTGCCGAGTGCCGATCCAAAACTTCAAAAAGTTGCTTCTGTTCCTCTTGCGAAAGATGCGCTATAATCAGAGGATCAATTCGCTTACTCGGGCTTATTTGTTCACGTTCTTCCTGATCTACAACCTCTACTATACCAAATTCTTCATCTTGATCAACAATTACTGAACAGCTATTGATCATCGCTTGTTCGAGTCGTTCATGGTACCGCTTGATCTTATTTGCGTGTAAATGTCTTTGTTTTCCCTCTATTTCTACTATATAAGAATATGGGGATTTAACCTTGACTACGGTAGCAGGTCCTTGCCATCGACTATAAAATTTAGAACTACCAAAATCTGGTGCTAATACTGCTACTTTATCTCCAACTTCGTATTTTCTGTCAGTACTACGCAAGTTATAATAATCTGCATACCGCTTGGTTTCTATATCACTATAGTAATCTGCATAAACTTTCGCGAATTCGAGGTTTTCCTTCAGTGATTGGAGATACTCTTCGGGTGATTTACCTAAGTTAAGAGGTACTTTTCGTTCGCCAGCCCACGATTCCTTCAACACACTAAGTGGACCCCGAGGAAGAGTTCCATAAACCATAGTGAATGGCGAAATATGAGTCGTGCCTGAAGGTTTTTCTCTAAGGCTCCACAGAACAAACGGTAACAATTGGTGCCATCCACGAGGATCAGATTGAGCAAGCTTAAAGATCATGGTTTTCAAGCTTTGGTTGCATCTTTCAACCAATCCAGCTGCCTCAGGATGTCCAGGGGTATTAAATCTGGGACTACAACCCATTCGCCGCAAGAATTCTTTCGTCAAACGACTGGTAAAGTTGGTACCACAATCAGAACTGATGATCCTTGGAATAGGAAAAGTTGTAAAAACTTGCAACAGAGCTTCACAAACTCCCTTTGCATTCAGCGATCTAAGAGGATACGCCATCGGCCAACGAGAAAATTTGTCCACCAGAACCAAAGCATAATTGTACTGGGGTTTCGATTTGTTGGATTCTCCAGTCACTACCATAGGGCCAATACAATCCATATTTAGATGGTTAAAACAGAGTTCATCCGCCCTCGGAATAGGAGTGATCGGGACTCGATCTGCCACTTTAACTGGAGTTCTTAGTTGACAAATTTGACAAGACGCACAATATTCGCGAATCCTCTCATCCATTCTTGGAAACCAAAAGTTTAATTTGATCCTGGCTCTCGTTGCCTTAAAAGCCATGTGCCCAGCACATGGGGCATCGTGTGCTACTCGCAAGACAACCTCGATTCTATCTTCCGGTAAACATAATTGATTAACCTTATGTCCCATAATTTCCCCTTTGTGGTACAGGAGGTTATTATCTATAAAGAAATTATTTTTATTCTGTCTCGCTTGTTGCCAGCAAGATATAAGATTGTGACAATTCTGTTGCTCACGCAATAAAGTATCATTATTCGCTACTCCCTCATCAGACTTGAACTCTGTTGACTCAACATCAAGAAAATTATCTGAATCATCAACTAGTTGCTCCTGAGAATATTCATTCACTTCTGACGGCAAGGATTCGTTGCTGTTACTTTTCTCGATATTAACTCCTAAGTTATCTTCTTCTGCCCCTTTATTTATTTGTACACATCGATCTACGCCAGCTACCATCACTACATATTGCGAACTATCCCTTAATAGGTCCACAACATGGGGTGCCAGAATCACCCGTTCATTTAGTTCAGGGACTACAGCGAACATGACGCACAAAGATGGCGCAATGTTCGTCGTTCCTTCCATTGAATTAGCTAATTTCATTTGTAGGTATACTACATCTGCCTTACATCCTTCTCCCTGAAAACCAATTATATTAATCCGTTTAATCACGGGTAAGTTTAGTGACTCAATTAATTTCTTATCAATACAACAAACTTCTGCTCCTGAATCAGATAATGCTGGCTGAGAAGGGAGATCTTCAATCTGTACCTTGATATACGACCTCTCGTGTAATCCATCAATACTATTCTCGTATACCCTTACAGCAGTTTCCAACCCTATTGGTTTAGAATTATCCAATAAATTCCCTTGCTTTACCTGTTCAGGTATCTCATGCAACACGTTGACCTTCTCAACAAATGAGTCGATCACTTCTTCAGTTGGGTTCCCACATATACAAGTACTCACCTTTTTAGAACTTGGTTTGGTCTGGCACTCCCTTGCCATATGACCCTTCTGATGACATAGGAAACAGAGACCCTTTACCTTGGCCTCCTCCTGAGACACCCTCGCACCTATCTTGGCTTCACCCCTTATTTCCGGTTTGGGAGACTTGGGTTGAGCTGTCTGGTTATTGACTTGAACATGTGGTTGACCTTTCGTCCAATTGTTATACTTCGGTGTCGGATGACTACGGCACACTAAGTCATTCCCACCATCATGCGACGCTACATAAATGTCAGCCGCATTAGCTATGTCTTCACAGCTCAACCACTCCTCTTTTTCTTGGGCCAAGATATAATCTAAACAAGCCTTCGACAAGGACTCCTTAAGCCGATCCGCAACCAATAAACTTACAAGTTTATCAAACTCATCAGTTATCTTTCTACTTTTCAAATAATACATAAGAGCCACACGCAATTTGGATGAATAGATCGTAAATGATTCGTCCGATGCTTTGTGCAACGACCAAAATCGGGCTCTAAGATTTGAAGGGCTTATCTTAAACTCCCTTAGCAAAAACTCCTTCAGGAATTTGTAGTCATGGAGCTGTGCCTCAGTAAGGCGCATGGTTAATGCCTTAGCTCTTTCACTTAAAATGGCTAGCAATAATTTTGCTCTAACATCTTCATCCACCTCATACACATTAAACAAACCATCCAAGTGATCAAAGAAACCTGGAATTTCTATAGGGTCGGAAGGAAATTTCCAAAGAATATTCTTAAGGGCATCACTATAACGCTTAGTATGACTTGCTAAAGAATCTCTAACATTTCGTTCTTCCTGCTTTTCCTTCCTCTCCCTTTCTTCTTTCTCTTTCCGTTCCTTCTTTTCTCTTTCTTCTTTCTCTTTCCGTTCCTTCTTTTCTTCCTCTCTCCTCTTTTCCTCCCTTTCTTCCTTCTCCTTCCGTTCCTCCCTTTCTCTCTCTTCCTTCTCCTTCCGTTCCTCCCTTTCTCTTTCTTCCTTCTCCCTTTGTTCTTTCTTTTCTTCCTCTCTCCTCTTTTCCTCCCTTTCTTCCTTCTCCTTCCGTTCCTCCCTTTCTCTTTCTTCCTTCTCCTTCCGTTCCTCCCTTTCTCTTTCTTCCTTCTCCTTCCGTTCCTCCCTTTCTCTTTCTTCCTTCTCCTTCCGTTCCTCCCTTTCTCTTTCTTCCTTCTCCTTCCGTTCCTCCCTTTCTCTTTCTTCCTTCTCCTTCCGTTCCTCCCTTTGTTCTTCATATTTACGGATTTCGAACTCCAGACGGCGCTTCTGCAGCTCGTAATCCACTCCTGTTGGAGATATTGGACTACCCTTAAATTCCTCTTCCTCTTTTCCAATCTCCATGGCCCATTCTTCCATTAATTGATTTCGATCCCATGACATAACATCATCTTCGTCCCTTCCTGCCTTCATAAGATACACCCTAAGGCGCTCAGACGACATTTTGCGAATATTCGCTTGCATCTCTGTTGTCAACGCTTCCATTTTTACAAACAGTCAGTCAACAACAATCAACAACAAAAAAAACAGACACCACGCGGCAAACCCGCCACACAAAAGGAAAATTCCACAACCCAAAGTGCAACTATTCAGTATCCAAAGAAGTACACTCGCCAAGTACGCAAAAACTATACAAGCTCACGCAAGTCTGGCCTCGATCACAACAATGGATCAAATTTCAAAGAAATAATCAGCAGATATTGAAAGAGAAATAATGGCTGCCTCCCACTCGGCTGCAACTCCACTCTCTTTTCTCCTTCTCAGCCACGACAACACCTAGGATCTTACCCGTATGTTGACTGCTGTCTTCTGCTGTCTCAGCCGAACGACGCACTTCGTCCGTCCGACTGTCGTATGCCGATTCACCCGTCTCCCACGGTAGAAAGGCGTCTCGATCCGCTCGCTGTCTGGAACAGACCGTCTCTTGATCCTCCGGGTTGACTCCTTCCTCCGCCGGCTCGCGTCTTCTTCACCGGATCCAACACCGATGATCCCGCTTCTGACACCAATAATGTCGCGGTCGACTCCTTCGATCGCAACGACGAACCAACGAAGGAACTATTAAAAGATCTTTAATTAAAAATAAAGTCGATTAAGTGTAAAGTAAGTCAACTCGTCTATCAAATATCACAATCGTAGACAGCACACAGGTTGGCTGGTCTCGATTGAACGTCATACGATCAATGTTTCAACGTTTACAAATCTTCGTCAAAAGGCCCTTAATGTACAGCAGGTCTATCTTATATAGAGTTCTCCCGGATTCCAGAACGTTCTGTGACGTCACTGTACTTTTCCCTGGAAAGTCCTACTGAACACGTATATCCTTGTTGCATGCACCGAATTAATGTTGACAGCTTGCTGCAGAAATTTCCGTGCGTTGTAAACAAGCTTGTTGACGCGTCGGTTTTCTTCCCTTGATGCATGCACCCGCGTAGACCACGACACTTACCTAAGAAATATGAGAGATACTTGCATCTGCGAAGATAACGTTTCAATGGACGCAAATTAAATATATAGCAAAGAAGTCACACGTTTTAAAGGTGTCTAATTAAAATAAATGCATTCGAACACATTGCTGTTAATTTCAATTATTTAGCGACATCTGTTGGCATCAAACGCCACTGTCGGCGACAGGAAATATATTTTCTACAACTGTACTGTCATTGTTAGTGGACTAATCCACATATTTTACTCAATAAAATTGTGGATTGTCTGATTCTTTATTTCTCTCCTTGCCCCATCGTTCCCCTTCTGTATGTGTGTAGTTGTGTGTGTGTGTGTGTGTGTGTGTGTGTGTGTGTGTGTGTGTGTGTGCGTGTGCGTGTGTGTGTGTCAGTCTGTCGGTGTGTCAGTCTGCCTGTGTGTTTCTGTTTGTGTGGGTCTGTGCGTGTATGTCTGTGTGTGTCTATCTGTGTGTGTGTCTACGTGTCTGCTTGTCTGTCTCCGTGTGCTCTGTCTCTGACTGTCTGCATGTCTGTCTCTCCCAATGGCAGAAAGCCAATTGTTATTTTTTTATAATATTCTTTATCATTTCAAACTGACAGACGCAGTAAGATAACATTGAAACATGACAGTACAATCAAGATCTTAATTAAACACGCGGTTTGGCAGCCATGCAAGGCGCCACCCTAGAGGGGGTGGGCTGCGGGTATCGAACCGCGATCTAATGCTCTCCTGGCCACGAGTGTTACCATTACTCTATCCCCCTCCCCTGTGAATGTTCTAATTTAACAGATTTTGCCAATAACAGGTCTTCAAAGTATAACTCCAAAGAAAACCGCTTCTCAGGCCTTTGAAACCGATTATTTTATGAACCGCCTCTCTATCATTATGATCGATAGCCAACCGCTTTTGCCAATCCACGTTTCGACCTTTGTCTGTTGATAAGCTGGCGTTCTTTAATTATTCCTACGTCGAGAATATTAATTTGACCCACTCTTCCTATATGCATACCTAGAAAAGTTTGGGACTAGCACTATCTAGCACTAAGGCACGACGTGCAGTGGCGGAGTTAGTAATGCTACAGTGTAGTTGCTCTAAAGCTTCCTTTGCACAGACAATCTTTTACACCTCTTTTAACCGAACTTCCTTCCTATAAAAGCCCACTTACATCTACATTGATAATGACCGTCCAGCAAGAATCCCGAAAATTTATAGGAAAAAAGGACATATAAAAGAGGTGTTAAAAATATGTGCGAACGAAGCTGTGGATGAAGTTTCGTAAAAATCAAAGAAGATGAAGAGCAGTAACTCGAGCTAGACCCGCGAGGCAGTCATAGATAAGAAGTGTAGCATCTTCGTTTTCTTGGCCTCGGTATATGACAGCAGCCGGTGCACTTCTTTCACTTAGATGTGGTATCTAGGGGGCGCAGGTAGAGCAGGATTTTTGAAATATAGGCCTACCTTTTGAAGTCCGGAAAATTTATAGGAAATAAGGATATATAAAATATATAAAATATATTTCCTATTTTCAACACTGACGGGATTTGAACCCTAGACCTCTCCGGTGACAGTCCAACGCACTAACTACTATAGAATATCGCGCAACTCATATAATTCTATTTAATACATTGTTTTGGGTATTAAACCGATATCATCTTTTTCGGGTAGGGTAAATTTATGCGGTCTTGTTCGAAGTCCACTGCTGCGGAGGGAAATAAAGTGAAATAAAGTCTCACTTGGACACCTTTAACTTGCCTTAGTTTGAAGTGATATAATTCCAATTTGCGTTCACATGTTAGATACTGTACCCAGCGACGAAAGGTGATTTCGATGCCATTTTACAACCTCGTCGAAAGATGACGCCACAATATGATTATTCTGTTTAATCGCCAAACGTGCGATTCGAAAGACACCCTTAGAACGTTTCCATCTCACGCTATATATTCAGAAATCGCGTTTCATGACTCAACTAAGACGCAGGGCGTGACTACTGTTTAATTTACATAACCCATTTTATCACTGTGTGTGTCACAGACATAGACAATGTCAGATATTGGCATATTGCTTTAAATGATGTGACAATAGTGACATTGCACGGCTCTGTTTTGACACCTTTAAAAGTTGTCCTTCAGACTCTATAGGTATCTCGTTTTCTCCGATTTGCGTTTCCGAATGCGTCAACGGCCATTGATATCATATATGACAACGTTAAACGTTGGAATAATAGAACTAACTCCGACGCTGCCCGCACTCTGTAGTGTCAGACTCAAGACTTAATAAAGGAGGAGGGCGTCGCTAATCATTTTTGTTATGACAGTACGTCGTTAATTAGCTATTAGCAATAAACCTACGAATGATTGCGTAGGTGTCATTACATAATCGTGTAGTATAGTACTCCAGTGTTTAGCTATGTCCTATGTCCTCGGTATCTAACATTTACAGCCGGTGCACTCCTTTCATATACAGGGTGGGCCAAAAAATAGTAACGCCCTAGACGTTTTTGCTAATATTTCGGCGAAAAGTAAGAACTTGTAAATCAAATTTTGGAACATCAAAAAACAGTGGGTGGACTCAGTAAAAGTGATATAACTTTGGTTCTGTTTGAAATATTTTGGTGAAATTTGGCTATCATATGTAAATATGAATTACTTTTCAGCCAGTCAAATTTGATATAAAAATTCTTATTTTTGGCCGAAATATTAGCAAAAACGTCTAGGGCGTTACTTTTTTTGGCCCACCATGTAGATGTGGTAGCTACAGAGGACGTAAGCAGAGCAAGCTTTTTGGATTATAGGCCTATCGTTTCAGCAATGGCGAGATTTGAACCCACGACCTCTCGGGTGACAGTTCAACGCGCTAACCACTAGAATATCGCTCACCTCGTATACATTTCACACACTGTATATTTTAACACACAATAAATTTCTATAAACTGATAAAATAAGTCTAATATATTTTATTACGTAAAATACACGATTAGTAAGAAAAATAAACTGACACACAAATGGCGGCTATCGATTTGTAAGTCGTCATAGCGGAATTAATCGACCAATCAGAGCGCTGCTTTGCTCGACGCATGCGCTACAAACGAAAATCATACGACTTTCGACTGATTGGACGATTAATCTTCTGATTGGTCGCTATTTTTAACTTACCCAATGACATCGATAAATCGACTTTATTGACTATATTCGTGAATTGTCTAATTATTTTTGCTAAACGTGTATACGACAGAATTTTCAATTTGTTCCGACAAATTTAATTATATCTGCAATTAGGAACCCGCTCAGACTTCAAAGAAATCCAATCTCCTTTGGAAAATTAATTTCCGGTGTTTACGAAGACACTTCTTAAATATACAAACAGCTTTCCAACACGTTATTTATATGTATTATATACATATCATATGTTATATAAAATTATATATAAGAAATATATATAGATAGGAGACGATACAGAAAGAGTATATATGTTTATTTGTAATTCAGCATCAGTCCGTGGTCCTTATATAGCTGCTTAGTCAATCGACAGAGGGAATATACATGAGGGGTCCCTCCAGTCGCCAAAGGGCGATACACTGTTATTAATTCGGACAACCAACCGACGCTAGGGGCGCTTTCTTCAGAGAGCGACTCCTGTTGATGAGCCATTTGCAAATAATCAGAATTTATGATAATTGGGCGAAATGTTGCTGATCCGGGATATAATATTGAAGGAAGGACTGAGCGAACAAGGGAGAAACTTGCAGGAAGGAATGGTGAAGGAAGGAAGGAAAGAAGGAAAGAAAGAAGGAAGGAAGGAAGGAACGAACGAACGAACGAACGAACGAACGAATATGTTTGGCTGTCTGTCTCTGTCTCTGTCTTTATCCTTGTCTCTGTCTGTCTGTCTCTGTTTGTCTCTCTTCTCTGTTTCTCTATCTCGTTCTTACCTCCTCATTCTCCATCCAACTAATTCTCTTCCTCGCCTAACTTCCTCTATCACTGCCATCCTCCCTAATTCCCAATCCTCATTTCTCATCCTTTCTCTCCATCTATTCCTCTTTCAGTCTAACAAAAGCGCGCTTAATTAGTTAATTAATTAAAAGATCTGTCTTCCTCGTAATCGATCTTTTCCTGATCCTATATACACCTTTTGCATCACATATGCTTTGAAATCCTCTTCTCCGGCTGTGTAATCCTCTCCATCACCTACTCTCCCTCCTCGTCCTCCTCGTCCTCGTCCACCATACTCCTCCTCCTCCTCCTCCTCCTCCTCCTCCTCCTCCTCACAATTCTCATCCTCCTACTCCTCCTATTCCTACTCTTAATTCTCGTCCTCCTCTTCCTCCTCCTCCTGCTTCTCTTCCTTCTCCACTCCTAATTCTCCTCCTCTTTCTTCTCCTCCTCCTTTTCCTTCTCCTCCTCCTCCTCCTATTCATTCATCTCCTACTCCTAGTTCTTCTCCTCGTTCTCCTCCTCTTCTTCGTTCTCCTCCTTCTCCTCTTTCTCCTCCTTCTCCTCCTCCTCCTCTTCCTCCTCCTACTCCTAGTTCTTCTCCTCTTTCTCCTCATCTTCTCACCTTCTCCTCCTCTCCTCACACAATTTTTATCTGATGACGGTTTGGTTTTGGTGCGCCATTTGTTGACTCCTAGTGCATCAGACTCCGGCAAGGATTTGAAGTTACTAATTAAAATTACAATTACATTTACAATTAGTAATTCCGTTCAAAGGGCTGCGACTTCTATCTGTTAGAACGTTTTCTCTCACTCATCCTTCTCACATATTATCTCATCCAGTCCGATCTTTGACTTCTAGAGCAGCGGTTTTCAAACGATGGTACTCCTACCACTAATGGCACGCCAGGTGTCGCTAAGTGGTACGCGAAAAAAATCAAAAAATTTAAATTTTCTATGAGTTTATGCCAATCTTTCTTTGATTAGTTATTGACGATTGCAGTCACTATTCTACGTCCATCACGCGCTTATTTTTCTTTGAATTTTCCACGAATTTATGCTCATCTTTCTTTGACTATAGCTATTCACGTCAACAATATGTAAATGAATGTTTTAGGCCGCTTATTCACATATATGCATTATAATTGTATAAGTAGAGAATTTACTAAAATTCATATGCGTGATTGTGTATATTAATATAGGCCTACGTGCATAACATTCACATGCATTTGTATTTGTATATATGAGTATATATATGTTTATACATAGACGTGCGTGTGTGTATAAGGCATTGTAACCGGATATGCGTTCCATGTGCTTCGACCGTGCGCTTGTACGGGTGCATCCCTGGTTCGACTCCCACTCCTCTCTGGCGTCTTTCTTCAAATATCCTTCGCTCTCCTCACACCCTCCTCAGAAATGGAAAAGCGGTTGACAGATGAATGAATGGATGGACGGATGACGAATGAATGGATAGATGAACGGAGGGATGACGAATGGATGAATATGGATGAATGGCTGGATGTGGATGGATGGATGGATGGATGGATGGATGGATGGATGGATGGATGGATGGATGGATGGATGGATGGATGGATGGATGGATGGATGGATGGATGGATGGATGGATGGATGGATGCAGTAATTCTGTGGTTTAAACTGAGTCCAACTGATCCAGCTGCGGTCTTTCCTAATCAGAAGATAACTGCATTATTCGACACACACACGCACACGCACACACACACGCACACACACACACACACGCACGCACGCACACACACATCAGCGTATACTGTATGCATACATAAATACATGCATACACACACACACACACACACACACACACACACACACACACACACACACACACACACACACACACACACACACACACACACACACACACACACACACACACACACACACACACACACACACACACACACACACACACACACACACACACACACACACACACACACACACACACACACACATAACACACACACATATATATATATATACACCTCTGCGTTGCTCATATCTCTCTCCCACTTTGTCCATATCTCTACTTACATGCTTGATGTCTTGCACTGGCTTCCTATTGCCGCGCGCATCCGTTAAAAGATCCTCCTCTTTTTTTCTAAATCTCAATAGGGTACTGCCCCGAAATATATATATATATCTCTCTCTCTCTCTCTCTCTCTCTCTCTCTCTCTCTCTCTCTCTCTCTCTCTCTCTCTCTCTCTCTCTCTCTCTCTCTCTCTCTCTCTCTCTCTCTCTCTCTCTCTCTCTCTCTCTCTGCGAAAGCCGCTATTTGCATCTTCTTCTCGCTCATTGAGCTCTGTAAATCGGTTTGATCTTTTTTCCCAGGGCTAAAACTGCATTGGCCCAGCACCAGGCGTATGCTGATCCCCCCTCTGCATGCTCAGAGCCAAAATAATGACTGGCTTTTCCTCATCGGTCTCGCGTTCCCTAAAGGCATTTTTATTTCCCCGGGGCTTCTGTGCTGAGAGCGCCTCTGAATGGTTATTCTGCGAGAGGCGCTTTATGAATTTCTAGGTACGATACGATACGATACACTGACGTAAACATACACATACATACATATATACATGGATAAATACATGACTACACACATACAAACATACACACACATATGCATACATACATACATACACACACACATGCATACACTACATACACACATATGAATACATACATACACACATATGCATGCATACATACATACACACATATACATACATACATACATACATACATACGAAGTGGTCAAAGACCTTCTAAGTAAATACCAAGCGAAGATCAAAGAGGTCAAATGAGCGGACGAGAGACTAGTGTACTCAAAGGCGCCTAATCGAATCAGTACAATCTCCCCATCAGTCATCAAGTCAGTGGAAGTGGGGACGGGAACCGACGCCCCCCTTTTGGCCTCACCCCGTGAACGACGCTGTTTCCTGAATCAACTTATCGACGAAATGCCCCTCTATTTGCCTTTAGATCATGGCAAGAGTCGGCCTACATACACAGCGGAAGGCAAATTTATTATGTCATACACAGATACAAATATTTATGAACTCTGTGTTGTATTATACCGTGTGTATATAAACACTTATATATATATAATTATATATAGTGCGTACATTTAAGCTGCATACAGTGTATACATATATAGAGGCGTCTGCTTTTATATCAGAAAATCATATATATATATATATATATATATATATATATATATATATATATATATTTACACACACACGAATATATATATATATATACATGTATATATATATCTGCTGTGAGTGTACAGTATATCGAATACGCATATTTGTATATAATATATATATATTGTATTATATATACATATTGTATATATATATATATATATATATTTAATGTATATGTGTGTGTGTGTGTATGACGTGATGTAGCATCTATAAATAGCGGCTCCCGTCATGCAACGCAATTCGTGGAATTCGTGAAGGGAGACTGAATTGGGAATCGTTGTCGTCCTGTGACGGCTCTCGATTGCCTCCACTTCTCATCGTAAATGACAATTAACGAAACCACACAGGTACACAAACACGCACACAGGCATACTCACGCACACACACACATACACACTCACATAAACACAGTGTCACACACACACACACATACATACATACATACACACACAAACTCACACATACAAATATACACACACAGACACACAGACACACACACACACACACAGGTACACACAAACAGGTACACACAAATACGCGCACAGGCATACTCACACACACACACTCACATAAACACACACACACACACACACACACACACACACACACACACACACACACACACACACACACACACACACATACACACACACAAACTCACACATACAAATACACACACAGACACACAAACAAACTCACACATACAAATATACACACACACATACAAATATACACACACACAGACACACAGACACACACACACAGGTACACACACACAGGTACACACACACAGGTACACACACACACACACACACACACACACACACACACACACACACACACACACACACACACACACACACACACACAAGCAAACTCACACATACAAACATGCACGCAAACACGCCCCTATATGACCCACACCAAGTGCTACATAATATAGAGTTATAGACAAGTAAAGGCAAATACTCGGATTTCTGAATGTAACTGAGAAACGCAGCACTGTAGAGCCACGGATTCGATTCCAGACCCTTCTATCTGGACAATCAGAACTGGTTGGCATTGCACAGACGGCAGACATCAAAGAGCTTTGTTTTCGAGCTATTATACGGTCTTGTTTTGATATAGCTATACCGCTCCAGTGATTAAGGTCGTCTCTCTTACGTGGCTTTGCTGTGGCGCTCAGAAATTTTCGAGATTTAGATTACACTACATTCCAGTTATGAATCAGTCTGGTTGCCAATCTCTGCGTTTTCTTCCAGTGGAGATATGCAGGCTCCTCGAGCTTTCTCGTGTATATCGGACCTTCCTCTTGTAACAGTCTGCCTTAGAATATACGAGATATTTCAACTGATTCAAAACACGTTTTCTAGTTACTCGTTTAGAAGCCACGCAAGAGCCGCTTTTGGAAGTGCTGAGAGGAGCTCTATAATTGTTTTGTTTTATAACATACAGACAGACAGACACAAATAAAGAGACGAATATCCGATAAGGCGCAGAAGGGTGTAGCGGAAGGGAGAGAGAGAGAGACAGACAGACAGACAGACAGACAGACAGACAGACAGAGATGCTAGTAAGACGACGAAAGAGAAAGAAACAGACAGACAGATAGACAGACGGACAGACAGACAGAGGGACGGACGGACTGAAAGACAGACAGACACACACACAGCTATACACAGACACATGGCCATACAGAAACAGCTCCAGGCTGAGACAAAGGAAGACATTGTTTTAAAAAGTCATGAATTCCAAATGAGGGAAATTAAAGTGGAGGGCATTACAGATCGAGCGAACGAAACCAAGAAAGGAAAGTCCGGATGAGTCAACGGAAGTGGAAATGTTTTTAAATGAGAGTGAAATCGAAAGTGCTGAGGGCGAGGAATTCCACAGATAGTGTAGTGGTTAGTGTACTGGACTGTCAGGTTTAAAGCCCCGCCAATGCAAAAATTTGCTTCAAGATTTCTGTTCCACCGGCGCCATCTGGCCAACTCAGCTACAATGAGTACACTGACCGTACACTGTCAGTGAGAAGATGAAACGGCGATGGAGAGGACTGACCATCCTCCCCCATACGCCGAGGCTAAGAAAATGAAGTCGATAACATTTCATACCTGATGGCTGCCTCACAGGCTAACTTAAAGGACTAGCTTCCATGTTTAACGACATCTCAAGGCAACAAAGGCAGAAATTATATTAGCAGCCTTTGCCCAAAATAGTGTACGCGTGACACCAAAATTATAATCATAATTTTATGTTAACATGACGAGGAAGTAATCCGAAACGGGAACATTTAATTTTAAGGTCACCTTAACTTCAAGATGGCTACCACAATTAACTTTTATCTTCTAGATAAGTAATTGCAATTAGTTCTATTGGAATCTTTGCCCCTAAATATGTATATTTCGACACCAAGATCACGATTCTAAGTGAACTGGTAGCTGAGATATTGAAAAATTTCTATTTTCGGTCGGCCATTTTGGAAAATGGCTGCCATTGAGACCAAAGGGCAAATCTGCGATAGCCCTATATCCAAAAATTTCCTTTATGCACCAAATTTCATGCTTCTATCAGTTAATGAGCATTTGGTTTATATTTTGCTCTGGACTGCCCCTTTCCGGTCACCTTAACTTCAAGATGGCTACCAAAATTAGCTTTTCTGTTGTAGGTAAGTAATTGCAATTAGTTTTATTAGAATCCTTACCCCTAAATATGTATGTTTAGACACCAAGATCACGATTCTAAGTGAACTAGTAGCTGAGATATTGAAAAATCTCTATTTTAGGTCGGCCATTTTGGAAAATGGCTGCCATTCAGGCCAGGAGGCAAATCTGCGATGGCCCTATAGCTAAAAATTTTCCTTAGGAAATGTTCATACTATGTACAAAATTTCACAATTCTGTCATGAAGGGAGCAATTCTTTCATATGTTGCACCAAGCTGCCCCACTAAACTGCATTTCATATTGCCCTACTCCTTCCAAAGTTTCTCACTGTTTACAGCTCATATTGAAGACCACCATCATCAACGATTACGTAACTGGTTTTGACTAGGCTACTACTTATAAATCGAAAGGTGGACTTTAAAAGGTGTGTAAGAACTTTCCCAACATTTAGCGCCATCTTCCGGCTGCCTGGGCCGTTGACGTCGAACTTCCCACAAACAATTCTAAAGGAGTTAAACATACGTCCTCTACTTCTTGTACATATAAGGCGAATATCAGCATAAAGAGAGGTGTGTAAGGGAATACTCTTCATCTTGTCCTATGCAAGAACCAGAGCTACTAGATTGCCATTCCTTTTCAGATATATTCTGATAGGAATTGGACATATAATACTGATCTTGTCTTAGACTTCTATAGCGCCACTATCATCGTAATTGGGGTTAAACCAATTAAATTTCATCTTATCTAAAGTGCATCAAAGGTGCTTCCGACCTGAAGACACCAAAGGACATCGAATTGTATTAAAAGTGTTCTCTCTGTCTGTCTGTCTGTCTGTCTGTCTGTCTGTCTGTCTGTCTGTCTGTCTGTCTGTCTGTCTCTGTCTATGTGTCTCTTCTGTGTCTCTGTCTGTCTATCTGTCTGTCTCTGTCTCTGTCTGTCTCTCTCTCTGTCTGTCTCTGTCTCTGTCTCTCTGTCTGTCTCTCTGTCTGTCTCTCTGTCTCTGTCTGTCTGTCTGTCTCTGTCTGTCTGTCTGTCTGTCTGTCTGTCTGTCTGTCTCTGTCTCTCTCTCTTGTCTGCCTCCTCTCTCTGTTCTCTCAGGCAACCAGACTCGGATCCTCCGCTTGGCATATCTGGACAACCCTCTGACTTCACTTGACGCAGCGCTCGTAAATAAACTGGTGCTCTGCGCTGAGAATTATGGCTTTAGAAATTACGAGTTTGCGATTCAGATTACGAACAAGCAAAGAAAGGCCAACTGCTCAAAAGCACAAGTAGCAATGTGGCTTATTCCAGAAAGATAGGCCGACATGCAAGGGCAAAATCTGTTATCCTGGGTCGCGGGATTTCGGGTATACGCGGGACCACGAGTTCACCATGCACAGCACAGCGTGACATTTACGCCCAGAGATGGACGAGCCTGATACTCTTAATAGTCTTAGCCAGGGGCGTCTACGCCATAGAAACATTGGAGCAAATGCTCCATCCAAGAAATAGGGGGGGGGGGAGATCTGTCAGTGTGTGTGCCACCATTTTAGGGGCGGGGAGGAAGGAACGGGAAGGGGGAAGAAGAGGGGGAAAAGGGACGTTGCTCCAATGACTTAGGGGGGATAGACGCCTCTGGTCTTAGCTGCCTACGATAAGATAGAGTACAGCTTGCAAGTCAGTTACGAACTGCGCCAAATGTCGTTTTTCTAAGCCTTATGGCACAGAACTTGGTATAGCGTGTTCTAAGTAAATTGACTTGATGTCTTTGGTTGCTGATGCAATTTCCTCGGTTGAGTCCCTTAAGTATTTTCGTGTGCATTTAGTGATTGGCGGTAGACACGTAACGTTTGATGTTGATTCGTTGAAATGGTCATTCTGCCGGGTGTTTAATTGCATTCTCAACTTAAACTTACCTCTTTCAAATTGCTTATCCACCATAGGCTGCCTGAGCCTGCCTCCCTGTCTTATAGACTGATCTTCTGGATATTGACCTCATTACGGCTTTGTTTTGGTGTGTCATCGGTTGATGCCTTGTGCATTAGACACCGGCACAATAGAAGTTGCTAATTTATGAATAACAATTACAATTTTGCATGTCATGCCTCCATTATAGATGAAATTTTACATCTCTACTTAAAAGAGACCTACTTCTTGCCCCTTTTGACCTATGCCCATCCGGCCTTGTCTTTATCAGCAGGACATTCGAATGAATTGAATACATTAATTTTATGCTGGAACTGTATAATCGTCTGAAATTCTGGTTTAAGGAAATGGAAAGTGTTTACAGTTTTACTATTGGACTGGGCAGACTGAATTTTTACCTTTTCTGGCGAAAGTACATCGTTGTAAATTATATTTCCATTTGTACTTTTCCGTAAATGTTGCTATTCATAATCTGATGTTGGTGCTGATCCTTTGAAATTGCTTCATCTTGAACATACTTATTAGATAATTAACCTACCATAATGATGATTGCTTTGCCGTGGTATTCATGATCAAACATGATTCCATTCAGGCCCGGCTCAAGACATTTGGCGGCCCTGGGCAAATCGGCGGCCCTAGGCAAACCGGCGGCCCTAAACACAAACCGTCCGAAAATTTTAAGATTTTCGTCATGCTCATTTCATCCATCTTTTTGAGAATTCGCCTCACAAATGAATGTCATGACCTTTTTTTAGGAATTCGCGGTTACACCTGGGCAATTTATGACACCAACACTATCAACCAACACTATAATACTTCCATATAGCGAATAATCATTAAATAATTTTAGAAAAATTGAAAATTGGCGGCCCCTAAAAATCGGCGGCCCTGGGCGGCTGCCCAGTTTGCCTAACGGACGAACCGGGCCTGATTCCATTACTCAGCTGTAGAGTAAGTTTTATGTACATTGAGCTAATCTGCTGTGGACTATTATCATTCTATTAATTAGTAATTAATGCTCTGTATTTTTCCTTTTTTTATATCGGTTGGTTGCTGTTTCTGCCTAATAATTTGGCGTAATAAAGGTGTTCATTTTTTGAGTGATGCCAGTCCAAAGTACTGAGAAAGGAGGAGGGCGATGTCAAAGGCTTTGGCAGTCAAAAGATGTCGTTAAACCCTGGAAACTGCAATATAACGCAGTGCAAGTCAATCACGAAGTCCGCCACTGCAGTTTTCCGATTATGCCAGTACCAAGCCTTGATTAAAGAGGAGGGTGACCTCAACGGCCTTAGCAGCCATAAGTTTTTTATAGACCTCTATTCGTATTTAACCTCTCTAATAAAAAATCTATTCGTCACCATTATCGAGTCTTAATTTCCAAGAAGCGTTTCAGCACACCCTCTCATTCAGACGTTCAAGTCGGAACAGGTCTCCGCTTCCATCGGTCTCCAAACCAGACTTAGTCGAAGCTTAGAGCTGCTCAGCTATCACAACGGCATGTCCAGAAGACGTCACGCGCGCCAGATTTATCCAGCAACAATGAGCGTTCTCCGACATCCGTAATCCTCTGTCCGCCATCTTAGCTTACTCTAGAAACTGAGTAAATCTTGTGTCATCGTCGCAAAACTTGCACTTTATCCAACCAACTGCGTGTATGTCATCGATAATCTTTCATCATTTTCAGGTCGCCATTTTATTTTAGATATGTCAGGCTTTACGAACAGAAATCGTTTATCGCAGTGACATAAATTTTCGAGGGTTTGTAGCACGACGCCATCTTGTTCTTGCCCGCTGCGTGACGTTCGCTATAACCTTGAACACTACTGTTTTAGAAGAGAATAGAACACAATACTCTTTTGGAATAGAATAGAACACACTACACTCTTTTAGAATAGAATAGAACTCAATACTCTTTTACAACGGAAAAGAACGGAATAGAACACAATAGTTTTTTCTAGAACAGAATAGAACGGCCGTTTATTGACTTCTGGACATCAGTGCAACAAAACAATTCGTACATCATATATAATCAAAACCAATGAGTTAATGCCAAGGTCAAAAGGTCAGCCGAGAAGGTCGTATGGACCCGCTCGAGTTCAGCTGGCCTATAATTATTTCCAGGGTCTATAAATTACGGCAATAGAATTCAAATGAAAAGCAAAGCCAAAAGCATTAAAAGCAGTCCTTCTATCAGCAATGCCGGGGCTTCTACGCCATAGAAACCTTGGAGCAAATGCTCCATGCAAGAAATAGGGGGATCTGTCAGTGTGTGTGCCACCATTTTAGGGGGGAAGGAACGGGGAGAGGGAAGAAGAGGAAAAGGGACGTTGCTCCAATTACTT
Organism: Allolobophora icterica; assembly: GCA_963556255.1. Classification (NCBI taxonomy): domain Eukaryota; kingdom Metazoa; phylum Annelida; class Clitellata; order Crassiclitellata; family Lumbricidae; genus Allolobophora; species Allolobophora icterica. The sequence continues at coordinate 44,529,878 of OY744615.1, forward strand.
GGGGGGGGGGAGGAATAGACGCCCCTGCACCATAATAATTATCAACAACGAAGATTATAATACAAGAATCTCAAAAGTGTCTCCTAATTAACCAAGTTAGTGATTAGGAGAGATTCATGCTAATACATGTTTAAAAAGTAATTTTTTATACCAATCCTAAAGATCTTCTTTGACGCTAACAAAACATTCTGTATGTATTTTGTGGATACAACCCTTACTATCAATAGATATACTCTCTGCCTCTGTGCGGCCGTGTCTCTCTACATGAGTGTGTGTATCCATCTTTGTGCTTGTGCTTGTATATCTGTGTGTCGAACTGTTTCGGTATGTCTGTTTGTGTAGCTGTTTGCACTGTGCCGGTTATATCTGCTTGTTTGTGTGTGTGTGTGTGTGTGTGTGTGTGTGTGTGTGTGTGTGTGTGTGTGTGTGTGTGTGTGTGTGTGTGTGTGTGTGTGTGTGTGTGTGTGTGTGTGTGTGTGTGTGTGTGTGTGTGTGTGTGTGTGTGTGTGTGTGTGTGTGTCACTCTCTCTGTGTATCTGTATATCAGTATAGATCTATTTGTATATCTGTCTGTCTGTCTGTCTGTCTGTCTGTCTGTCTGTCTGTCTGTCTGTCTGTCTGTCTGTCTGTCTGTCTGTCTCTCTGTCTGTCCCAGCAATAAGATTACAACACCTCGGTAGGCAGTTGACATCGTGCATGAGTCATACCTCCTCCTCAACTATCCGTAGGCTATTCTGGCAGGGCAAGTCCCAAGACTGGACAAAAAGAGGAGGGCGACGTCAATCATTTCCGTTACGACAAACCGTCGTTAAACAGCAACTAACCGGCGCCCGTGAATAAGCTGGTGCCCTGTGCTTAGCTTTCCGGTGGCGCTTTGAAGTTTACGATTACGACAACAAGCCAAGCGACGCCATAAGGGTTGCAAATCAGGGTTTTATTGGTGGCGAACTCTTTGAACTCGAATGAATTGCTTGAAGCACACCTTTGCACGCCTATGCGCAGCGTGGAATGAGACAAAGGGGGAAAGGAAAGAAAAGGCAAGACATGAGAAATGCACTGAGAAAAAGACACAGGCGAAGGAGACAAAAGAAAGGACATGATTGACAGGCAGACAGACAGACAGAAAGACAGAAAGAGAGTCAGAAAGACAGAAAGACAGTCAGAGACAGTGACGAAGTACACCTGTTCCTTTTAACTTACTCGCACTACCGAGACCTGAACGTACCTAATCGAAACGGACATAAACATTTAGAGATATAATTATAGACAAACAGAAAGACAGACAGACAGCTAGACAGACAGACAGAAAGACAGACAGAAGGACGGATGGACAGGCAGACAGACAGACAAAGACAGACAGACACACACACACACACACACACACAGAAAGGCATACAGAAAGACAGACAAAACAGACAGACAGACAGACAATCAGAAAGACAAAACACATAGGCAGACAGACAGACAGGTAGAGCTTCTTGTTTTAACCAACTCAATCTCAGAGACATGTCGAGACTTGACCGTCCTAATGAGTTTTGAGTTCTAATGAATGAGGTTCATAATTGATGGCGTCCGTCATGGAAATGGACAATGGAGAGCAGCGCACAACATATATACAGTAAGAACCTTTACGTGAACAAAACCTCAGATTATATGCACACAGTGTTTATTCCCTCCGCTTATAGGCCTAAAATAGATTTTAAAAACAGGGACATCAATATTAATAAAGCGAGAATTCTGTGTGTGTGTGTGTGTCTGTCTGTTTGACCGGGCTTAACTTCTACAATTTTGCACCTTTTCACTCCAAACCTTCACTGCTGTGTCGGCCTCGGCATCGGACACCCAGTGGAGGGGTTCGCTTACCCCCTTTTCACCGCTAACATGGTGAAAATCCCTCACAACTCTACCCAACCGACCGTCCCTGACGACCCAGCGCGAAGCGCTTCTATTTATGGCGCCGGTATTCCCCAACGTCATTAATAATGCGCATTTAACGACAAGCGGTTCTATTTATGGCGCGGATATTCCCAACGTCATTAATAATGCAAATAAAGACGTTGTTTACTTTCGCACAAAATTTAATTACGATCGAATCGAACTATATTCATCGTTTTACAGCAAAATTGTATGTTCAAAGACTCTACTTTACTAAGGGCAGTGAGGGTTAGATTTCTGGCGTTTTCTTGAATCCGCCAACGCCGGTTTCACCCTCTTCGACTGCGAAGCAGTCAGTCCACGGGAGACTGCGAAGCAGTCGTCGCCACTCGACTGCGAAGCAGTCAGTCCATGGGAGACTGCTTCGCCTGCGAAGAAGTCGTCGCCAGAGGGCGACTGCGAAGCAGTCAGTCCACGCCTAGACTGCAAAGCAGTCTCCCCCACAGGTCGCCTAAATTTCTTCCTTATTCGCTACACGGATTTAAACTTATACCTAAATTTGTTGCTTATTCGCTACAGGGATTGAAACTTATAACCCCGGGTAAACCTGCTAGTTATATATATAAAACTATATATATATATATATATATATATATATATATAATGTTAATATGCATCTAATATATATATATAGGTATATACACCGTGAGGCATAAAAAAGGAAGCCCCTGGAAAAATCGTTATTATTTTAACAATATTCAAACAATGTCAATGAAATTCATGAAATTTATAGCTAAATAGCAGGCAATGTAAAAAATGTACAGTTTGTACTCAAACTGTCCGCCTTCAGCTTCTACGCATGCGCGAAGTCGCTTGCGCCATTCACGCACCGCCGAGTCAATAATTCGTTGGTCAAGATCGTTCCAAGCTTGCATGATTCGCTTACGAAGATCTTCAACATCACGGACCTTTGTTTTGTACACCATTTCCTGCATGCATCCCCATATTTTATAATCTACGGGATTCAGATCTGGGCTGTTAGGGGGCCATAGTGTATGAATTATGAAGTCAGGAGTTTCATTCGTCAGAAGTGCAACAGTTTCTCGAGCTCTGTGCGCTGGAGCACCATCTTGCTGGAAAATGTAAAATTCAGAGAATTCTCGAATTTCAGGTAGAAGCTCTTCCATGAGTAAAACATCTCTGTAATATTGGCCGTTGATTTTTACCCCCGGTTCAACAAATTGAATTGACGTGCGCCCCAGAGAAGAAACACCGACTGAAACCATCAGGGATTTGCTAAACGTCGGACGTGTGCGTAAAAGGCGGTCGGCTGCAATATCTCTCTTTCGAGTTCCAACTGCTACATACAGACGATCATTTTGAGTATTGCTAGCAGAAGCAACTGTAAATAATTTTTCGTCAGTAAACCAGATGAAATGAACTAGGCTAGCTGGGTAGCGACGCAACAAAAGGCGACTGCGGTCAAGTCGAGCTTGTTTGTTGGCCACGGTCAATTCATGTGCCCTACGTTTTTTCATGCATATCAAACGTAAGTCTTTCTTCACAATACGATTAACGGAACGTTGAGATATACCAACTTCGCGAGCAATTTGTCTTTGAGTACGGTGTGTTTAAGGCAAATCTTCCTGGCTCAAAACAAGTGTTTCAACTTCTTCAATTTCGTCAGCAGTTCGAGCAGTGCGCGGACGGCCACTGTCGGGAAGACGTTGCGAAGTTCCAGTGCTATCAATCTTGCGAATAATCTTGTCCAATCCACTTCGAGACCAGCTTTTATGAGAAAACGCTTTGAAAATCTGTTTGCTCCATAATGTTTGTTTTGTCTTAATAATTTTATAACGTGTTTATCTTCCTCACTGAACGCCATTTTCGTAAATGGTGGAAAAATTAATGACGTCATTATTATTACATCAACGATTTAGCGGAAATTTGTTATAGGGCCTTTTTAAAAATAAAATTATTGATTTTAACGATAGATGTTTTTGCGTAAATTGCATTTGTTTTGATCAATTATTGAATGAGTTATAACGATTTTTCCAGGGGCTTCCTTTTTTATGCCTCACGGTGTATATGTAGTCTATTCAGACCATTGAAAACCTTCCATTATGTTAATGTATAGATATGTGTACATATGTATATATATATATATATATATATATATATATATATAATATTCAGTAAAATTATTCTGTTGGAAGGTTATAAATGATACAGCGTAAGGGGCCAACCATATATTACGTACGCAAAAATCCGGAAAATTGGTCCCCTCTCTGTTCGCACGCGTACTTTTTTCCACTCACCACCCCCCCCCCCCACCTGCGTACGTACAGTTGACGCATTCCCCCTAAGACCAGCTGCAAAATGTGTCAGTTACACAGAATCAGGCAGTGACTGTCTGCACTTTAGGCCAGATTGAAGGATGAGTAATCCATGGACTCACTGTTGAGTGTGATAGCTTGTGTGATAGTTTGTGTGATAGTTTGATAATAGCGTTCAGAGGTTAGGCGGCGTACAAGTGACACCTTTCCCACAGTCCTACTTCCTCTGGTAGTACCAGATAGCTGGAAAAACTGAACTGTAGCTCACTTGAAGGCCAATTTGCTTACGTACATCATCAGTAGACCCACCCACCCCACCCCCACCCCATTTCGGTTACCCCTTCCCCTCCATGAGTACGTAATATATGGATGGCCCCTAACACATTACAAAGCAAACCATCATAACAACGATAAATAACATTGCATAACATTAAGATAACATAACATTAAATTGATCTAACTTAATAAAACGACATAACAACGTTCTAGTCGATTGTGGGTAACGGTAGCCGATTGGTTAGGGCTTAACCGGGCTTATCCTTAAAAACCTTTAAAACTGTGTTGAACGATGTTATATAAGCATGGAACGCGATTGGTTAACTCGCTAACAATTTCACGTGGAAAGTACGGGTTCGATTCTCTTCCTATAAGAGGGTTACTGTTTGATGACCTTGACCTAGTCCTTTGCTTACAATTACTCAGCGCCATGGATTGGTGCTTAATCATTTGATTATGGCGTTTAATAAATGCATAATGATGATAATGTCTGTGCTAATTTAGACACCTCTAAAACGGTGCTAAGCGATGCTATATAAAAAAAGAACGGTAGCGATTAATAATGACAAGAAAAAGATCTTTCTTTGAAAGGGTAAAGAATGGTTTTATATCAAGTTTATATTATAAACTGCGGGACACTGAATACGGTTGGTTAGAGCTCGCTCCTTGTAACGCGGAGAGTATACGTGTTCGATGTCCCTCCCATCACACGGTTACTTTGTAGGGACCTTGAGCGAGTCCTTCACTCACACTTACTCAGCGCCATCGATTTATGCTTATTCGTTAGATGGTGTCATTTATAAATGCGTACTGATAATAATGTTTGCGCTAATTTAAACACCTCTAAAACGCTGTTAAGCGATGCTATATAAATAAAGGACAATTACACGACAGGAGATTAATACCTTATTGGCATCTTTCATTGAGAAGGTATAGAATGGGTTTTTATATAATCTGTGGCACTCTGAATACAATTGGTTAGAGCGCACTCCCTGTAACGCGGAGAGTAAGGGTTCGATCCTCCTCCCCTGAGACAGTTACTGTGCAAAGACCTTGAGCAAAGTCTTTCACTCAAAATTGCTCAGCGCCATCGATTGATACTTCGTCATTAGACAGTGATAAATGCGTAATAAAAATCAGTTTTCAACGCTATGCTGACTGGGAATATACATTAATTAATTGTTAGCCTGATTAGGAGCTGATTGGTTGGGCCCTACATGTCTGCGAGGGACTGCCTGCATAATGTGTATCTGAATACCTACATACTTCTCTCAATACACGCGCTTCATTCGTTTACAGAAGGCTGCTTTCAAGACGCCGACATGAGATAAGCGAGAGGTTACCAAAAGGCGCTACAGAAGCTCTCCCACACAATACATACATACATACATACATACATACATACATACATACATACATACATACATACATACATACATACATACATACATACATACATACATACATACATACATACATACATACATAAGTAATAGTATTCACGAATACATGCAGGCGCACAATTACATCAGTCAATCAATCAATAAATCAATGTCGTTTATTGCAATCTAGACATCAGAAGTAACGTACACTGAATCACTAAACTGTAAGTCTATGAAGGCGAGAGGAAAGCCCAAAGGGACCAAGGGACCGCTAACGGACCACCTGTACATCTAAATTATCCCAATTGAGTTATAAGAAGAGAGAAAGAAAGAGGCCAAACCCAAGGTCAGTTAGGAAAAAGTGTGTACATGC
>OY744615.1:44541119-44621119 GCA_963556255.1 Allolobophora icterica
GTATTTTAAAGTATTTTAATGCTACAGAGGTACAAGTCCTCATCCAATAGAATGAATTGTTTTCTATCACGTGCATGTTCGATAGATCCGCGATGAAGTGACTTTTGAAGAATAATATTATACGGCGTTATGTCCAAAGCCAATACCAGTGAGAGATCTGAACACGTGACTTGGACTTATATCCCTATAGTTCTCACGTTTCCTGCAATCGTGTCCGTAACCTGGACTTTTTAATGTTATACAGCTCTATGTCCAACAATAGTCAACCCTGCCATAATAATATCAAAATTTATTCATATTCAGTGTACAATTCAAAAAACATATATAGTCATACTAGGGGAACACAGTGTTGTCCAAAAATTTTAATTTAATTGCCATCAATGAAACAGCGCGAAACATTTTCGTCAGCAAATCTAAGAAATCGTTTTTCTCGGTTTTCAAAAAAGTGGACATAGAACTGTATAATTCTATAGGCACGATTTGCATCACATTTGCATTAAATTTACATTGCGTTGACGTTATATTGACATAGCATTATTTTACAATACATTGACACTGTATCTAGGTGACCGCAAAAATTGACTAAACATTGACTGCACTAACCGGTCTCGGTCTATCCACAAAAGAATCTGACTTTTAAAATGTGTTTTCCAATTTAATTATGTATAGTATGTATGTTTAAATACAGTTAATACGTAGCGCCGTTTAGGTACGTAACTAAACTAACGCCGACCGCTTACTTCACCGATATAGTGTAGGAAGTCATCTAGCGCTATGAGAAACGAGGTTTCTTTCCCTATTGTGCTTCTCTAACGGACTCGGACCTCCTATTGACTACTCTTTTGACAACAACTCTGACTCGATGCGGCGCTCGTGAATAAGCTGGTGCGCTGGGCTTAGGTTTTGAGTGGCGCTTTAGAAATTTGAAGTTATAATTACGCTGCATCGATTGCTGTAGATGTCACTCCTACTCTCACTCAATCACACAGAAGCACTCTGATGAGGAAGAGTCATGTTCCAGTGCATGGGTGGGTTCAAAATCTAGAACAGGGCGTACTCAGAACGTCCCGACAAACATCAGGATGATTGGAGAACGAAATTTCGGATAAGGAACAAATGCGTCGGTTACTTTTTTTAATCAAACTTATGGTTTTAATGTTTCGGAAACAACTCCACCAAACTTATAATTTTTTTAAATTACAAATCTGGTTCACAAACAAGCTTAGAAAAGAAAATCTGCAAACGTCAACAAAATAATAGTATTGGGGCACGATCACCGATAGCCGACTTGTAACGAGGAGAGAACGGGTTCAATCCTCCTCCACTGAGACGGTTACCGTATAGGGACCTTGTGAAAGTCCTCTCACAAATGCTTAGCGCTGTCAATTGATGCCGTGTCGTTGGACAGTGGCGCTTAATTAACGCACAATATTAAATAATAATATTGACACGGGCATGATGAACTCTGGAACACGAGCAGTGGCGTTCTCAGGGCCGGTTTAACCACTAGGCGAACTAGGCGGCCGCCTAGGGCGGCACATTTCTGGGGGCGATAGAAAAGCTACACAAAGAAATATTTTTAAACCATTGCCGCCGGTTTGCCAGTCCAGAGGCGTAATTATTTATAATGTGGGCGTAGCCATACAAGGCGCTTAAGGTGCGTACGCACCTCTGTCACATTCTGCTTTAGGGCCCTATCCTTTCATTTCCCTCCAAGCGCAAAAATTTTAAATTTGGTTAATCTTTCCATGTGATGACATATTTAGCCGTTGCCTACGGTGTTCAAAAAGCCCGTGTACTGCGTACTCAGCCTCTCTGCAGTCTGAAATAAAGTCTGTATGATGACGGATGCGGCCGGGATGTCTCATGATATATCTGATATACAGGGCCATAGATAATTATATTGTATGTGTGGTATTTGTCTATACATGTACTAGGTTATCTTGATATGTCGGAGTAATTGACCGTGTTCGACCCTCCAGTCGAAGCGAACACAGCTGCACCTGATCCAGATTCTCTCTTTTAGATGTACAACCACGGCATAGGCTACACATGATATACACTTTAACCGTTTTTAATCTCTCAGCTCCAGCGCTAAGATATGCCTGAAATAGTATGCCTTGTTTGTCTGTCTATTGCGCTCGCTCTCTCTTTCTCTCTCTTTCTCTCTCTTTCTCTCTCTCTCTCTCTTTCTCTCTCATTCACTCTCTGTGTCTGTCTCTCGTTTTCTCTCGTTTTCTCTCGCTCTGTCTCTGTCGCAGTCTGTCTCTCTCAATGTCTCTCTACAAGCCGTGTGCCCTGTACACGATTGCAATATTCAAAGCTCTCTTGAAAAAAGAAATTAAGACTCAACTGATGGTAAGGAACTTCTAAATTTAGAGTAGGCCTAATAGTTCTTGTTGCTTAAATTTTTTAAGTAGTACATAGACCCTAAGTATAGGCCTAATCTGCTTCACTTCGTGAAACATTACTCATGTCTTTTACTTAAACCTTAAACGTTACGCTGTGAATCTGTTAAAATAAGAATGTAGTATCGAAAGTTGATTCCGTGTTTGTCGAAAATTATATGCCTCCGGAGATCGGCCTACACTGTTATGAGTGTTATCCCACCTATGCATAGGGACTCTGAAGGATGTACTAAACTTTATATTGAGAAATAAACTAACAGATAGTGTCCCAAACACTGTCATTGCTCTGCGAATCTTCTTGACACTTCCAGTTTCAGTCGCTAGTGGTGAAAGAAGCTTCTCGAAGCTCAAGTTGATTAAAACATATTTACGAACCTCCATGCTGCAGGAAAGACTTGTTGGACTAGCTACATTATCAATTGAACAGGATATTGCTGGAGACATTGAACTGAAGGAACTCGTTTCTACATTTGCTAAAGAGAAAGCGCGAAAAATCAAATTTTGAAATTACATTATATTTGTATAGACTTCGCACGTAGGTAGGACTAGGACTTAGTAAACGTAGCCACAGGAGTTACTAAGTGTTCAAATGAAACTGTGCACTGTCTCATTAATTAATATTTACATTTTAAATTCCCATTAAACGTGTTAGACCATACAGCATAGGCTGCATAGCTAATGCAGTTCCAGACTATTACTTTAATTATGGCTAACTCTAAAATTAAAATTTATTAAATACCATATTTTTGTTTTATTTAGAAGTCATAATGATTCTTAGACTATTACAATGAACGATGACACTAAATTAAAGATGCAGCATTCGGCTGCATGCCTATGTGAAGGTTATATTAACTTGATTAGTTTAATATTAATTAGGCCTAGTTGTCGCACTTTGCAGAGGCGCAGTACGACAGGTTCGCCTAGGGCGCCAAATACTCTGGCGCCGGCCCTGGGCGTTCTTACAGGCTAACCCGAGTAACGCGGAACTCTTTTCGACGGCACCATCATGTTGTTGTACGGCGGCCATCGGTTCTTGTTTGAACATTTTGTTTTGCCGACAAACCAACCGAAAACATTGACGACATCTCTGCAGTCAGTAAACTTATTTCACTGACGTCCTTAGAGGAAGAAAATTGCATCCCAGCGGGGAGAAGGAAAATAGCGCAATCGCTGGAAATTAGTCCGCATTTGGAGAAACTTCATTTACTTCCAACGCACCGGATGTTATTAGTCTCATCCGGAAGCAACCGCCTAGCGAGAGAATCTTCGCTTTGGGACGCAGATAAACAGTTTTCATCCGCGTTGCCTTTCATACACAAAAACCCCGCAAAATTCCTTTGTTCCTGTCGCCAAGTGGTAGAATTCGGTTTGCTCGTAGTCGAAATGAGCTAATGCGCGCCTTTGGAGGAATATGCGCTATATAAAACAAAACAAAGAGTTGGCATTGAGGCGGAGGCAATGCGTCTCTAGTGACAATCAATATCGACGATCGCAGATGTCGCTAGTTGAACGTTTTTATAGCGCTGTTGTTCGGCGTGCGTATCGGTTGTCGCAAATGAGGTCTGCGGGTTCGGTTGTATTAATAATGATAATAACAGTAATAACAGGGGAGGAGATATCGTGGCTGAAGAAGAAGAAGAAAAAGAATAAGAAGAAAAACAAGAACTAGAACAAGAGGAGGAGGACGAGGACGAGTAAAAGAAGGAGGAGAAGTAGACGAAGAAAAGGAGAAGAAGAAGAAGAAGAAGAAGGAAAGCATGAGGAGGAAGAGGAAGAGTAGGAGGAAGAGGGAGAAGAGGGAGAGGAAGAAGAAGAATTGGAAGAGGAGGAGGAGGAGGAGGAAGAGGAAGAAGAAGAAGAAGAAGAAGAAGAAGAAGAAGAAGAAGAAGAAGAAGAGGAAGAGGAAGAGGAGGAGGAGAAGGTGGAGGAGGAGGAGGAGGAGGAAGAGGAAGAGGAAGAGGAAGAAGAAGAAGAAGAAGAAGAAGAAGACGAAGAGGAGGAGGAGGAGGAGGAGGAGGAAGAAGAATAAGAAGAAGAAGAAGAAGAAGAAGAAGAAGAAGAAGAAGAAGAAGAAGAAGAAGAAGACGAAGAAGAAGAAGACGAAGAGGAGGAGTTCTTCCAGACTTTGTTACGTCATTAACACGTCATGCAGTCCCCACGCATGAGTCATTTTTCCTTGGCACTCTATCAGCAAGGATTGTGGGTTCTCAAATGACTTCTGATCACCCAGTTTGTCCTCGCACCACAAGCGACACCGGAAACACGTCATTACGGATGCCAATCGTGTTTGACGGTAGGGGTCGCGCGCGCGTCACAAAAACGCGGGGAAATCGTTCACGCACCGCCTGGCTTAATATGTACGTCAAATGTGACTGAATGATGCGATAATTAGTCCGGGTGCGGCATAAGATTCTACGCTCCCTCTCGTATCACACTGTGGGTGTCGTTTGGAATTCTGACCACAGCTAAGAGTAATATTGGCCCGTACGCGTATTCGTAGACCATACAGCGCTACGTCTTACAGGGCTATATCGACCAATAGGATACGAGTTATAAATAGTGTGACCTAGTTTCGCCTACCGCCGATAATAGTTGACAAAATGGCGATTCAGGGCGCTCGTTTCGAATGGTTACCTGAAACCTTTCGCAATTCCGTCGTTGATTACAACGCGAAAGACGATGGCGGTTTCCAGGCGACGGTGCGGACAAACGCGGCGACGAAAGACGACATGGCTAAGTGGCTGTGCGATTTCGAACTCCGTACGAAGACGAAGTGGCGGGTGCGATCAACCTTCCCTAGTGTACAGCGTCTGTCTTACCGCATTGACTACGTCTGCCAACACAGCTCGTTTAACAAAAACGACACAAAACGAGCTTCTAAGTACAGCAGTTGCTCTGCAAAGCTCACTCAGAAGGTGCACTTAGTCACGAAGTGGACGAAACAGAGTAATCCACACGTCAAGGTAGGCCTTAATACATCAAAATATCAACATGTTACCCCTGTGCCTAAATCCTTGCATTGGCTTCCTGTTCAGCAAAGAATAAGTTTTCAAATTGGGGCTCATCGTTTATAAAACTTTGGCCAGCCACAATACTTAAATCAGTTCTTACTCCCCAGACTTATCAATTATTCAACGAGGTCATCTGATTATCTTTGTCTGGTCATACCTAAATCCAGAACTGTTCTTGGTGAACGAGCTTTTTCGGTTGCTGGACTTACTTTTTGGAACTCTCTCCCTGTGTCTGTCCGCTCTGCTCAGTCGCTTGCGTCGTTTCATTCTCAACTTAAAACTTACCTGCTTAAATTGCTTATCCACCATAGGCTGCCTCTCTGTCTTACGGACTGATCTTCTGGATTTTGACCTGATTACAGCTTGGTTTGGTGTGCCATCAGTTTCTGCCTTGTGCATTAGACACCGGCGCAATAGAAGTTACTAATTACATTACCTACATTTTAGGTCTAATATTTTTGTTACAGGAATGGACCATAAGACAAACTGATTAAATTTGTAATACCAGGGTAATTAGTATACCAGAATTAAAGCTCAGATTTAGAAGCTTTACCTAAATCAAGACAAAGCGGTTCAATCTAGTAAAAACCTGCATTGAATGTAACAATAGCTAGCTGTATAATCTGCACTTGAATGTGATTAATTTTTTAGCAAATACTTTTGTAAACACCAAGATCATGTGAATATGCCAACTTTACACAGAGTTACAGCCTTAAATGTGTCATTTTCATAAGTGGGCTATTATCAGAGTTGTACCATTTTACATTTTGTATATATCTGTGGTTTGATTTATGTTAGTAAATGAACAACTCAAAACGATATTTTATCATAGGTATATGGTTGTTTCTTCCAGTAGTTGTTAGGTTCTCTGGTTCTGTTGCAGGATGGATTGCCAGGAGTCGTTGAACTGAGAAATGTTCACAACCACTCTCTGAAGACTGCCGCAGCCCTTCTGCATCTTCCGCCCACTGCTGAAAGTCGTCAGCAGTTTGAGGAGTACTTCGCCAATGGCATGGACGTCTCTGAAGCGATGAAGTACCACACGAGTGTACTTGAGCTGAGGAGTGATGTGAGTGAGGCACTGTTGGCAGATGGCTCGGTCAACCCAAAGTACAGCACAGTGCGCTGGTGGTATGACGAGTGGCGACGGTGCAACCTTGGACCACGGACTGGCCCTGCTGTATTGAAGGTTTGGGCTTTTCTTTGCACATTACATTCAGCTCTTTAGACTCCAGATAGGCAGCATGTTAAAATAATTGTAATTAGTAACTTGTAATGTGCCAGTGTCTAATGCAGAAGGCATGAGCCAATGGCGCACCAAAACCAAGCAGTGATCGGGTCAAGATCAAGAAGATCAGTCCGTAAGACAGAGAGGCAGCTGTGACAGACAGACAGACAGACAGACAGACAGACAGACAGATAATCAATTTGGAGGACAGACAGACAGATAATCAATTTGGAAGGGCTGAGTTTTCACTTGAGAACAAAATGACATAGAGCAGCCACACAAGGGAAAGAGTTTCAAGAAGTAGCCGCAATTTTAAACAAATTCCTTGTTGAACAGGAAGCCAAGCAAAGATTTAAGCACAGGGGTTATATATTCATATTTGGATATATTGGAATTGGCTCTAGCCAAAGAGTTCTGAACTCTGTGCAACCTCAGCATATTTGAGCTGTATTTGACTTGCTGATATCAGTAAAAAGCGAATTACAATGATCAAGGCAACTGGAAACCAATGTGTTTGTCAGAGATACAATTTACATGGCCAGCGAGTGAATTGAAAACAATGTCTAGATTAGTCACTGTCTTTTGTACCTTTAGGTGTTGGAGGAAAAGCTGGAGTCCTACAGAGAGCTTGGACATCGTGTTGCATTGCACAAAGATCCTCTGGCTGTTGTCATCGTGATGCCAATCATGCAACGTGCCAACGCACTTCGAGAAGCGTCACAAATCGCATTTGTTGACTCGACGGCCAGTTGTGACTGCGAAAATCATTCTCTGACATTTATCTTGACACCATGTGCTGCTGGAGCTGTTCCACTTGGCATCCTAATCACTACCAGCCAGTCAACTGCTGACTACAATCTAGCCTTCTCTCTTTTCAAAGCAATCACTGAGCCAGACTGTTTCGGTGGCAAGGGTCACCCCCTGACATTCACAACTGACGACAGTGATGCGGAGCAATGTGCTTTACATGAAGTGTGGCCTGAAGGCAACACAAAACTCTGCTTATTTCACGTTCAGCAGGCTGTCTGGCGTTGGCTATGGGACGTGAAGCACAGCATCCTGAAGCAGGACCGCAAACCACTGATGCAGTCGTTTCAGCAGCTGGTACGTGCCACAAATATCAGTGATGTCAGCAATGCGTATGCACATGAGTTCGACAGCAGTTTATGGACCAAATACCCACAGTGGAAGCAATACATGATATCTTATTGGGAACGTCGGCACTTGTGGTGTATGGCATGGAGGGACAGTACGATGATGGGTCACAACACAAATAATTACTGCGAGTCCACAATACGACTCTACAAGGATATTGTGCTCGGTAGGTGTAAGGCTTACAATATTGTGACATTGATTGACTTCACATGTACTGTCATGGAGGACTACTATCGTGGTAGACTGCGTCTGTTTTCTCAGGCTCGTGTCCACAAACCTCGACTGATTCTGGAGAGTCTGGTACGGAAGGCGGATTACATCAGTGCCAGTGACATTGTTGCCATCGATGACATGTACTCGGTTCCTAGTGAAAAGAACACCAGTGTGCCAGTTGAAGATCATGTTTTCTACTTTGTCAACTGCAGCCTGGGCACATGTACGTGTAATGCCGCTAAGTCTGGCCACTTCTGCAAGCACCAAGCTGCTGTTTGGAAGCACACTGGATCTTGGATGCCATCATTACCACCAGTTTCCGCTGAAGATCGTCACCGAATGGCTGTGCTTGCTCTTGGGGATCGCGTAGAAGATGTATCATTTTACGCTGACTTCCAGCATCCCGTGGAGTCTCAACCCATTCAAGCCAGGGACATCACAGTAAGTGACTCGACAGCCGTTCAAGTTTCGGTGCAAGCATCACCTGACGTTACAGACGATGTCACCCCAAATGCCGACAGCAGTTTCAGACTAGTAATTGAAAAGATGTGTCAGTTGAATGAATGCTTTCAGTCAACTCCTGCTGCAACAGCAAAAATTTTGAAACGTCTGAACCACATCACGACTGCAACTCAGTGGGAAACATTCTTGCACACGCAAGGTGCTGGGGTGAGTTGTGTATACCGAAGCGGTTCAATCATACGTGTTCAGCCAACAGCACTTAGCCGTCGTCGACCTGCTGTCACACGAGGCAGCAAACGTATTGCTGCAGGAAGGCCACCGCTGACTGCTCTTGAACGCTATCATCAGAAGCGTCGACATGGTCTCAGTCTGAACGTTGCATTGAACCAGCCTAATGCAAAACAGCATGGCAAAGCTCACTGAAAACTGAACTGTTGTTTTTCATCTGGGTTTTAAATATGATAATACATTGAATTGTTCATAGCCACTTTGAATTTGTGCTATTCATGGTGACCATGTTTTGATTGTTGGTGTTCATGGCCAGTTTGGAGTTATGTTGCTCTTGGTTTCTTTAGCTCTGTATTTTTCGGGCACTTTTGACTTGTGTAGTTCATGGCCACTTTTGATATCGTTGCTCATTCTGAGAAATTTTTACTTCAGATGTCCTCTAGGCATAATTTAGCAGTTGCATTTTGTGTGAAATTTTAAATTTCTATGTTTCAAAACTGAATTTAATGTGGATGTGTTTATGAAGTTGAGTTCGATTTTGAAGTGCATAGGGTTACGTGGAGTTTCTTGAACGACAGTGATTTATAATGAATCTAAGATCATATTGTTAGTTTTATGTTGAAGAAGTAGGTTAACTTGTGAATTTTGTGCTATCATCATCATCATCAACAGGATAGTTTTCAATGGATGATGAGATAAAGACTAGACAGGGAACAGGACAACCTGTTGGGTTGACTGTGACAAAACTTAATGGAATGGTCTTGAGCTTATGCTTCTGTACGATTCTTAATATTCAGGCAAATTGTTGCTGAATAAATTGTCTTACTGAGTGATTACATTTCCATGTGTTGGTCTGCCCTGTGGTTGCTGGTTTAGTTGTGTAGCACACGACTTCTTATGAAAATGAGGGGATCGAAATGCAGTATGTTGCAATTGATGAAAGCACGAGAAAAGATTTATTTCTTTATTTGACATCTTGTTGTGTCGAGTGTTGAACCTTGCCTGAGAGGATCTGCGTGTAAGGATTTGGAATAAGTCACATGCTTGCATAGCACAATTAGTCGACACTCGTGCTTAGCACCGTCAATTGATGCCTTTGTTAAGTGGTGGTGCTGTTCGAATTTAATTAAAATAAATTAATTAATGGGGGTCACAGTTGTATCACTTTGATGTTGTCTTACAGCTGTTCTTTGTTTGAGACATTCGTCAGTGAACAGCACTAATTTTGTTATAGCTGCCGATTAATTATCTCCTTTTGGATGTATGTAAAATTGTCATGTTTTGTCCTGCTTCTTTCTCAAATTGTTGCCAGTAACTGCAGGACTTTTCAAGATTCTGACTCTGAGTGCAGACTGTAAAAGTTGCCTACATGTAAGTTCGATCAATAAAATGATGTGAAACGAATTCGTTTGACAGTGTTGCAGAGGTGTGTTTTTTCAGTAGAGGACTTTAGTGACTCGGTGATACTTTATTGAACAGTGGTCTCTTACTGATTACCAACAATTAAGTAAACTGAAGGGCCTGAATTGTTCCACTAACAGAGTTGCCCAGTTCCAATGCACGAACTTAAACATCCCATTTGCACTATAATGACAGTGTGTTTGTTAGGTCGCTATAACATCCCATTTGCACTATAATGACAGTGCCTTTGTTAGAGCGCTAACAAATGTGCAGATACGTACATACAATAATTATGTATGTAGCACCTTTGTTTGGGCTGTCAAGTATGCTACATTATAGTCTTTCAGAGGTGGCCAAAAACATACCGGTAGTTGCTTTCTAACATTATTTTGGCGATTCATTTTGCTTTTAAAATGCTTTAACATCTAAGAAGCAAAGGTTAGAGAACCAAGTAAAGGTGCCATATTCCATGTGGAACATAGGGAGGTGCCATTTCCTTTTCATAGTGCATTGGACGTAACAACATCTCGTTTGCGTGTATTAAAATAGCTGAGCAATTATTTTCAGAGGTAACCATCTGCATGCTAGTTGAATATATATGACTACTTTTATACAAATGCTACACCGTGACTTCTTTGATACGTAAACTTAAGTGACAAGGGTATCTGCCAACTGATACTCCTACATCTGACCTGTTGTGTTCTAAGGCTGATGATAATAATAATAATAATCTTTTTCTTTATTAATTCAAACTAACAGTCAAACGCAGTAAGATTACATTGAGACATGACTACAATTATCTTAACTAAACACGCTTCTATCCTTCGGGACCCAGTGCATGTCCTCCATGATTTGCTCCCTCCGATACGATTATCCAGATACTCTCTTCGGCCTCGCTCGTATAATCGTGAGATACCGCGATGTGATCCTCTGACAGGGTTACATTACCAGGCTACACTTGCTTATTTATTTACTTATTTTATAATTTTATTTCGGTTTATTACTCTGTTTTGCATTCAGCGCTTCTAGCAACTGTCCCATTGTGCGTTTGCTAATGGTGTAATAAAGAATATATTTACTTACTTACTTCATAAGTCTCGTGAATATCAGACTTAATTTCAGTACTTTGACCAACATAAATTATCTTCTCTCAAGCGTGCATTTAATTACATGGACATATTCTCTGTAGCGTGCATTTCATTTCATGGTATTTGGTCATAATTTGGATAATGTTAGCATCAATTACAAAAATTCTAACCAGGGCCTTAGGGCGCCATTTGTTTACAGTTTCTGCCAATGAGATTATATGACATGCCCTTCTAGTGTTATCTGTATACCTCAAACCCCAAACTGGGTCACGCTATTTATAACTCGTATCCCATTGGTCGATATAGCCCTGTAAGACGTAGCACTGTATGGTCTACGAATACGCGGCCCGTACGGTAGACTGCGATCGAAACTGCCTGGTTTGGGAGATTTACGAGGAAGTGGTCAAGAATATTATACGCCACACCCGCAAGATGATTCTCAAGTTATGGCGTGATCACAACACGTGACTTTATGGCGGGAAGGACACTGATGTTCGTTGAAGTGCATGAAGGTTATAAAATGTAGTTTACGGCTGCTTCCCTTCCTTTTCTTTTCTTCCCTTCCCTTCCCTTCCCTTCCCTTCCCTTCCCTTCCCTTCCCTTCCCTTCCCTTCCATTCCCTTCCCTTCCCTTCCCTTCCCTTCCCTTCCCTTCCCTTCCCTTCCCTTCCTGTCGCTTCCCTTTTCTTCTCTTTCCTTCACTTCCCTTCCCTTCTATTCCCTTATATTCCCTTCCTTTCGTTTCCTTCCCTTCCCTACCCGTCCGTTCCCTTTCGTTCCATTCCCTTCCCTTCCCTACCGTTCCATTCCCTCCCTACCTTGATCATGTTTCCCTTGCCATTGCTTGCCTTCTCTTCCCGGCTCGTCCGTTGTTTACCCTTCCTTGGTCAGTTGTCCTCGGGCGAAGATTTCGTCGACGGCAGAGTCTTCAATGTTTGATGGGAGTCGTCATGTAATGAAGCAAATATATTGGATCGTCTGCGAGTGGCTGAATGTTGGTAGTGGTCGAGTCCCTCTATCGGTCCTTCCAGATAATTGAATTATTCCGTCGGAATATGTGGACAAATGTCCGGAGGCTGCTTTCTGAGGGTCACTCCGTTCTGATGTCACTTCCGAGCACAACGTTTGCCCCCTCCAGCCGCAAGTGTAACGGAAATGGTAGAAACACGCATGTGCTCTGAGGCAACGGGGTAGCAGGGGTCGGTAATGTCGAGAGTGGTTCGGCGATGGGGTTTGGACTGAGACACTTAGAGGTGTAAGTCGCTTAACCCCAGGCAGGCGTCGGATTAGTAGGAAGCGGAAATACGCATTCGCAAAGCATGCTGGTCTAGATGGGGACGATGGCGTAGCAAGGCTTATACACAGAAGACGTATCGGTACACGCGGAAACGAATCACATACACGCACGCACGCACGCACGCACGCACGCACGCACGCACGCACACACACACACACACACACACAAGCACACGGAAAACTGATTTACATTATGCACGCTTAGTATAAATAAATAAATACACAAGTAGATAAATCAATAAATTAATTAATAAATAAAATGTAAACTTTGTGCAATGGTTGTTCAAAATAGTCAGAGCTGTAGACTGTAGTGCGTGATGGCGACTTACCAGACATAATATGGCGGCGTTCTGTCCAATATACAACATACAATTATTGTTACTATTGATTATTATTGATAATAAAATTACTAGTATTATTATTATTAAATTATCATTATTAGCATGCATTTATTAAGCGCCACCATATATTTACCAAGCATCAGTCGGTCGCGCTGTGAGTGAGTGAAGGACTTGATCAAGGTCCCTATACAGTTACTATTGCAGATCTATAGACTAGAACTCGTAGTTTCAACGTTACAAGGCGAGCGCTCTACCATTAATGGTCACCGTGTCCCATGCCTATATAGTTTATTTATTTATTTATTTATTTATTCCGGATATTTCTATAGCGCCTCTCGAAGTCAACTACTACTCAGAGGCGCTCCCGACTACAGCATTTGATACTGTGTCGGAGTTTTCACGCCGAAGCGCCACGAGCAATTGCGAGTGAAGGACTTGCCCAAGGTCCGTACGCAGCGGCTAGAGTGGGATTCGAACCTGCAACCCTCCGGTCACAAGGCGCCGAACTTACCACTGAGCCACCACGCCCCACATACGGTCAGTTTGTTGTCTAGTTGCGGTTTACGATACTGTGTCATAACAAAGGTAATTAAAATCGCCCTCCTCGTTTCTCCAGACTTGGGACTGGCACTACCATAGTATACGGTCAGTGGCCATCAGGGCCGTTAGCGCCAACCTTGCTCAATAACCGGTAATTCATATGTTAATCACAGCGAATCATAAACGGAAACACCATCCAAGGCCGCTTTTATGCCTGTTACGTATATATAGCATCGGTTCATACCGTTTTAAAGGTGTGTGAAGGGCGCGCTCTAAACAATCAGTTTGTTTGTTTAATCATCAGTTTAATGACATCTCGTGGCAACAACGACCGCTCGTAATCGTAATCGTAAACTCTAAACTTCTAAAGCGCTAGTCTAAGGCTAAGCACAAAGCACTAGCTTATTCACGAGCGCTGCGTCGTATCCGAGGGGTTGTCCAGAGATCGATGTCCACTGGAGGTCTGGCTCCGGTTGCCAGATAGAGACCGCTGACGTCATATCAAACATCGTACATCGCGTAGTTTTACAAACAGCGCGCACATATAACTACAATACAGGTAGCTAACATGATTTGTTCTTTAAACTGTTCCGCAGCTAACATGTTTGAGTCTCAGTTTTATTTACTAGCAAGGTGTACAAGGATCATTAGTGCTTATTTCAAACATTTCTAACAGAAATTCAAGTTAAATGTATGAACAATTATTCAGTTGGACTAATGAATAACGTTTGAACATTTGAATTTTGTTAGAAATGTTTGAAATAAGCACATGGGATGATTGCACACATTGAGCGGAATGAGCTCGAACACACCAGCTACAGTTCCAGTTCTTATATAGCAGCGATTGGCACGGTTAAAAAGGTGTCCAAAGAGAGCGCTCAAATCAATTGCCTACCGTGTTCTAGATATGCTCTATCCTATTTTCTTTTTGTTTTTTTTGGTGGTATATCTGTTTCTATGGTTTTCCAGAGATATTTGACCTTGACGGTCATATCTTGTACATTTCTGCTTTAAAAAATCATAGGACCGTAGGACGTTAGTGGCTCTCCGTAACATTGATCCTGGTTAATTGGTTCCTGGGGCGAGAAGGCTGTGAGAACCACCGGGAGAGAGAGAGAGAGGTAAGAGGTGGAGGGAACATATCTCAACCTCTGCCCTGTCTCACGGTGGGGGAGATGGTGTGGTAAATGGGGGGGGGGGGTGGTGACCAGCAGAAGCATCAGTAACCCCTACCCGCTTCGCGTCCAATTCTCGAAGATGCATTGATTGGCAATGACAATGATTGTGTCTGTGGTAACCGAAGCGTGCATTGGCGGGTGCTGAGCCTGGCAGGAGATGCGGGGAAGATGAATGCTTTTGTCGTGATTTATGAGGCTCCTTTCAACGAATCGCAGCAACCGTGATTTAAATGCGCACGAAGAAATTCATTCTTTACGGTCTGCTTACTTACCATTTATCTCAGACCGATCGCTACACGAGACGACGAACAAGAGAAAGAGCGAGCGAATAAACAAAAGAATGAACGAATGAACAATGATGCTTGCTGAAATGAACGAACGAACGAACGAATGAATAAACAAAGGAATGGATGAACATGATGGTGGTGACTGTTTAACGACGTTGTGTCATAACAAAGATGATTAGCATTGCTCTCCTCCTTTAGTTAACCAGGCTTTGGCTTGGCACCACCAGAGTAAGGGGCAATGGCGATGTTTTTTAGAAATTTAGTATTATCACAATGTCGGCCTTAGTTTAACATAAGAGCTATTTATGTAATTGATAAACTCTAGTTTTACTCTTACTTATATGAATGATAGAAATACTAAAAAAAAGGTGTGAAGATGGTTTACTGAAAAATACTAAAAAAAATTCGTTTATTGGTTTAAACTGACAAGAATACATGATAATAATAATAATAAGACGATTTATATAGCGCCGTAGCACAGCCGAGGCCGTAGAAAAGGGCGCTGTACATAAGTTACAAAAGTTGGCAGTCGTATGAAAGTTTAAAAAGATATGTCTTCAGCTGTGATTTAAATGACTCCAGCGATGGTGCATTCCTAACGTGGTCAGGAAGATTGTTCCACGCAGTGGGTCCCGTGACAGCGAAGGAAGAGTCGCCAAGTCTCGTAGAAGACCGCGGTACTTGTAATTGATTTTTTGTTGACGATCGTAGCCGACATCTGTTCTGGTTGTCTGCCACACGAACGCAGAAATCCGAGATGTAATTTGGCATGAGGTGATGCAGTGCTTTATACGTGATCAGGCACAGTTTGTACGTTATCCGCTGAGGAACGCGCAGCCAGTGAAGGTTGTCGCGCAGCAGATCAGTGATATGATCTGATGGTGTCCGGCCATATATGAGTCGTGCAGCACAGTTAAGCACCGACTGTATTCGATCTAGTTGACAAGTCGGCAGGCCCGCCAGTAGGCTATTGCAGTAGTCAACCCTGGAGACTATGAAGCTGTTGACCAAGATGACGGCCGTTGAGGTTGGAAGGAATCTGCGTATGGTTTTAATACGCCGCAGTTGGTAGAAGCAGCCTCGAACGAGTTGACTCACATGGTCCGTCATGGTCATACAGCTGTCAAAGTGGACTCCAAGGTTGCGAATGGTGTCAGCTGGTTGAATTTCTGCATCACCAAGGGTGAAGGTACTGCCGGTAAGTAGATGGCGACGCCGGAAGGTGGTACACCATAAGAACTCGGTCTTCGATGGATTGAGTTTGAGACGGTTAGACGCCATCCACTCTGAGATGCGTTCGATACACAGCAGCACTCTCTGCTTCAGCTCAGCGGTTTGTGATGGTTCACAGAAGAAGTAAAGCTGTGTATCATCTGCATAGCAGTGGTGGAGGAGGCCATGTGCTTCTATGATTCTCTCCAAATCGGCCGTATATAGTATAAACAGGAGAGGGCCAAGAACTGAACCTTGTGGAACACCGCATGTTACTAGCCTAGGTGTCGTCTCCTCCCCTGCCAAATGAACGGATTGTGTACGTCCTCTTATATATGATTCAAGCCAACTGAGCGCTCTATCCTTGATTCCAAAGGAGCACGAGAGTCGCTGAAGTAAGATGTTGTGGTCAACTGTGTCGAATGCAGCTGACATATCAAGTAGTGACAGAAGCGCCAGTTGGCCTGAATCTATGGCACTGACTAGGTCCGAGAACACCTTAAGGAGCGCAGTCTCGGTGGAATGACCACGCCTGTAGGCAGACTGAAACCGAGGAAGAAGGCGAGATTCAGACAGGTACTCGGTCAGCTGGTGGTTGGCAATACGCTCCAGTACTTTTGATACGAACGTTAGATTTGAGACCGGTCTGAAGTTTGCAGGTGACGATTCATCGGCTCCAGCTTTCTTAAGGAGTGGCTTGACCGTTGCGTGTTTCCATTTGGACGGGAAACGGCCGATGGCAAAAGAATGATTGAATATCCGAGCTATGAAAGGCGCCAGCAGTGGAGCGGCCTCCTTCATCAACCACGTCGGAATTATGTCAAGAGAGCACTGTTTCGCTGGTGATGATACAATAACTTTCATGACATCTTCCGTGGTGACTGGGAGAAACTCGCACATGCCTGGAGTTGAGCAATTAGTGAAAATCGCCTCATTTGCGTCAGATGTCGATGCTCGGATGTCCGCGATCTTTGTATCCATGTGGTCATGATATGTAGCAGCAGAGAAAGATCCAGTCGTGGTAGTGTTTTTGCCCTCGCCAAGCAGCTGGTTCACTGACTGCCACACATGACGCTGATTTGAACCCGCCGACTTGATTTTCGACTTCCAGTAATCAGAAGCCTTCTGATGGGACAATTTCCTAGCCGTACGGAGGGCTTTGCGCCAGGCTTGCGTATCCTCTGCGCCAGCCGCGTCGACCTGACAACGTCGGGCCAGACGTCGAGCCGTCCGCCTAGCCTCACGGCATTCGTTGTCAAACCAGGGTTGATGATGACGCTCCCGAACAGTGAACTCTGAAACGGGGGCATGCTTGTCAAGAAGGCCGCTGATTACAGAGTCGAAGGTATCTGCGAGATCGTCTGCAGAGGTATCGATCGTCGGATCAGTAACAGCACAGAGTTCAGACTCAGAGAGTTCGGCAATGAAGGCAGCAGTGTCGAAATGCTGCCACTTGCGCTTGGTGATCGTAAGAAAACTTGGAGTTGGTGGTGTCATACAGATGGACCATGACACCAGCATATGGTCCGACAGCCCGACATCGGTAACCAAGACGTCTGGTGGCGACACGCTCTCGGACGTGATGACGTGGTCCAACAGACCTCTAACACGTTCAGTCCCAGCCCGCGGAGACGCTTGATGGTCGTGCAGTCAGAGTCCTCGTGCCATGTTTCGGTCAGGGCAAGCACTTGGAGCTGCTCCTCCTGCATAATCACTCTGACGTCATCAACTTTGTTGTTAACAGAGCGTATATTCAGGCAACCGAAGCGGGTCAGACTGCTACGTTGTACCGCGTGTCTCGCGATACGGGGACGAATCAAAACCGGCTCCCTGTGTTGTGCAGGGGCAGCACTGATGTTAGCTGCCTGGGTCTGATTCTGCAGCTGTCTGACTGGACGGTTGCCTGAGATGATAAGGACGCCCGATGAGCCAGATTCGGTGTACACAGGGACCGGTCTTCGGTGTTGCCCGCCTCTGCACCCACGAACTGTCCGTCTGATGGTAATTAGCGAGTCGACGTGTGTACGAACGCACGGATTTAAATGGAGTCCGTGTGTACGCAGGCTGAGCAACTGGTCACGTGTGTACGTCGTACATTTAAATTCTTCGTTTACAGGCATTTTAACGCCATTAAAACAACGCAAAAGGTAAACGAAAAATTACAATAACAAATCCAAAAGGACACAGTTGGCGACACGGCGACAAGACGAATCGCTAGTGAAAAATATAGACAAAACAAAACTGTGTAGCATGCAAAAACTGATATAAATCACGAGCTCAAAATATGCGACTGTCTGCAGCCAGAGGTCGGCGCATGATATAGTGGTAACATACGATGACAAGTTTAACAGGTTTCGAATTTAATTGTATGGTAGCCTGCAAGGCGCCCTTATGTCCTACTTCTCATTTACAGTAGCACCCCTAGGGAGTGAAGGAAGTGAAAGCCTGAGTCAACCTTTATGGAGCTAGCGCGTCCTTCTGCCACGTGTTACCATTCAACCATCTCCCCGCCCAATGAACGATGACAGAGTTGTTGGTGGTACCTGTTTAACTACGCTGTGTTAGCAAAGCTGAGCAGTGGCGCCCTCCTCTTTATCCAGACTTTGGATTGGACCATTTGTGTATAAAGCAGTGGTGGAGTTAACGACGATGAAAACAGATGAACGAAGAGAAGAAAAGAACGAACGAATGAATGAACGAACGGACGAATGATAGCAAGAAAGAATGAAGGCACAAGGAAAGCGACTTGAACTGTTGAGGCGCTTCAAGTAGACTTAAAGTCAAAGTCTTAAGACCTGAAGTGCGGTTACAACGGGCTACATCAGTTAAATTACCAGGAAATTAGTTCATCCATATCAACACAATGCGGAGATTTTCATGGAGCGATTATCCAAAGGCATCTTAAGTCATCCGAGGCCATTTACGTCGATATATAGTAAAAGGATTCTGTATACTTAGGTCCGAACTCTAGACAACAGCGATTGGATGAATCCAGAGTTTAACGACATCTTTTGACAACAAAGGCCGTTGACGTCGACAGAAATTAATTTGAGCAGTTCTCCGTTCGTATCATCGTATCGCATGATAATTGCACTAAATTATATTATATAAATATATAGCAGAATTGGAAAGGGTGTGCATTAGCCAACAGGGTAGAGCGCTCTCGTTAGACACCTTTAAAACGCTATGAACCGATGATATATAGGCATGGACACGTTAACAGAGTCCTTAATGTCAATGCTCTTAAAACAGACAATTCCACTTATGCCTCAAAAGCAAAAGCTGGAACAGAAAATCAAGCAAGAGTAATAAATACTTCATTTGATGTACAACCAACAACTGATGTACAAATCATTTCTACTGTACAAACCTCTTCTGATGATGTAGTCAAAAGGTTTTTGTCATTCAATGACAAAGATTACAAGGCAAAATATCACAGCAAGCCAGCAAATAACACAGTGGAAGATTATGACCCAATTATGAAGATAAAAGTTTCCTTTGTTCTTGGCGTATTGGCAACTATTGCAAAGGCTGAGTCAAAAAAACAGGCACAGTTTGTAATCTGCCATGCAGCATCTGAAATCCTTTTTGATAATGAGATAGAATTTAGCTATAAAGACACGTAAATTAAGAGCAGTAGTTTCATTTTTGTTGTTGTCCACTATGGCGTTGACCATTCTTCAATGGAATGCACGTGGTTTACGTGGTCATAAGGACCAACTTAGAAATTATATAATGAAGGTGTGTGTTCCACCAGATGTGATGTGTGTGGAAGAGACTTTTGTGAAAGGTGTCACTCAATCACCAAAATTGGATGGTTACAATATTATACGTAAGGACTGCTTGAATAATGAAAGGGGGGGTTTAGCTATTTACTTAAAAGTGGGATTAAATTTTAATGTACTAACTGTGGAAGACATTCCAAACATTGAAATTCAGGGTATTGAAATTAAAACTTTCAACGGTCATTTAAAAATATTTAATTCTTATATCACACCTTCATATACATTTAAAAAAGAAGATATTCAGAATATTTTTCCACATAAAAGATCAATTATTGTTGGCGATTTTAATGCTCATAATAAACTCTGGGGATGTTCTAAGACAAATAACAGAGGGATAATTATAGAAGAAATATTAACAGAAAAGAATTTAGTTGTGCTTAATACAGGTCAAGCTACACGTATCACATCAAACCAATCAAATTTGAATTCTGTTATAGATTTGAGCATATGTTCACAAGATGTAGCTCTTAATGCTAGACATAACGTCACCAATAGCAATATGGGCTCTGATCATTATGCTACTATAACTACTATTAATGAAGAAATCACAATAGAGTATAATTTAAGTATGCATCTATGGAAATTAAAAAAAGCGGATTGGAAGAATTATGAAGAACTAAGTAAATTTTCAATAACAACAGATATTTTAGTTGATAAAAATGTTGACGCTAATTTCAATAATTTAGTAGATTGTATTACTTCTATAGCGAATCAATCAATTCCTAGTAAAAATCTAAAAAATAGAAAGAATAAAAATAAAAAATTTAGACCTTTACCATATTGGAGTGATAAATGCAATGAAGTCATTTATAAAAGAAATCAGTATAGGAATAAAATGAATAAAACAAGGGAGTTAAATGATTATTTGGAATACAAGAAACAAGAGGCTATAGTTAAACAGACACTTAAAACAGAAGCAAAAACTTGTTGGCAAACATATTGCTCTGAACTTACGGATCAGACAAAATTGGGCTCTGTTTGGACATGGGCAAGAAAAATGAATGGTATTGCAACCTATAGTTCCATTCCTACTCTGAATCGTAATGAATTAATAGCTGAAACAAACCTTGAAAAAGCAAATCTTTTAGCTAACAATTATGCAAGTACTAGTAGTACCCAAAATTATAGTAAAAAATTCTTAAATTATATCAAAGATAATAATTTACAAAATAACCCTAATAGAATTGACAGTAGTCCTGTTCATGAAATGGAAATCTTAAATGAGAGGTTTTATCTTAATGAATTGAAACAAGCTATAAGATCAGCAAAAAATAATAAGTCACCGGGTGATGACAAATTACCTTATGAGTTGTTAAAACATCTTCATAAAAATGCTCTTAAAACCCTATTAATATTTTATAATGAAATCTGGGAGGAAGGGAAATTGCCAACTGACTGGCATCATGCCATTATTCTACCATTATTAAAACCAAATAAAGACGCCTCGGTTCCAGAATCTTATCGACCTATATCATTGACTCCAACGATTTGTAAGGTAATGGAAACAATGGTAACAAAACGTCTCCAATGGTTTTTGGAAAAAAATAACCTTATTTCAAAAAATCAGTCTGGCTTTCGAAAATATAGAAGTACAAATGATCAAATCCTTAAACTTCAGGATAATATCCTTAAAAAAATTAAAAATAAAGAACATGTTTTGGCTATTTTCATTGACTTTGAAAGAGCATATGACATGTTACATGTACCTACCCTTTTAAATAAAATTCAGAATTTGGGAATAGTGGGTAATACATTTAACTGGATTGAAAACTTTCTTTCAAATAGAACTTTTCAGGTGAAAGTTGGGGCAGAACTTTCTGATAAATGTATACAACAGAATGGTACACCCCAGGGTTCGGTAATATCTCCTATTTTATTCTTGCTAATGATAAATGATATTGCTGCAGGTGTGGATGGTGTAGAGATGTCACTGTTTGCTGATGATAGTGCTATTTACTTAGGACATAGAAATGTTAAAATATTACAAAATAAAATTCAATTATCGATCAATTTAATACAAAATTGGTGTAATAAAAATGGTTTTAAAATATCTATTAATAAAACCACTGGAGTCCTTTTCTCCAAAAGAAATAATTTGTCAAGGATTACTATTAAAATTGATAAAGAACAAATTAAAATGGAAAATGAGGTCAAATTCTTGGGAGTAATTTTTGACAGTAAATTGAGTTGGAAACCACATATTGATTATATAATTGAAAAATGCAAAAAGAGGTTAAATCTCATAAGAGCCATCAGTGGTTATGGTTGGGGAGCTTGTAAGAAAACTCTCCTAACCATATACAGGGCATTAATTAGGTCTATTTTGGATTATGGTGACGTTGCTTATTCTTCTGCTTGTAAATCGCACCTAGATAAACTCTCTTGTATCCAAACTGAGGCACTTAGATTATGTTGTGGAGCCCCTAAGGGTACTGCAGCTGCAGCACTTCAAAATGAATGTGGAGAGTTGCCTCTTCATTTAAGACGACTCCAAAATTCAATAAAATGTGGGACTAAAATTTTGGGTAATAAATTTCACATAAATACAGCAACAATGGAGAACCACTGGACAAATGTTTTTAGGACACCTGAGAGTAGGGAGCATTCCATTTATACTCGTACTTCTGAATTCTTTTCTTCACTTAATACATCTATTATTGGCCCTTCTTTCCCATCTGAACCTCCTTGGTGTAACAAACAAGTAGAGGTTGACTTAACTTTGAATAAATTAATAAATAAGAAAACTGATCATCCAGAATATTTAAAGCAATCTGCTTTGGAATTAGTTTCTAAGTACAACTCTTACATACATATCTATACTGATGGGTCAAAGGTAGATGAATTTGTTTCTGCTGCCTTTACAGTACCAAGTTTAAATATAGATAAAAAATTTAGATTATGTAATAACTCCAGTATTTATGCAGCAGAGTTGACTGCAATTATAGAAACTGTAAAATGGATTTTGGACTCCGAATGTTATAAGAATTGTCAATTTGCATTGTTTTCTGATTCATTGAGTGTTCTTACGTCAATTAAGGAGTCTTATTCTCAGTCTAGACCTAATTTATTGAATGAACTATTGTCTCTGATTAACAGACTAAATTCCAATCAAATAAGATTTATTTGGATCCCAAGTCACATTGACCTGACAGGTAATGATCGAGCAGATACTTTGGCTAAAGAAGCCCTGAGTATTGATCATATTAATTCTACTAATTATCTTGAACTTTCAAAAATTTTTACTTTAATGAAACTGTATATAGTAAATAAATGGCAATTAGAATATACTAACGATAATAGAGGTCATTTTTATAAATCTATTTGTCCAATTGTAAGTACAGATATTAAATATTTAGAACCCTATAGGCATAAGGAAGTCCAAATTTCTAGATTGCGTCTGGGAGTTGCGAATACTAATCAAAGGCTGTTTATTATTAAACGACATTCAAATGGTTTATGTGATACCTGTCAGGTCAAGGAGACTATTCACCACCTCCTACTTGAATGTAAAAAAGAAGATATATCTAAGTTGTTGCGAGATAAATGTCAGTTGTATAAAAATGAAATTTCTATTTTAAACCTTTTAACAATGAATATGTTTCAAAACGAAGTGTATAGGTTAGTTAAAATAATTACTAAAGGTCAAATTTTGTAAATAGATATGTTATGTTTGCTACTGTAAACAGTTTGTTTACACTAGTTTTTTTTTTTTTTTTTTTTTTTTTTTTAGTTTTTTTTTTTTTTGTATTTGTTTTCTTTGTGCATTTTATTTTATTGTATTAGGCATTACATTATTATAATACACTTTTTATAATAATACCCTTATGCAACATTCTTTAGTTGTATTTTTTGCATATTGGTTATTGGAGACCCTGTATGACCATTTTCTTATCAGTTGTTATATTATATTATATATGTAATAAAAATTTGATGTTAGTAAATTACATATATAAAATATTGATTATTGAGTATTTATGTTACTACCCTCTAACATTTTGTTGTTTAGATATGGTATGATTTGGTTTATGTATTGGAAAATATACTATGTTGTATAGTGTTACAATATTGTGTTGCAATGCAGGAAATATAAGGTAATTGTGAATACAATACACTGAAACACAACTTTAAACAATTGTAATTATATGTTTATATATGCTTTGTTAATTAAATACATTTATGGTGGAGTGTGTTAAATATCTGAACAGTGTAAAAAAAAAGCAACTTGGTATACCATATGTTTCATTTAATGTGTATGCGGTTTGTGAATTTGTTATTATTTCGTGCATGGTGTAATTGTAGCAGTTGATATTACCATGGAATGTCGTTAAGCTGAAGAATAAGAAATAATTGCTTAGAAATTTCAAATGTAGAAAAAGAATATAATGTCATAATTATAATTATATGTACTGTGCATTTATATTTGAAATTGTTTAAATATATCTTATGTGTGGTAGTTGTTGTAAAATACTGTTTAAATTGCATCAAGCATTTTATTAATATGTGTATTATAATCTCAAACAATATTAGATATAATGCTTTAAATGATGTGACATTCTATGACATTGTACGGCTCTGGTTGACACTTTTAAATGGTGTCTTTCGGACGCTATAAGTATCTTGTTTTCTGTAAATTGCATTTATGAATTGTCGTCAACGGCCTTTGATGCCATAAGACGACGTTAAATGTTTGGATTAATAAGAGTCCTTAGATCGATCTGTTAGGAAGCCAGGATGTCACGATGAAATTATAATACTGATCCCAAGGGTCATCATTGTAAGTAATGGACACTAACATCAAAAAACTTGTAAGGACCAGTTGTGGTATGTCTCCGAGTCTCTCACACAGGATGTGTGACTCGCCATCTCGTGCAAAGTTTAATCCTGATTCCTGAACCGACTCGATTACTGAAATGTCGCCTTTGCTGGCCACAGCTCAGTATCAAACGTCTTCAAGCCGTCATCAACGCTGCTGCTCGTCTGGTTATGCGATTAGACGAAGTTCTACCACATTACAACCGCTAAATAAAATAAGTTTTGGTGGCTCAGAATAGGCGAGTGCGTCCAATTCAAACTTTGCATCCTGGTGTTAACAACTGCGCACCACTGTGCCTCACAGACAACTTCAGGCTGGTATCGGACTATAATAATAGGTTGCGGCTGCGATCATCCTAGTCCGCTGATGTATTCGTGCCAGTAAGGCCTAACTAAAACTAAAACTGGCGATTGGGTATTTGGGATCGGTGGTCCACGTGCCTGGAACAGCCTTCCTGAACGAATTCAGGAATCCAAAATCCTTTATGTTCAAAACATAGTCGCTACGTAACTGACAGTTGACAGTGTGTAAAGCATTCTATAAGAATTGTCGTAATTACAATTACAATAACAATAATTATTATAATCACAAAGGCCGTTGACGTAAGCAGAAATTATTTTGTACAGTTCTCACCGTTCGTTTCTTTCAAAAGGCTATGCATGATATACACGGAATCTCGCGGCTGCTTTCATTTATCGGTCGAATATCTCGCTTAAAAGAGGTGTGGAATTATTTCTGAACAGCTCTCATCGTTTCTATGGAAAAACACGGAATTTTTTACTTATAGGGCGAATATTTCAATAAAAAGAGGAGTATAGTTATTTTGAACAGTTCTCAGCGTTCGTATGCCAAAAATATGTTTGATAACGATTACTTTCAAAACGTATGTAATCAGTGTATACAAGCAATGCATGTGCGCCTGCCAGATGCAAATAAAGGCTACTTACCGACTTGTGTATACTTTCTAAATGGTGCCGTAGATGTGAACAGTTGGTCCATCACACTAATGAGAGAAGGACTCGAGTGGAGAACTGACACCTCGAACAGAAGCAGCGAGACTTACAAATATACATTTCTTATCGTTTTCTCTTAATTAATCAACTGAACCTTAGACTCTTTCGTAAACTTCAAAAATGTTTAAATAAAGCGCTACTCTAAAGCTAAGCGCAGAGCACCGTCATGTCAGACGGGTTGTCAGATGAAGACCCTGGTCCGGTTGTCATAGAGACCAGCGAGAGGAGGACGAGGAGGACGAGGAGGAGGACGAGGAGGAGGAGGAGGACGAGGAAGATGAGGAGGAGGAGGAGGAATTGTAAGGGCACCAGCTGATTAAAGAGCGCTGCGTCCTGTCAGAGGTGTTGTCCAAAGATGTAAAGTGAATATCCGGTTGTCAGAGATCGCTACACGAAACGACGAATGAGCGAAAGAAAGAAGAATTGAACAAAAGACTGAACGAATGAATTATTGAATGAATGAATAAACAAGGAATGAATGAACAATGATGGCGGTAACTGTTTAACGACGATGTGTCATAACAAAGATGATTAGCGTCGCCCTCCTCGTTTAATTATCCAGGCCTTGGACTAGCACAACAAGATGATTAGCATCACCCTCCTCCATTACTAATCCGGGCTTTGGACTGGCACCACCGAAGTACGGGCAGTGGCAAAGTATTTAACAACTCTAGTATTATCGCAGTGTTAAGTCCACCTTAGTTTATGACATAAATTTAGACGTCTTACGTAAACAACAAGCTGCGGTTATACTCTTACTTAAATGGATGATGGAACTACTAAAAAAGGTGTAAATTATTTTAATGAAAATAATTAAATTTTTCAGAAGGGAGCCAAAATAACGTTTTTGCATGGAATAGCTATTCACGAACACAGAAACAGTAACAACTTTGAAAATCCAAGTGCGCAAATGCCCCCTTGCCCCCTCCGGCCGCCTATGGTGGTTACTGCTTAACTACGCTGTTTTAGCAAATATGAGCAGTGCGCCCTCTTCTTTTATCCAGGCTTTGGACTGGCACCACTCGCGTATAAGGCAGCGGTGGAGCTAACGACAATGAAATCGAATGAACGAAGAGAAGAAAAGAACGAACGAATGAACGAACGGACGAATAATAGCAAGAAAGAATGAAGTAACGAGGAAAGAGACTTGAGCTGTTGAGGCACTTCAGGTATAGACTTAAAGTAAAACTCAAAGACCTGAAGTGCGGTTATAACGGCCTACA
Source organism: Allolobophora icterica (assembly GCA_963556255.1). Classification (NCBI taxonomy): domain Eukaryota; kingdom Metazoa; phylum Annelida; class Clitellata; order Crassiclitellata; family Lumbricidae; genus Allolobophora; species Allolobophora icterica. The sequence continues at coordinate 44,568,001 of OY744615.1, forward strand.
TCAGTTATATTACCAGAAAAATAGTTCATCAATGTCAACACAATGCGGAGATTTTCATGGAGCGATTATCCAACGGCATCTTAAGGCATCCAAGGCCATTTACGTCGAATGTGAAAGAATACTGTATGCTTAGGTCCGAATTCTAAATAACAGCGACTGGATGAATCCAGAGTTTAAACGACATCTTAAACGTCGGCAGAAATTAATTTGAACCGTTCTCACGTTGGTATGGATTAATAAATGAACGCAAGTGAATCATATAAATTGTAGCATAATTTAAAAAGGTGTCCAATAGCCGACTGGTTAGAGCGCGCTCGTTAAACACCTTTAAAATGTTGCTACCGATGCCATATATATGCATAGAACGCGCTCTACATATAGATATGACCGATTCTCTTTGGGGCGTACAATAGCGTAGCTAAGGGCATTTATTTGAAGTATATTTTGTCCTATAATGGACACAAACATCAAAGGACTTGCAAGAATCATATGAGGTCTGTTTCTCGGTCTCTCACACAGGATGTGGCTCGCCAGCTACTGCAAAGTTTAATCCTGAGCCGAATCGATTACTGCAATGTCGACTTTGTTGGCTTGCCACAGCGCAGTTTCAAGCGTCTTCAGGCGGTCATCAGCGCTCCTGCTCGTCTGGTCATGCGATTTAAAAAGTTCGACGATATTACAACAGCGATCCAAGATCAGCTTCAGTATCTCAGGATTGGCGAGCGAATCAAATATAAACTTTGCATCCTGGTGTACACATGCCTCAATAACTGCGCACCACTCTACCTTGCAGACAACATCAGGCCGCTATCGGACGATGCTAGTACATGTAGGTCGAGGCTGCGATCATCAAAGTCCGCTGATCTATTTGTGCCAGTAACTAAAACTAAAATGGGCGATCGGGCATTTCAGGTCGCTGGTCCACGTGCCTGGAACGGTCTTTCTCCATCTATTCAGGAAGTCAAAAGCCTTTATGTTTAGAAAACAGTTTAAACCTGTACTCGCTACGTAACTTTTAGCATTTGCGTGTAAGGCATCCTAGAAGTAGCTTGCTATTGGCGATTCTATAGGAATTGTCGTAATTACAGTTACATTTACAAAGGCTGTTGACGTCGACAGAAATGATTTTGAACAGTTCTCACCGTTCGTATGGCTAGAGATTACTTGGTGTTTAACGAACTGTTGTCCTAACAAAGATTATTAGCGTCGCCTCCTCCTTTCTCCAGCCTTGGAATTGGCACTGCCAGAGTACGAGCATTAGCGGAGTTTCCTATGGCATAAAACAGGACCAGGGATAGGGTTCAGAGTTTAACCTGTGACGTTCCTAAGAGGCGCTGCATAAATGCTTTATTACATTACATAACAACATTTCATGGCAACAAAGGCCTTTTACGTAGGCAGACAATTATTTTCGGCAGTTCTCACCTTCGTATGGCATAATACAACTCATATATTAGTAGAGCTTCCATGACATACACGACCGGTGTGCTGCTTCCTTTTATAGCGCTAATTTTACTATTAAAAGAGGTGTGGAATTATTTTAAACAAATCTCAACGTTCCTGTGTTATAATACAGCTAATCCATTCTATTACGTACTAGACCGCGGTTCTGTTCTATTTATAGGCAAAGCTCACTCTTGAAAGAGGTGTGTAATTATTTTCAACAATGCTCACCGTTTTTATGGTATAATAGGTTTGAAAACATTTATTTAACGACGACGCCATGTTAAACATGATTGGCGTCATTATACAACATGACAGAGACAATATGCTAAGGTATGGTGTCAAAAACAAGTGTTCAGGCGGTCGCCTAGCCAATCAGAAGACCCATGCATAGGGGTGACAGCAGGCTTTTCCCCGTGCTCACGAAGCGGAGTTGGGTTTGTGCTTCCTCCTACGTTGGTTACCGCATAATTCTCCAATACTTCTCCAAAATGAACATCTTAACCTGGGTTATTATTATTATTATTCCACAGTTTAACGTCGTCTTATGACACCAAAGGCCGTTGACGACAATTTAGAAATACAGTTTACAGAAAACGATAAACTTATAGTGTCCGAAAGACACCATCTAAAGGTGTCAAACATAAGCTTACAATATCAATAATGTCACATCATTTAAAGCAATATATCTAATGTTATTTATAAAACACATAGCTCTAAATTGTTTTGATACAAATTAAACAGTACTTCCCAACTATTGTCACTCGCAAGAAATATTTAAACAACTTCAGATGCACAGTACATATAATTATAATTATTACATTATATTCTTATTTTATCTTTGAAATGTTTAATTGATTATTTCTTATTCCTCAGTTCAATATCTGCCACTACAATCATATCATGTATGAAATAGTAATAAATTTCACATACATCATGCACATTAAATGAAACATATGGTTATACCAAGTTCCTTTTTTAAACAAATTGTTCAGGTATCTAACACATTCAACTATAAGTTTTATTAATTAACAAAGCATATATGAGCATAATTGTCTCAAGTTTGATTTCAATGCATTCAAGTTACAATTACATGTATATTTCCTTTATTGCAACACAATAATACAGCACTATATAATATAATATTGATTTTACTCCAATACATAAACCAAATCAAACCATATGCGACATCCAAGAACCAAATGTTGGATGGTTGTAATATAGATACTCATTAATCAATGTGTTATATATGTAATTTACTAGCATCACACTCTCATTATATACTTGCAATTGAAAAGAAACGGTTATATAGGTTCTCAAATAACCAATATGTAATGGATATAACTAAGGTTAATACACAAGAGCATCATTACAAAATTTGACCTTTAGTAATTTGTTTAACTACCCTATACACTTCGTTTTGTAATACATTTACTGTCAAAAAGGTTGAAATAGAAATGTCCCTTTTATACAGTTGACATTTATCTCGCAACAACTTCGATATATCTTCGTTTTTACATTCAAGTAGGAGGTGGTGAATAGTCTCCTTGACCTGACAGGTATCACATAAACCACTAGAATGTCGTTTTATGATAAACAACCTTTGATTAGTATTCGCCACTCCCAGACGTAGTCTAGAAATTTGGACTTCTTTATGTCTATAAGGTTCCAAATATTTAATATCTGTACTTACAATTGGACATATAGATTTATAAAAATGTCCTCTATTATCATTAACATATTCTAATTGCCATTTATTTACTATATAAAGTTTAATTAAAGTAAAAATTTCTGAAAGTTCAAGATAATTAGTAGAATTAACATCAATATTCAGGGCTTCTTTAGCCAAAGTATCTGCTCGATCATTGCCTGTCAAGTCAATGTGACTTGGTATCCAAATAAATCTTATTTGATTAGAATTTAGTTTGCTAATGAGAGATAATAAATCATTCAATAAAGCAGGTCTAGACTGAGAATAAGACTCTTTAATTGATGTAAGAACACTCAATGAATCAGAAAAAATCGCAAATTGACAATTCCTATAACATTCGGAATTTAAAATCCATATAACAGTTTCTATAATTGCAGTCAACTCTGCGGCATAAATACTGGAGTTGTTACATAATCTGAATTTTTTATCTATATTTAAACTTGGTACTGTAAAGGCAGCAGAAACACTATGATCTACCTTTGACCCATCAGTATAGATATGTACGTAAGAGTCGTATTTCGAAACTAATTCTAAAGCAGATTGCTTTAAAAATTCTGGATGATCAATTTTCTTATTTATTAACTTACTCAGAGTTAAATCAACCTCTACTTGTTTGTTACACCAAGGAGGTTCAGAAGGGAAGGAAGGGCCAATGAATGATGTATTAAGTGATGAAAAAAATTCAAAAGTACGAGTATAAATGGAATGCTCCTTACTCTCAGGAGTCCTAAAAATGTTTGTCCAGTGATTTTCCATTGTTGCTGTATTTATGTGAAATTTATTACCCAAAATTTTAGTCCCACATTTTATTGAATTTTGGAGTCGTCTTAAATGAAGAGGTAACTCCCCACATTCATTTTGAAGTGCTGAGGCTGCAGTACCCCTAGGGGTTCCACAACATAATCTAAGTGCCTCAGTTTGAATACAGGAAAGTTTATCCAGGTAAGATTTACAGGCAGATGAATAAGCAACATCGCCATAATCTAAAATAGACCTAATTAAAGCTCTATAGATGGTTAAGAGAGTTTTCTTACAAGCTCCCCAACCATAACCACTGATTGCTCTTATGAGATTTAACCTCTTTTTGCATTTTTCAATTATATAATCAATATGTGCTTTCCAACTCAATTTACTGTCAAAAATTACTCCCAAGAATTTCACCTCATTTTCCATTTTAATTTGTTCTTTATCAATTTTAATAGTAATCCTTGATAACTTATTACTTTTGGAGAAAAGGACTCCAGTCGTTTTATTAATAGATATTTTAAAACCATTTTTATTACACCAATTTTGTATTAAATTGATCGATAATTGAATTTTATTTTGTAATATTTTAACATTTCTATGTCCTAAATAAATAGCACTATCATCAGCAAACAGTGACATCTCTACACCATCCACACCTGCAGCAATATCATTTATCATTAGCAAGAATAAAAGAGGAGATATTACCGAACCCTGGGGTGTACCATTCTGTTGTATACATTTATCAGAAAGTTCTGCCCCAACTTTCACTTGAAAAGTTCTATTTGAAAGAAAGTTTTCAATCCAGTTAAATGTATTACCCACTATTCCCAAATGCTGAATTTTATTTAAAAGGGTAGGTACATGTAACATGTCATATGCTCTTTCAAAGTCAATAAAAATAGCTAAAACATGTTCTTTATTTTTTATTTTTTTAAGAATAGTATCCTGAAGTTTAAGAATTTGATCATTTGTACTTCTATACTTTCGAAAGCCAGACTGATTCTTTGAAATAAGGTTATTTTTTTCCAAAAACCATTGAAGACGTTTTGTTACCATTGTTTCCATAACTTTACAAAGTGTTGGAGTCAGTGATATAGGTCGATAAGATTCTGGAATCGATGCGTTTTTATTAGGTTTTAATAATGGTAGAATAATGGCATGATGCCAGTCAATTGGCAATTTCCCTTCCTCCCAGATTTCATTATAAAATATTAATAGGGTATTAAGAGCATTATTATGGAGATGTTTTAATAATTCATAAGGTAGTTTGTCATCACCTGGTGACTTATTATTTTTAGCTGATCTAATTGCTTGTTTCAATTCATTAAGATAAAACCTCTCATTTAAGATTTCCATTTCATGAACAGGACTACTGTCAATCCTATTAGGGTTATTTTGTAAATTATTATCTTTGATATAATTTAAGAATTTTTCGTTATAATTTTGGGTACTACTAGTATTTACATAAGTGTTAGCTAAAAGATTTGCTTTTTCAAGGTTTGTTTCAGCTATTAATTCATTACAATTCAGAGTAGGAATGGAACTATAGGTTGCAATACCATTCATTTTTCTTGCCCATGTCCAAACAGACCCCAATTTTGTCTGATCCGTGAGTTCAGAGCAATATGCTTGCCAACACGTTTTTGCTTCTGTTTTGAGGGTCTGTTTAACTATAGCCTCTTGCTTTTTATATTCCAAATAATCATTTAACTCCCTTGTTTTATTCATTTTATTCCTATATTGATTTCTCTTATAAATGGCTTCACTACACTTATCATTCCAATATGGTAGAGGCCTGAATTTTTTATTTTTATTCTTTTTATTTTTTAGATTTTTACTAGGAATTGATTGATTCGCTATAGAAGTAATACAATCTACTAAATTATTAAAAGTAGCATCAACATTTTTATCAACCAAAATATCTGTTGTTATTGAAAATTTACTTAGTTCTTCATAATTTTTCCAATCCGCGTTTTTAAATTTCCATAGATGCATACTTAAATTATATTCTATTGTGATTTCTTCATTAATAGTAGTTATAGTAGCATAATGATCCGAGCTCATGTTGCTATTGGTGACATTATGTCTAGCATTAAGAGCTACATCTTGTGAACATATGCTCAAATCTATAACAGAATTCAAATTTGATTGGTTTGATGTGATACCTATGCCTCAAAAGTTAAAACTGGACTAGAAACCCAAACAAGAGTAATAAATACTTCATTAGATATACAAACACCAACTGATGTGCAAATTAATTCTACTGTACAAACCTCTTCTGATGATGTAGTCAAAAGGTTTTTGTCATTCAATGACAAAGATTACAAGGCAGTATATCACAGCAAGCCAGCGAATAACACAGTAGAAGATTATGACCCAATTATGAAGATAAAAGTGTCCTTTGTTCTTGGCGTATTGGCAACTATTGCAAAGGCTGAGTCCAAAAAACAGGCACAGTTTGTAATCTGCAATGCAGCGTCTGCACTACTTTTTGATAATGATATAGAATTTAGATATAAAGAACAGTAGTTTCATTTTTTGTCCACTATGGCGTTGACCATTCTTCAATGGAATGCACGTGGTTTTCGAGGTCATAAAGACCAACTTAAGAATTATATATTGAAGTCGTACATTCCACCGGATGTGATATGTCTGCAAGAGACCTTTTTGAAAAATCCAACTCAATCACCAAAATTGGATGGTTACAATATTATACGAAAAGATTGCTCAAGTAATGAAAGGGGGGGTTTAGCTATTTACTTAAAAGAGGGCCTAAACTTTAATGTATTAGATGTGGACGAAGTTACAAACATTGAAATTCAAGGTATTGAAATTAAAACTTTAAGTGGTCATTTAAAAATATTTAATTCTTATTTCACACCTTCATATACATTTAAAAAAGAAGATATTCAGAATATTTTTCCACATAAAAGATCAATTATTGTTGGTGATTTTAATGCTCATAATAAATTATGGGGTTGTTCTAAGACAAATAAAAGAGGGGAAATTATAGAAGAAATATTAACAGAAAAGAATTTAGTTGTGCTTAATACAGGTCAAGCTAACCTGGGTTATACGCGACCAATTTTACCTATAGTGCGAATATCACTCTTAAAACAGGTGTATAATTATTTCTAACAGTTGTCACCGTTCCTATGGTGTAATGCAGCCCTTATATTATATTACACACTGTTATATGTTTGCCCTACTAAGAGCTGCATTATATATATATATATATATATATATATATATATATATATTCTTAAAACCGGTGTGTAATTAAAAGGGATATGGGCATATCAACGTTTGAAGCTATACACTTTAAACTTAATGCCTCGTTGCATCACACACCTTAGTGTATATATATGTATATATATGTATATATATACATATATACACACATATATATATATATGATACGTTGATATGCCCAGATCCCTTTTATGTTCTAATGACCCTAAGGTCACATCAGGCCATAACTTCATGATTTATATAACGCTTCCACATTATCCCTACATAACCCTTCGTCACTGCATAATCATCGTGCGGTGCCAGTCCGAAGCCTGGATAAAGGAGGAGGGAGCCTCTAATCATCTTTGTTTTGACACAGAGTAGTTAAACGGAACCTGAAATAATTGTAGGCCTATAGTTGGCGCCGACACTATAGCACAGCTGCAACCCTTAAAAGAAATGTCTGCCAAGAACAGATATAAACAGATGAAAGCTGTGTACTAGCGTCTAGTAGTTACAGAATACAAATAAAACATGTAATAGTGTTGCTCTCTGTCGAATTGTATTGAAAACTAAAAGCGCACGGACAGGCACAAACAAACATCTTAACACAGGGTTATACGCGACCACTTTCACCTATAATTCGAATATCACTCTTAAAACAGGTGTGTAATTATTTCTAACAGTTGTCACCGTTCCAGAAAGACTGAAAGACAGACTCACAGACAGACAGACAGACAGACAGACAGACAGATAGACAGACAGACAGACAGACAGACAGACAGACAGACAGACAGACAGACAGACTGACAGGCAGGCAGACAGACCTAATCAAGCCTGATTAATAATTATAGCAAGACAAATTGAGCATATGTATGTTTATATATTTATGTATTTCAAACACACACACATATATGTTTAAAAATATTTATAAAATTTATGTAGCGCCTTAGTAATTAATAAAATATCAGACTGACTTCAAGAGTATTTTCTTCCCATGCCCTGTTCCCATCTTTTCAGCCTCCTCCTCCTCCTCCTACTCCTCCTCCTCCTCCTCCTCCTCCTCGTCCTCCTCCTCCTCCTCCTCCTCCTCCTCCTACTCCTTCTCCTTCCTCTCCTGCTTCCTTCTGCTCCTTCTTCCTTTGCTGCTCCTCCTCCTTCTTCTTCTCATGTTTTCCTAATTCCTCTCATGCTCCTCATGCTACTCTTTCCTCTCTTGTTCCTCCTTCCTCTCCTGCTCCTCCTTCATATCCTACTTCTCCTGCTCCTCCTTCCTCTCTTGCTGCTCCTTCCTTTCCTGCTCCTCACTCATCTCCTGCTCCTAACTCTCCTGCTCCTCCTTCCTCTGCTGCCCCTCCTTCCTCTGCTGCTCCTCCTTCCTCTGCTGCTCCTCCTTCCTCTGCTGCTCCTTATTCCTCTGCTGCTCCTTCCTCTGCTGCTCCTCCTTCCTCTGCTGCTCCTCCTTTCTCTGCTGCTCCTCCTTCCTCTGCTGCTCCTCCTTCCTCTGCTGCTCCTCCTTCCTCTGCTGCTCCTCCTTCCTCTCCTGCTCCTCCTTCCTCTCCTCCTCCTCCTCCTTCCTCTGCTGCTTCTCTTCTGATCCTCCTGGCCTCCAGCAAGTACCAGGATCAAAGACCACCCTGGTGGAAGCGATCCGTTGGTCCTGAGGCGATAGGGCGATGGTTTCGTCGCACTGGGCAGAAGATGACAGCAGATGACGGATAATTGGACGAAGAAGGAGGCAAAGACGATCGAGCCTTCTGCTTCGTCGACGACACTGCTTCGCAAGTGACGCTCTGTACGGTCAAAGAGAAGGACGGTCGGAGGAGGAGGAGCAGGAGAAGAATGAGGAGGAGTAGGAGGAGGACGAGGAAGAGGAGGAGGAGCAAGAGCAAGAGCAAGAGCAAGAGCAGGATGAGCAGGAAGAACAGAAAAAAGGAAGAGGAGGAGAAGGGAATGGATGAACAGGAGGTGGAGCAGGAGGAAGTGGAGGAGAAAGATTAGCAGATTCTGACAGAAACAAAAATAAATCCCGAATAATGGGCGTCGTGCATTTATAGTAATTAATTAATTATTTAGTGCATCAATGAATAAAGGTATAAATGCTATGGTGGTTTGCGAGCTATAGTAGCTGCTAATAGTCTAATACGCTTCCGATTCGGGCAAGTTGGAGTTAGTTTGTTCAGCATTTTCCTCGACGTCTACTTGCCCCAAAAACAGGAACGCCTGAAATGTTGGGGGCAAGAACCCACTAACCCCCTCCACCTACTCATGTGATTAAGAGGAAGAAAAGGAGGACGAGGAGGAGCAGGGTAACGAGAACAACTAAAAAGATTCTGCTTGTGCTTTGACGATTCTGTTTCGATATCAATTAAGACCTGTTCCCCTTTCCGACTCATGGCAAATCTGTTTGAATTTCCGCTAAACCTGTTTCTTTATCGACTTAACTGTTTCTTAACTGTGATGACTTTCCTCTTCTTCCGTTTCTTGGCAAAACTGTTTTGTTTCCGCAAAATATGATTTAGTTTTGCAGCGGATTCAATTCTATATCCGAAGTCCGTACACACACACACACACACACACACACACACACACACACACACACACACACACACACACACACACACACACACACACACACACACACACACACACACACACACACACACACACACACACACACACACACACACACACACACACACACACACACACACACACACACACACACACACACACACACACACACACACACACACACACACACACACACACACACACACACACACACACACACACACACACACACACACACACACACACACACACACACACACACACACACACACACACACACACACACACACACACACACACACACACACACACACACACACACACACACACACTCACGCACGCACGCACGCACACGCACGCACAAACATACATACAAATATATGCATAATATTCATGTGTAAATATATAGTGAGTGTTTTATATTTTTCATAAATGGTTATCTAAATGCATCTCATGGCCATCGATAGCAACAGAATTGTATACTACGTACGTAATGAGTACCCGTTGTTCAACGACAGCTTGGGACTGGCACTACCACAGGAAGGGTAGTGACGCAGTTGTATGGCCGTATGGTAGTAGTAGTTGTAGTAGTAGTAGTAGTAGTAGTAGTAGTAGTAGTAGTAGTAGTAGTAGTAGTAGTAGTAGTAGTAGTAGTAGTAGTAGTAGTAGTAGTAGTAGTAGTAGTAGTAGTAGTAGTAGTAGTAGTAGTAGTAGTAGTAGTAGTAGTAGTAGTAGTAGTAGTAGTAGTAGTCGTAGTAGTAGTAGTTTCCGGTTAACGACGCTGCTTGATACCAAAGATCATTAACGTCGCCCTCCTCCTTTTGCTATAGGCCTGGGACTGGCACTGCCAGAGTGCGAGCAGTGGCGGAGTATGGCCGTGTGCAAAACCACTTTAATTTATAGGGTGTATACAGGCTACAGCATATCCTAATCAAAGGAGGTGTATATTTATTCTGAATAGCACTGTGAAAGGTTTCAAGCAAAGATATAATGTCGCCCCAGCTACTGCTTTCATTTATAGGGCAAATAACACGCTTGAAAAAGGTGTGTAGTCATTTCGAACGGTTCTCACCGTTACATTGGCACAATACAGCCTAATGGTAGCAATTGATTGGTTGGTTAGTTGCTTCTTAACGACACTCGTAATCGTAATCTCCAAACTTCTAAAGCGCCACTCGAAGGCCAAGCGCAGGAAACCAGCCTATTCACGAGCGCAACGTCAGATCAGAGGGGGTTTCCACTGTCATAAGAAAGATGATTGGCGTCGCCGGGCCTCCTCAGGCTTCGGATTGGCACTGCCAGAGTACGAGCAGTGGCGTAGTTGTAGCGATTGAACGAAAGTCAGATATTTCCATTTGTTCAATGATATGAGTGCACTTTAGTCTGTATGCAGGGTCCGATTTGTCAAAAAAGAAGCAGGGGGGTCGGAAATCTATTTAAAAAAATTTAAAATTTTTAAACCATAATTAATTTTTTACTCGTTATTTTTTAAATGAAGTTAATGAACTTTCATGATATGTCAAGATTCTGCAATGACCAACAGTCAACTACGATGCAAACATGACATGGAAAACAATTTAAAAATTAAAAATTAAAAGGAGTTTTCAGTTGCAGTTTTAGCTGAAGAACCAATAGGCACTGGCGGCGATCTTGTTTGACAGGTGGGGGGACGCTTTTGAACCGATCAGGTAAAAAAGAGAAGTTAACAAAGTTAACGCTTTTGAACTGATCTGGTCAAAAGAGAAGTTAACAAATGTTTTTGCGCGATATTTTTTTAACCTTTTTTCGTGTTTCTTGAAAATTTGGGGGGGGGGTCAAATGTATGATGTGTCCCCCCACCTCTAACAGTGGTGGTCTTGTTAATAGGAACAACAAATTGTACACACAAGCGTCAGATGTGACTAAATTGCACTGAAAGATGAAATACAATTACACAACGAAAGCTAACAAACCATTGCACCAAGTACTGTCACTGGAAATACTAGCAAAACCAACGAACCAGTGGACCAAGTACACTAGTGCATCACTATGAAAAAAGTTGTGCATTTTTCTTTTGTTCTGGCACAATAGTCGCCATGCCAGTTGGCTCATCTATGGCACCATGGTGCCCAGATTTCAGCCAGGATATAGGCCTAACGTATTTCCTGTCATTCCTGAAATTCCAGTGCGTTAGCGATGGCCCGTTAATGCTGATGACCCCCCATATGTTGGCCTTGTTTGTACATGAGTACTCAATCGCAATCTGGGCTGCAGGGCCGGATTTGAATGCTCATTCAGCACTACAGTTTGTGACTATATGAGCACCATGTACATTCATAGCATAATTTCCACATTTTGAAATAAACTTTCAACACCTTGTCAAGTATTAATTGGTAGGCCTGCATGAACTGCCTCTGACTTACGTGTATGCTGAGGCATGCGCTACCTGTCTCGTATTTAAACATTTTGAAAAAATAAGAACACTGCATATTATGAGCTCATTGCCAAGGCTTTCATCGAGGTCATCGCCATATACTGCTACATGGATTTTCTCTGAGTTGTGTATTTCTTCATCATTATATAATTCAAGCCTATATAGAAAACCAAACCTTCAGCATTGTAGTTCGTATGATGCTATAGTCCTCTTGTCAACTCGGTTGTGAATTGATTAACGATGGGCAGAAAATTGTCAATCGGAAACTTCTCTGAAGCAGAGTGCGCGGCTTCTGCAGGGCGCTCGACCATAATCCAATGGTAGGAGACGCAGCCTACGTTTTGGACGTGTTCTTGTTTGAACATATTCTGCCGTTCCACAACAGAGTCAGGAGCAGACTTCCGAGCAGGAACGTTGTTGAACTGGGGATTTTTCAACAACAAATGCAGTACCACCAGTGACATTAGGCTCAGACGAGCCTGCATTTTGATCATCATCCACCGTGACAGCAGATGTAGCCTACTAATAGCTGTTGCTTGAAGGAAAACAGTAAAATACGGGGTGTCTTTGCAAGTACTTTCTCATTTTGAGATGCTTTTTCTTCACTTACCGCGTTTTTGAGAGCCACTAGGCCGATTAATTGCCCTTGTGCCGATCTCCAATTCTGTTCTTGTCTGTTGGCTGAAATTACGGTACCGAGACTCTTAAAATTATACTATGCAGTACTGATTTGCAAACTTAAACTGTATTGTGTAGCCTGATAGAATGCATATAATTTTAAACGTCGAATCCTATAAAACTGCGTGTCTCAAAGCCACTGTCAGCACAAAATTGACAGCATAGCCTACAGCTGTGCACTGGTCACTATAGATGTGCACTTTAATGTAGGTCACCCGAGGTCAAAAGCGCATCTCAGACAGAATATACCACTGTCTGCACGACCTTTACCCCGAAACTGGATGCTCGTAGCGTTGAAGCTGATAATTATGCTCGAGGCTAGGATCGAGGCGAGGACCCCGGGCATAAAGGCGCCTTTATCCCGGGATCTTCGCCTGAGGGCGCTGGCTTGTGGAGGGACCTCTGTCCGTTTGTTGTCTTAAAGTAAGATATCTCTCAACAGCTGAAGATGCCACGCTTAAAGCGCTACTCGTGAACAATATTAACGCGATATTTCAAAATTGGGGTACCGACTGGATAATACATAATTACCCAAAGCTGACAAGGCCGTATTGCTTGCGATTGGTCATAATGGAGTCGTTTGGTTAGGACTGAGGGCAATGAAATTGAGGGGGTCAAGCCGACCCCCCCGGGGGTCGGCCAAAGGCTTTAAGCAGGGGGGGTCAAAAAAAGAAGCAAGGGGGTCCAACCCCCCGACCCCCCCGGCAAATCGGACCCTGTCTGTATGTATTTTTCAGAGATGTCGTTACACCAAAACATTGACGGCAATAATAATAACGTCTCTCTATAGACACCTTTAAAATCCTTCTTCCCTAAACTATATAACTATAAATATCACTTTCCGTATAGATTTAACTAAATTCACAATTCAAATATAGCGTTAAAAGTTTAAACTGATCACGATATTTGGCGCCTTGGCTGCCATCTTGGTTTCGATCTAAACCTCATATTTTTTTAGATGGATTGAATTATAATTATTAGCTATTTAAGGTACCTTCTGCTTAAAAACATTGTGCATAATAATAACAGAGAAAATCGGCCTCGCTGGGCCGCTCTCCTTCTTTTACCCAGGCTTCGGCTTCCCACCGCATATGGTCGTGCATGGCGGGTTGACATTTAGGGGGCCGTTATCTTAGCCATGAGTGCTCCCCTAATTCCAATTACAACATTTGTGGCGCCATCTGGCGAAAGCTGTTGAGAGCAAAGCGAGTTCTCTGCTGCTCTCTGGCGAAAGATGTTCACTTCAAATATACTGACGTACAGAGAAGGGGGCATTCTCGTAACCAGGTCTAAGAGGCGGACAAGGGTACGCAGTGTTATTTACTTAATTTTCTCAGCCTCGGCATATGACGGCCACTGGCTAGTCCTCTCCCTCGCTGTCTGATCTGCCCTCTGAAAGGTTACGATCAGTGTGCTCTAAAAGAGGAGTTCGCTAAGGGAGCAAGAGAATCAGAAATCTTAGAACAAATTTCTATCCTGGAGGGGTTTAAAACCCCAATCTCTCATTTGACTGTTCAGCAAACTTACCACTAGACCATAACGCACGTAAAGTGACCTTATACTGGTTCCCTGCTAGAAACCAATCTGGTTCAGACGGCGATAAGAATTGATGTCGAGTGGTTGCTTTGATGTTTAAGTTGAGAGCGCCTATAGATAGCGGCGCGTGGCGCTGCTCAGCAGAAAGGGAAGCGATAAGACTGGAGAAGAAGAGGAGGATTAGGAGGAGACTGGAAAAGGAGGAACAGAGGAAGGAGAGGAGTGGCAAAATGCAGCTCTTTGTTTAATGTAAGTTACATGCAATTATTCCAAAAGTTAAACATCTTATGTCTGCTATTGCCTGGGGTGACGTTTTAAAAAAATAATCAGTTCAGTTTCTTGATTGCAGTTCATTCGTTCCAGGTCTTCGTTGGTTTGCGTGAGTATATTTTAGGGATTTCTGAGTTTATGGGGTTAGTAGAGACACAATCAGCCGAAAGAAATTCTGTTATCAGGCAGGTAGCTAATGCGTCGAAGTAGCTTAGAAGTAAAGTGTATACATGTAAGTCCTATTGTTGGTTGTACGTCATCCAACGATTCAACGAAAGTCAGATGTATATATAGCCCAGGTAGAACCGATTTAAAGGTGTGTAACACTGTAAGCGCAGTTATTATTATTCCAAAAGTTTAACGACATGTTATGGCTGCTATCATGGAAGTTAGCGTCTTTAAAACAATTAATTATATATCAGTTCATTTGATTGATTGCAGGTCGTTCCTTTCAGGTCGGAAGGAACTAATTTGCATGCGTATATATTTAAGAGACAGCCTTCTGGATTCATGGTGTTATAAGTAGATACAAAATCAGTGGAAAGAAATTCTGTTATCAGGCAGGTAGCTAAGGCGTCGATGTCTCTTTGATATTCTTGATTTAAATTCATTTTCCCCACAAAAATTAGTTACAGAAATTTTAATTGTAAAATATAATTATTATTCCCAATGCAAAATTCGTAATTATATGTCAAAATTTAAACTTCTTTGTAAGATATTTGACGTCGTTGACGATGGTTAGTTGTTATTTAACGACACGGTATCATAGCAAAGGTGGTTAGCATCCTTTCTCCAGGCTTGGGACTTGCACTGCCAGAGTACGAGCAGTGGCGAAGTTTGACCGTTGACGAGGATAGGATAGGATCCAGAGTTTAACGACATCTTATGGCAACAAAGGCCGTTGACGTCGACCGAAATTATTTTGGAATATATTGACTACTCGAGTTTTTTTAGAATTACTTTCTGTTAAACGACGCTGTATCATAACAAAGATGATTAGCGTTGCCCTCCTGTTTTCTCCAGGCGTTGGCCTGGCACTGCCAGAGTACGAGATATGGCGGCGTTTGCTTGTTTTTTTTAGACAAATCAGAAGTGTAAAATAAACCTATATAACATCGATAGACAGCCTTTTAAAGGTGTCTAAAGATAGCGCTCTATCCAAACGGTCACCATGTCCCATTTATTTTCAAGATGGTCACTTGAGCTGATCACGTGAACTGTTATTTACACCCTAAACCGGTCATGTCTGCGTACAGCCCAACAATTAACTAGAGTGTGTTGCGGTGGATAATCGGCGACTTGGGAACGCGCCAAAGCACTCGCACTGTTCGTTCATTTGGACGATTTTTAAAACCCACAAGGCCATTTGCAATTGGGTCAGTGACCAACAAATTTGTATAGAGCACGCTGCCTGTGTCTGCCTGTGGGGTGTCAGAAACCACTTCGACGAGCAGAATAAAAAAAATTGAGAACCGTCAGATTGGCCGTATCTTGGCCGGTCCTCATAAAAACAGAAAATGAACTCGAATTATCTATGAGAAAATTTGTCTATTTGGGCTTATTAATTTAAAAATACCATTTGTCATTTACAATCCAAAGGCAATAGGCCTATGAAATTAATCGTGAGAGAGAAAATGTTGCAATATCCTCAAACAGAACACCTTAATTTAACTTAAGCGTCTGATTCATATGTCTCGAAGGCAGGATATTTATTAGTCTAGAATTCTAACCTCGGATGCGTTGTCTACATTACTTATCACACATTTTGAAATCCTAACATTCAAGTAGTGAAGTAACCGCAATAAAACGCACCGCACGTGAGTATGCTGGTGCCCTGCGTTTAACTTAAGTGTGGGGCTTCACAGAGTTTGAGTTCACGGTTACGATTACGATTGCTACCAACGTTGAATGAAGGATTCCCTATTCCGGAATCTGATCATGGCATCAAAAACAACACAGCAACCCGGACTGATTTTGCCAGTGCCTAATGTCAGAAATGTAAACTGCACGTAGGCTGTTCCCCAAACTGTCGGCGTAGGGATCATGGGAGCGCCGTTAAACTCCCAAGAGGAGGTCTGGAACGAAATCCCATCACCGGTGGCTAGGGAGTAGGGATCTCCAAATTTCAGGTATTATAATGAAATCATGTGTAGTCGACTAGCGCTAATTCCACAAAAATTCATACAGCATACTGCAAACTCCAGACAAGTCAATTGCACACTAGATGATGTCATTACACTGCATTTTAGGCTCTGGGTTTAACTAAGCGCTATGAATAATAGCAGGCCCTATTCAGACCGGGTCTTCTGACTCACCTTTTGTGTGACGCTGAGAAATTTCGAAGAATTACTTAGCATAAACGAACTATGATCGGTTTAGGGATTATCGTCTGCAAATGGTCGTTCATATATATAGGCCCAGTTACCACAGAAGTATTAATTATAACATGCCTGCCCGACGGCAGACCACCGGAAAAGATATTAATATAGACCTATATTAGTGTTTATTGACAAGCTCACTGACAAACCGCAGTACGTAACATTGAAACATATGACAGTACAACTGTCAAGATCTTATAGAACGCACGTCTTGGCAGTCTGTTAGGCGCCCGCTCATTTCACAGCCGCCCCTAGGGAGTGGAAGGCTGAGTCGACCTATAGAGAGCTTACGGGTATCGAACGCGTCATTCAAGATCTTATGTTCTTCGAGCAAAAGCGTCACCAACTGTCTAACCCCCTCCTCCGTATATACCGAAATGACGTCATAATGGGGTAGAGAGCAGTATTGTTTCCAGAAGATAGAAACATCAATTTGACTCTGTAAATTGCGTTACCATGGAAACGCCGTCCAATGAGAAAGGTCAAACCGCGTGGGGTTTTAACAAATGAGATGCGTTTGACGGGGTTAACAGATGCATAAATATAGCAGGGCGACGAAGAGCCGATCCAGCTGCAGTTTTTACTATTACAAATAACTTACTTCCGTTTGCGGACGGTTTGCTGAATCTTAAAGCTTCTAGAGCATACTGATCAAAGTGTGACATCACACGTGATGTCATGCTGCAACAAACCTCGACTGCTTAGACAGCCCGTTCTTTAGGCCCATAACGGGCCCGCTTTGTGCCAGCGCCGCTGACTGTCATGGTGGGTCCAAGGTTGAGTCCACTGGTGGACCCACGTGGGCTTAACCAACGTGGGTGTCAGAGTATAGATCGCGCATCTGGCTATCTTTCCTTCTGTTAGCAATTTTTAGACTGATAATGCTCGAACCTATAATAGGTCCTATGTACACCTGCGATGTTGCGGAGTGGATGAACTTAAAAATTTATAATTTTATTTTACATTGGTTGCATATTCCCACGGACATGTTTAGAAGTTATGTCCGCAGCCCTTGGTGTATGAAGTGTGATTGTTTACCGCGTGAATGGGGCAACCTATTGTCCACAATATCCCTTAGTTACTAATAGTATAAGCAACAGCCCTTAGTAGATACGGCCCTCCTACTACTCAATCGTCAAACCTTAAGCGAATTCGTATACGTAAACCCAGAGGACTATCTTACTTAGTGAAAATCTTATTTCTAATTTAATTTCTTTGATTCTGTCTTAATTAACGATTGAAACACATGCTGAGAAGATTTTGCATTAGCCTAGGCCTAAATATAGGCCTACAGCTGACACTATAAGCTGTTGACAGGCTGGAGAGGTAAAACTTTAAAGTTTAAAATTTCACCCTGCCAGCATTTTGTTGGGAAAATAGATCAGACTCGTATGGTGCTCTATGCGGGTCCCATAAGAGAATATGGGCTCTATATGGGCTCCATGTGGGCATTCTTGCACTTTTGTCAGAGGACTCCAGTCGGCTGCACGAGGCGATTATACCATACTTCGCAGTTCGCACCAACCAGAAAGTTTGACAGTCGTGCCTTCTCGGTCTTCAGGACCCATAGAATATAACAGTCTTCCAACAACAGTCCGTCAATGCACATCTGTTGCCCAATTTATATCAAAATTAAAAACTCATCTATTCGCATTTAAACAGTAATTAAACTTAAACTATGACTAGGAATGCAGCAAGTCTCGTGTAAGACTTGTCTCGTTAACGGTTAAAGAGTACTATAAATCTTTAGTTGTATTGTATTGCATTGTAGAAACGCATATTTAGGCCCTGGATTTAACTAGCGCTGTGAATAATGGGCCCTAATATTTAGGCTAGGTGTTTTGTGTGACGCCGAGAAATTTCGGAGAATGACTTAGCATACATAAACTATGATCGGTTTAGGGATAAAAGCAGCCATAGCCAGAATGCTGCCCGATGCTCGTTAACTGTTACCATAGAAGTAGACACTGTTCGGTCAGTGCCATTGACGTGAGCAGCGTTCGGTCAATGCCGTAGCAGTAGACGCTTCGGGCGCAGCGCAAAATGGAGGCATGCAGACGACAGCGTATAGGGACGGACTAAAAACCGATGTGGTGCGAAACAGCCAGACTGCGGGAAGGGGCAATGCGCTATCGACGGTTCACGATATTACTGATTTGCGAGGGAGAAAGAGAAAAGGACACAGGTAACAACGTTCTTCGATCACGGACGTTCGTGTACAGATTTAGGGTAAACATTGCGAACGGCATGGGATGGAATTGTTGAGAAGGCGTGCGTGGATGGCTTGTGTCGGTAGGTAAGTCGGACGCTGGGTGGGCAGTGGTTCGAGCCAACGGTTTAGGGAACTAGGATGAATTTGGGTCGCTAGTTTGATCGCTATCCTGCATATCCGCTGTCAAGGAATTGATTTCCTTTCTCCTAAGACGGATTAAGACACGGGTGCATTTAATATCGGCACCGAGTGCGCTCCGAATACAAAACGGGTATGCCGGGTATGGCTTAGTTGCATTTGCTTCGTGTTCCGTAGGTGCTTCGACTATACTCAGAGTAGAATCAGAGCACACCGGGGTGGTGGATATAGGTAGTATATTAGTTTTAAAGTATTATTTGTTGATTATTTATGTTGTTGACCTTTATCGGAACTGTCCATTAACGTGTCGATCAACGTCTTGGGATTGTATTGGATTAAAGAATGGTCAAGAAGAACCTCAGGTTCTCGTTTTAGAGAATGCATACTAATACCTCATTGTAAGATTAAATTAGATTAGATATGATGATGAATATGCTGATGAGAGCATCTACACATATGATTGGATTAGGTAATATTATAACGAATTTGTTTATAATGGTATCTTAAAAGGAGAAGCCGCATAAGGGATTTAAGAGACTGCAATTGTGTTTGGCATACAGCATTGTCCATGATTGATTTTTATAGCGCCATGTTCCGTTTTTGCTGGCCTTATCTTGCGACACTGGACTCTCCTTATGAAATGTTTTGTTAAAGAAAGAGTTCTGATAAAGTATGTCAACGGCATGATGATTGACATCAATCCAAAAAATTCAAATTTACTTACAAACACAATGCAGAGGTAATGTAACTTTCAGCCCTATTGTGAGATTTTAAAAGGTGCTATATAAATATTCTAATTTTTGAAATATTATTACTGTTTTTATTGATTGGCAACTTCTGTCCCACTGGTGTTTAAAAAACAGGGTATCAACTGATGGACGTCCAAAACCATGTCAGGTTTACACCCAGAAAGTGAGCCGACTGAGACAGAGAGGCATGCTATGGTGAAATTATGACATTTCTGTGCATTGTTTTGCTTAATTCTGCTGAAATGTCTTTTCTTAATGACATTCAACATAATATAAGTTAGCACAGAGAATGCCAGTGATGAGTTTGTCTTGAAGTAGTGGCAATAAAGAAATTTTTATGCAAAATTTAATTACAATTGCTACGACAGAATCTTGTTTTTATCCCATGTCTAATAAGAGCCTGAGGGATTATTTTTACCTCTGGCGTTAAAAAAATAAGTAATAATAATAATAATAATAATAATAATAACTGCAGTATTCCATTACAGTTCCATCAGTATTACACTGGGTAACTGCAGTATTCCATTACGTTCTATTAGTTTTACACTGGGTAACTGCAGTATTCCATTACAGTTCCATCAGTGTTACACTGGGTAACTGTGGTATTCCATTACAGTTCCATCAGTATTCCACTGGGGAGCAGCAGTATTCCATTACAGTTCCATCAGTATTACACTGGGTAACTGCAGTATTCCATTACGTTCTATTAGTTTTACACTGGGTAACTGCAGTATTCCATTACAGTTCCATCAGTGTTACACTGGGTAACTGTGGTATTCCATTACAGTTCCATCAGTATTCCACTGGGGAGCAGCAGTATTCCATTACAGTTCCATCAGTATTACACTGGGTAACTGCAGTATTCCATTAACTTCTATTAGTTTTACACTGGGTAACTGCAGTATTCCATTACAGTTCCATCAGTATCACACTGGGAGCAGCAGTGTTCCATAACAGTTCCAAGAGTATTCTACTGGGGAACGGCAGTGTTCCCCATTTCTTTTATTCTCCAGTTTCTTTTCCATTGAAGACTAACTAGTGATTACCACTTTTTTCTAGGTTCACCTTACCTAGATATGCGTGGATCAGCTGAAAACGATTCTGGCCTTCCTGCTCGTCAGTTCTGGTTGTTCTTCAGCTATCAACATGTTGGGACAATGAAATGGATTTAAACGTTGATGTTGTTTCATGGCAGGATTACGCCGACAACCGTTCCGTTGTCCATTCTTTTCTGCACAGATTTTGATGTTGGAAAGAACAACACTGACTGCAAACGTTGCTCACTTACTCCGTGCGAATTTATTAAGAACGCCAGTACTAATACTAA
The DNA here is from genome assembly GCA_963556255.1 of Allolobophora icterica. NCBI lineage: Eukaryota > Metazoa > Annelida > Clitellata > Crassiclitellata > Lumbricidae > Allolobophora > Allolobophora icterica. Next base: position 44,589,408 of record OY744615.1, read on the forward strand.
TGTGTTAGAGGAATACACTGCCGATCACCTACCGAATATCTGCCTCAGTTTCCTATACTTATCAATCCACAGGCCTTCCACTTCAAATTAAAGTCTCACCTCTGCCAGAATTCCTACCCTAATCCATCCAATCCTTTCCTACCCTAATCCAGCCCTTCTTTCCCTAATCCATCCAATCATTTCTTACCTTAATCCAATCCTTCCAACCCTAATCCATCCAATAACCCTACCTTAATCTAATCCTTCCCTAATTTATCGAATCCTTTCCTACCCTAATCCAATCCTTCCTTCCCTAACCCATCCAATCATTTCATACTTTAATCCAATCCTTCCTACCCTAATCCATCCAAAAACCCTACCTTAATCTAATCCTTACTTCCCTAATTTATCAAATCCTTTCCTACCCTAATCCAATCCTTCCTTCCCTAACCCATCCAATCATTTCATACTTTAATCCAATCCTTCCTACCCTAATCCATCCAAAAACCCTACCTTAATCTAATCCTTACTTCCCTAATTTATCAAATCCTTTCCTACCCTAATCCAATCCTTCCTTCCCTAACCCATCCAATCATTTCATACTTTAATCCAATCCTTCCTACCCTAATCCATCCAAAAACCCTACCTTAATCTAATCCTTACTTCCCTAATTTATCAAATCCTTTCCTACCCTAATCCAATCCTTCCTTCCCTAATCCATCCAATCATTTCCTGCCTTAATCCAATCCTTCCTACCTTAATCCATCAAATCCTCCACCTTCCAAGCTTTCTCATCATCAGCAAACCCACCCTTAGCAGCTCCTCTGCCTCCTCTAACTTGTCTCTCTGGCAACCGGACTTGGATCTTCCTCTGACCATTTCTGGACAACCTCTCTGACATGACACACCGCTCGTGAATAAGCTGGTGCCCTGCGCTTAGCTTTGGAGTATCGCTTCAGGAATTTGGAGTTTACGATTACAATTACAACCACCGAGAATAATAGTGTACCATGGCTGTATTCGTTTTCCATCGAACCCTCTGTGGATTAATTTGTGTACTTCTACCAGTCTTCTACCAGACGCTGACTGCCAAGTCTGACCTTCAACTGCCAGATTATCAGGTTCCTCAGAAACAAGTTCACGAAACAAAGACGAAGACTCTGTATATCGGAGGGATCTTTCCAATGGCAGGCAGCTGGGCCGGCGGTAAGGGCTGCAGACCAGCTGTTGATATAGCGCTAGTGGACGTGAACAGCAGAAAGGATATTCTTCCGGGTTACAAGCTGGAAATGCTGGCCAATGATAGTCAGGTAGGATACTTTGAGAAATATGCAAACAGAAAGTAACCATTGATAGCACAACTTTGAGATGTTCCCCGACTCTCACTGTACAAGTATCCGAATACATACATACATATATGCACACATCCATAATACTTACATACATATATACATACAAGCACACACACTTGCATACATGCACACATACATAAATACACACATATGTACATAAATACCTACATAAATGCATACACACATACATAAATACACACATACGTACATGCACACATACATACATACATAAATGCATAAATACATACATACACACATACATAAATACATACAAATATGCACACATACATAAATACATACATACATACACACATGCATAAATCACACATATATTCTTACATGCATACAATAATACATGGATACACATACATAAATACATACATTCATGCATAAATGTATACAGTCAAACGCACCTACTTATTACTTACAGTTGCATGCAGGCGTGCATACATACATACATACATACATACATGTGCATACATACATGCATACACATGACCTGACTGGACAGGATTGAAGTAAGCTTCTGTATTTATTGACTAATTCAAAACTCTATACATATGGCATGTTTGCTCCTTTGAACAAATAGCAACTACGCTATCTGGTGTATTTTTCCCTCTGCCTTTTCTCCTGCGACGATAATTCGCATTGGGTGCAACGCGCCGCTACCGTTGGATGATTAATACGATGTTGCCTTGCGTTTTAATTCTTCCTTCTGCGTTGTCTACGACGACGAGCTTTGCTTTTGATATCATGCGTTGTTTACAAAGCCGACGGCTTTTCGTGACCATCGCCGTTTGCCTAGCTTTTTCCAATAAGACGCGGCGAGCGATCGACGTCCGCGCGGCATCAGATATGAAAGCATCGTCGGTCGCCACGGTAACCGACGGTTGCCATGACGACGTCTTTCCAATTAGCGATATTAGGGTGACCGTTGGACGCGAGTTAATTCAGCCGGACTCGATCAGTTAATGAGCGATGGCGTCCGTTGACCCGCGGTGGGCAGGCCGTGTTATGCGAGCTCGTCCCTACTCGCAGGATTATGCTCGCCCTGCTCGAGAGCGGTTTCTTGCTGGAGGCGCATGCGCAGACGTTTGCGGCGACTATCGCGTTCGTAAATCTCGGCTTGATTATTTGATGTCTTATCTCGCCCGTTAAATCACCCGGCCCTTCTTGTGAGTCAATGTTGGGGCCCGTGTTCTTCCGGCTAGATTATATTCTGGTTTTTATGCGTGTGCGTGAGTGTGTAGGTGTGTGTGTATGTATGTGCGTGTGTGTAGATGTTAGTGTGCGTATGTGTTTGTGCATGTTATTGGTGTGTATACCTGTTTGCACACATGTGTGTGTATGCATGTGTGTGTATATGTATGTGTGTGCACTTATATGTATGTAGAGCTTGGAGGCCCGTTGTTAAAAAATTACACCAGAAGGTCTCACAAAACTTGAAAACATATATGCCTTTTAATTATTTAATAGCAAGGCATTTAAAGTAAAAAACTCAAATTATTTTTAAATGAATACATTTACTCGGGCGATATGGAATTTTCTACACAAGTCGTTTTACATGATATTATATATATATATATATATATATATATATATATAAGTATTCTATGCATTCTACTTAAGATATATATATATATATATATATATATATATATATATAAAGTACACATCACATTTTCGGATTGTGAGGCCCTAAGCTGTAACTTTTTTAGCTTATGCCTAGATCCAGTACTGCATGTATGTGTGTACGTATGTATGTGTGTATCTACGCATGTCTGTATGTATATATGAATGTCTGTTATGTATGTTATCAGTGTGTATGTGTTTGCACACGTATCAAGATACTTAATATAGCGCGTTTTAAGAACTATAGCCAAAGGCGCTGTTCGTTCGTTGATCTAGCGAAGTGCATCTTAAGACATATGGAACATGTTTGCCGAACAGAGCTAAATTCATCAGCAGGAATGTGCAGTGGAAGATTGTTCCAAGCGAAAGGTCTAAGATACAACAAGGAACAATGGGTTTGAGTTAATGCACGGAAGCACGGCACCTGTATATCTCCGCAGGGGCCGAGCACAACGATAACAGACCCGGTTGACTGTAAACTGGGACGTTAAGTTCCTAGATGTATTTCGTAAATATAGCGACTGTTTCGATAACTGACTGTATACTATAAATTGTTTATAGGTCAATTATATATCATATAATTTCTTTATCTGGTTGCCTCCTATATATGTGCATATATGTACATTGTATATGTATGTTTGTATGTATGTGGGACATGGTTGCCGATTGGTAAGAGCGCTCGCCTTGTAATGCAGATGGTACGGGTTCGATCCGCCTCCTCCTCTGAGACGGTTACTGTGAAGGAACTTTGAGCAAGTCCTTCACTCACATTTGCTCGGCGACATCAATTGATGCCTGGCCATTAGATAGTAGCACTTAATAAATTCATAATAAATAAATGAATAAATAATAATAAATAAATAATAAATAAGGAATAAGTATATATGTATATTTATTAGGGCTGCGAATTTTAACAATTAATTAATCAATTAATCGTTAAAAATTTTAATCTGTTAATTTCGGCTTGTTGGATTAATTTTCTTACTTATTTCGTGATGTCGAGCAGCCCATTTCTCGAGTAAACAATATGGCGAACATGATAATGTGAAACGTTTGAGTGGAAAATTAAGCGATCATTTTGCATTTAAGGTAAATGCTGATGGAAAAATCTTAGATGGCGACAAAATTAACTATCTTCGTTGAAATAAACAGTTCGCTCAATCAATCAATCAATCAATCAATCAATCAATCAACCAGACATTTATGATTGGCTCATCGTGGTTCAAACACATCAATGACGTATCACTTCCAGCACAAATATCAGTGACTACATATTTAACAGTTTTCACGCTTTACTTAACATAATATCAAATTAATCGAATTTAATTGATTGATCGAAGTTAATCAATACGAGCCCTAATATTTATTATTGTTGAGATAGAAACGAGATTCCAATTCAGTTCTTTGCCTGTCTAATTCAGTCAGGAAACCCTAATTAGAAGTGACAGTCGATCGGCGCATTCAATTGATTGTGCCAATAGCTGGTGTCAAACTGTCCGTTGCTTGATTGGCACATGACGTGATTATGATTGGCATCTGAGGTGATTAATTGGCAAGCAGTGTTCAGATGGACTGGTGGGTTATCGCCGTGTCCACTCGTGCCCTTGATTGACAATGCCGCTGACCCTCCAAAACTCACTGCAGCCTCGCTATTATTTTATTATTGTTGTTTTTGTTGTTTTTATTATTATTGCTGTTGTTGTTGTTGTTGTTATATTTTTCTGCCCCGAGGTATAAATGATACCTGAAGAATTAAAAAAAATTAACACGTGAATGAAAAAGTCTTCTTCTGGAACTATTGGTCCTTGTCCCTATTGAGGTCTGCATTATTCTTGTTGTTGTTGTTGTTGTTATTATTATTATTTATTATTATTATTATTATTATTATTATTATTTTTTTTTTACCCGAGGTATCAAGGATCCCTCAGGATTTGGAAAAAATTATTGTTTTTAGGAGCAGAGATAGTGTCTGGAGGGTCAGGCCTCGTGAGGTCTTATTATTATTATTATTATTATTATTATTATTATTATTATTATTATTATTATTATTATTATTATTATTATTATTATTATTATTATTATTATTATTATTATTATTATTATTACTACTACTACTACTACTACTACTACTACTACTACTACTACTACTACTACTACTACTACTACTACTACTACTACTACTACTACTACTGCTACTACTATTGATTATTTATTTCTAAAATTCAAAATGTATTAGTCAATTATTACAAGTGCAAAAATTTATTCTAATAATTTTTCATTACATGAAAATGTGAAGCTTCGCATATGGAACAAACGGTACTCGGTTCATATCTGGATCTGGCAAATAGTACATCCAAATACTCGGATTCGGTACTCGGTGGAAAATGTCTACCCGGTTATGCCCTAATTATTAACGCCTCTTACTCGTGGCTAGGGAGTGTGTGTGTAAAACGCTTTAAAACTCAATTTCACTATTAATCCAAAGAAAACCCAATCTTAAAATTCTCAGCAATTGGATGCGATATCTCAGTCTGCTTTGATTCCCTCCAATCACTTCTTCGGTTTCTGTCCGTTCAATATTTAAATAAGCGACCGAAATCGTGTGGCAGGTGACGAACCGATCGCAGTCGCGATCTCTCCTGCAATATTCTGCCTTCCTGTCGCCCTTCATTTCGTCTCCAGTCCATGTTCCACAACGCAACTGGACGTCCGCACGAATGTTCTACACCGCGTTCCACTCACCCGGCACGTTGCGTTAATGCGAGACGTCACACTACGACAGCCTTGCATAAAGAGACGCTCCTAGAGAGCTCTGGTGATGGCGTTTGCAGATGCTGTCGTATTACTAAATATTATTGTTATTATATTTGTCGTTGTGGCTGTCGTCGTCGCTGTTGCTGTTCATTCATTCATTCATTCATAACGGACATTTATATAGCGCCTCTTCAAGGAGTACTACTCAGAGGTGTTTTTGTTGTTGTTAATATTGCTATTATTGTTATTTTTAATTATTATTATTGTTATTAATATTATATTTGCTCCAAGATAAAAAGGACCTTTTGGGGACTTCATTATTTTTATTATTATTACTACTACTGCTGCTGCCACTGCTACTGCTGTTGCTGCTACTACCACTACCACTAATACCACTTCCACTACCACCTACTAGTACTACTGCTACTACCACCACTACCACTACTATCCCTACTACCGCTAGCGCTACTACTACTACTACTACTACTGCTACTACTACTACTACTACTACTACTACTACTACTACTACTACTACTACTACTACTACTACTACTACTACTACTACTACTATTACTATAATCCCCGAAGGCACTGGTGGATCAAAAGGAACTGGGCGTCCTCACGAATGTTCCACACGCCCGGCACGCTGCGTTAATGCGACACGTCACACTACGACAGCCGTAGATAAAGAGACGCTCCTAGAGACCTCTGGTGACGGCGGACAGCATTTGCCGATGCTTTCATCGTTGCACGCATTGCCGAGAAATCGATGGAAAATCCAAGAGCTGACGGTCATCGAATGAATTTCGTATTCCGTTATTCGGAGTTATTGTTAGATCAAATCGGTCTTGTCAGTTTGCTTGTGATCGAACGGACAAAAGATGATAAAATTTATGTGCACTGGTTTTTGCGATCGTCTGCTGGAATATTGAAAACGCACGATGTTGCACCGGAAAAATGAAACAGCGTTCTGCGTTCTCAAAGCGAAAGAACGTTGTAATTAATTAAGAATGATCCATTATCAAACCAAACCGCACTATGGTGTAAATAATTCATCAAATTAATTCAAGCATATAAAATTCGAATGGTAAAGGTTTTACGGGCTAAGGAGATGGCATTAGGTATAATTCTATTGTGTGCCCTGGGGCATAGGCGCCGACTTTTGCTTTTGTCTCTGGGTGCATGGGTCCTCCCTCCCTTCCCACAATCCCTTTCCCTCCCCTCCCTTTCCCTCCTAAGGTAGGTGAGTTTTAGTGGATTTTCGGAGAAAGAAAATTGTTCCAGTGTTATTATTTAATTATTTAAGGTCCGAATTCTTCTGGGTGCGATTCACCCACTGAACTTTCTGTCAGGGTGCAAGGCTCCCAAAGAGTCGGCGCCTATGCCCTGGGGCGAAATGAGTATACGACAGCTTTCTCGGGAGGTAACAACTGATGCAGAACGTGTGCTGGGTTGGTTATAATATAATAATTATAATAATATTCTTTATTATTTCAAACTGGCAGACGCAGTAAGATTACACTGAAACATGAAAGTACAATCAAGATCTTAATTAAACACATGGTTTGGCAGCCATGCAAGGCGGCGCACTAGAGAGGGGTTACGGGACTCGATCCGCGAACCTAATGCTCTCCGGTCCATGAGTGTTACCACTACTCTATCCCCTTCCCCTGATGGGTGAGACCATTATTCTGAGTCGGCTTTCTGGCACAGTTGCTCGAAAGTAATGTAGGATTCCGATAAATGTCGAGACTGGACCAATCGCCGCATTGTTGCCTGAAGACGTGAGCGTCCAAGTTCCAACCCCCCACTCCCACCCCCACGAACCCCAGGTGCCGCGTACAACATCCGCGACACTGTGGTTGCGCTTACCGCATCACTGATTGACCCGATAATCCATGTGCTTTTAGGACGCGGAGGGCGTACGTCGCCTGCCTGGCCTTAATGATGATATTATTTACATGCGTGTCGATGTTGAATTGTAATTTGTCATTGTTATCAGGGATTTATATAGCGCCTCTTCACAGAGGCGCTCTCGACCCAACGACAGAAACCAGGATCGAAGAAAATGGTTTTCAAGTGCTCTCAGAATAGAGGTTACGACGTAGAATTGACTATTCTTTTCCTGCGGCGGTTTTTGCGATCGACTGTTGGATCGAGGCTTGATGAACTATTGAAAGCGCGCAATATTGCACCGGAAAGACGAAAGAGCTTTTTGCGTCTTCGGTATAGAGATGTACCGAATAACGGTTTCTAAGTATTCAGCTGAATAAGAATATTCAGCCCTCTGGTGGCCGAATACGAGTAATGTAAGTGTGATGTAATGCACATGTAATGAAAAAGTAATGTAATACTGAAGGCAACTTTTGCTTTGGTTACTTTTGGATCAAACGATTCAAGCTCTGCTTTCCTGAGTCTACTTCTGCACCACACTACGACCACAATAATCAGCGATTCCACCGTAGCACTATATGCTGTCTCCTCGGCTTGACCTGCCCCGGATTCTGACCTGACACTTAAAAGGACAAAACAACCTCGATCTTACAGGCTTGATTTGATGTACCGCCGTTGTATAAGTTGTTCTCCGTGGTGTTGGTTTGTGATGTGCTGAGAAATTTTGAAGATTTACATTACATTTACATTACGTTTGCACCATATTTCGTTTGCATTTGCATTACAGTTACATTACAGTTGCATTACAGCTGCATTACATTTACAGTACATTTGCATTACATCACTCTTACATTACATTTGTATTCCACTTACATTACATTTACTTTCATTTACATTACTTTTTCATTACATTTACATTACATAGCACTTACATTAAATGTGTATTCCACTTACTTTACATTTGCATTGCAGCTGCATTACATTTACATTACCTTTGCATCACATTTACATTACCTTTGCAATACATTTACATTATATTTGCATTACATTTGCATTACATTTGCATTACATTTACATTACCTTTGAATTACATTTACATTACCTTTGCATTACATTTATATTACAGTTGCATTGCATTTGCATTACATTTGCGTTACATTTACATTACATGTGCATTACATTTGTATTACATTTACATTACATTTGTATTACAATTACATTCATTTCTTTAGATTTGCATTGCAATACATTGGTTGGTATATCCTTGTAAGATCATCGTATCACAGAGATTCCACTTGCCTTTTGATTCGTTCAACTGCATGAGAAATGTTGATAATTTCCAATCTCCTCTGTGCTTTTCTATATTTCTTTTTTTGATACTTAAATATTATACATCACTAAAATAAATTATTTAAATAAAATAAAATAAAATTCTGTTAACGGAAAACTTAAAATATGTGAATATATGAGTTGAGACACATGTAAACTTCGATTTCCAGTTGGTACTATAGCTTCCACGCGTGATATATTAATTTGGCACTGGTCATAGAAAATTATTCGTCTAGTTCTTTCAAATATGATTATCAGAATTTTGTCATTATTCGGCTGAATATGAATTCTGTTAGAATATTTGTTACATCTCTGGTTCTCAGTGGGAGAGAATATAAAATGTACTTTTACCTCCTGCCTATTGATGAATTATTGAAAGCATAGGATGTTGCTCCGGAAAAATAAGAGAGCTTTTTGCATTATAAGTGTGAAAGAACATTGTGTTCTGTGTCTGTGAGAGAACAACATGCTCTCATTGTTCTCAGCATGAAAGAATATGATGTTCTTAATGTGTAACAACACTGTGTTGTTAGTATGAGAGAATATTGTGTTCTTAGTCCGAGAGAACTGATATGTAACATTGTGTTCTCAATATGTGAACATTGTATTCTTAATGTTGAAGAATGTTATGATCTTAATGATCGTAAAGAACACTATATCCTCACTGACTCCTCAGTATGGAAGAATATAGTTTCTCAATGTGAGGTAACATATTGTCTTCTTATTAGAGAACATTATGTTCTGAATATGAGAAAACATTACATTCTCGATATAAGAGAACATTACGTTCTCAATAGGAGAGAACATCACGTTCTCCATACGACAGAACATTTCATTCTCGATAGGGAAGGACATTATGTTCTCGATAGGAGAGAACTTTATGTTCTTGATTTGAGAGAACATTATGTTCTAAATATGAAAGAACATTATGTTCTCACTGCAAGAGAACACATATATATATGATCTCAACTGAGGAAACTAGAATGCGTTCCCAATCAATAGGGCTACTCATACTGAATCGCGAGTAGCTGTACTCGCGAGTCGACTTGATTGAAACCGAATTGATATGCCATGTCCATTTCGATCGGATTTTGTCCGGCAGTTATCTTAATTGAGTTGGACATTGCCGATCCTAATGCAGGAATTCATTTATTTTTATGCATGTATTTAATATATATGCACATATCTTATACGCGTATGCTATTCACACGAACGTTTTTATGCAGTTTTTATGTTATGTAGATATATATAGACTCATATGCGTTTATGCATTTGTGCACATATATTATATGGTGCCACGGTATATTGTATTGTATATATAGTGAGGTTCCAATGTTCCACGGTATATTACATTGTATACATAATGAGGCTCCTATGCTCCATGATGTATTGTATTGCATCTATAACAAGCTTCCACGGTATATTGTTTGTGTATAGATATATAAAGCGACGTTCCAAGGTTGCACGGTATATTGTATCATACATGTAACGAGGTTCCAGCGTTTCACGGTTTTTTTTTTATTGTAATGCGTAACAGGGTTTCGCCGTAGTTTAAAAGCGTGATCCTGCAGACCTTTAAAAAAGCGCTTGCAATTTCGCCGCACTTGGACGCGGATCGGTAAGCATCCGACCGGCGGTCGTGTTGTTTATGTCTGGCGGGGATCGGTGGCGGCCGTAGTGTTCGGGACATTGCCCCCTCTCCTAGAGATCTCGAGAGCCGACATTATGCCTCGGCAGTTTCCGTTCCATGGAGAGACTGTCGATATGTTTTCGACTGGGTCAGAATACGCCATTGTTGTCGACGATGGTTTAAGTGTCATCGTTGACTTGCCCTTGCCTCGTTCGGTGCAGTTTTGGCCCTGCTAGCCACATCGGTTGGAGCGTATGTCCCATTGTAATTGTAATTGTAAGTGAGCATTTATATAGCGCCAATCAAATCAGCGGCGCTGTCGACCCGCATCACTGCCAAAACCAGAAAAAAGAAAGGAAAGAAAAAGAAAGCCTCTGGGCGAGATAGCGTACGGGTCCCCAATTCGTCTTCCAACTAAGATGATTAGTATCACCCTCCTCCTTTCCCCAAGCTTGGGACTGGCACTACCGGAATACAGCGAGTTGTGGAGTAGCCCAGTGGTAATCGTAATTGTAAACTCCAAATTTCTAAAGTGCTACTATAATGCTAGGTGCAAAGGACCAGCTTATTCACGAATACTGCGTCATATCAGAGGGGTTGTCCAGAGATCGGTATCCATTGGAGGTCTGACTAGGTTATTTACAGTGGTTTGTACCTCCACATTTGTTTGTGTGCATGGAGTATTTGCAGTGGTCTTATACCTGGTCATTGGTTTTATGCCCTACTTAAGGGTTGGCTTTGTAACTACTGATGTGTATGTGGTTCTAGGACCACCCTGTTTTATCAGCGCCATCTTCCGTAATGCCCTGTAAGCCATCACGTCGATTCCCTTCCTATTATGAAACCGTTTCTACGCCTACATTATCCCTCTGCATCAGCTCCATGTTCTTTCCGTTGCCCTTCGAAGATCCATCTTCTCTCGTTTTCTACGCTTTTGATGTGTTTGGCTAATTGGCTTCCTAACGTTTCCATGCTCGTTTTGCACGTTTTTCTCCCATAAGCTGTTCACAGTTTTCCATATTGTACCGTATTTTCGGCTATTTTTATCATCATCATCATCATCATCATCATCATCATCATCATCATCATCATCATCATCATCATCATCATCATCATCATCATCACCACCACCACCACCACCACCACCACCACCACCACCACCACCATCATGATCATCATCATTATTATTATTATTATTATTATTATTATTATTATTATTATTATTATTATTATTATTATTATTATTATTATTATTATTATTATTATTATTATTATTATTATTATTGGTAGTAGTAGTAGTTATAGTAGTGGAAGTAGTAGTAGTATTAGTGTTAGTAGTGGTAGTAGTCGTGGTAGTAGTAGTGGTAGAAGTAGTGGTGGTAGTAGTGGTAGTAGTAGTAACAGTAATGGTAGTATTGGCGTGGAAGTGGTACTAGTAGTGGAAATGGTAGTAGTGGTTGTAGTAGCAGTGATAGTGATAACAACAGCAGAAGCTGCAGTTCTAAGCATCGGCCAAATGCCTCTTGGCGTCTGCAATGCGATAGACGTTAATTTTCCGCGTGTAAAAAGATTAAGCATCATTTTGTAGTCAGCCGAGGGACGGCTTATCACAAAGGAAAAGAATTTCCGAGGGGAAGAAGACTGGAAAAACTGGAGGAGCGTGTGGAAGGGGAGGCGAGGTAATGCCTGACAAATGAGAAGAAGAATGGCGCCGAACAAGACCCAGGGCTTCAGCGAAACCAGAGTTGGTCCTCAGGGATGCAGGCAATGACGATGGGAGGTGGGGAGATGGCGAGGAAGGGGGTTGGTGGGAATGAGGTTGGGGAGGAAGGGACCGAAGGGTGGGTGAGTCTCGGGGTTCGTTGGTGCGTCCATTCATGGTGACCTAATTGAGTCATCCGGTCGGTCGGGGGGGGATGGGGGGACGGGATGGAGGGAGGCGGGAGTCTGTTGACCGAGCAGAGTCCGATTGCGGCGGATTTCCATGTTCCACGGATGGAGGAGAAGAGGTGCGGGCGGAGGAGGGAGAGGAGAATGAGGAAGAGAAAGGAGGACGGGAGGGGAAGGAAGAGAGAAGGTGGAGGGAGGGCAAGGATCGCTTGGGGGAAAACAGGGAGGAGGAGAAGGAGGAGGAAGATTACGAGGACAGAAAGTAGGAGGAGGACGAGGCGGACGAGTTGGCGCTTTAAGACGAGAACAGGAAGGAGGACGAAGTGGAAGAGGTTGAGGAGGAGGAGGTTGGATGAGGAGGAGAACTAGAGGGAGAAAAGGAGGGAGAAGGAGGAGGAAAACGAGAGGAAGAAGAGGGAAGGAGGAGCAGGAGGAGAACGAGAGAAGGAGAAGGAGGGAGAATGGGAGGAAGGAGGAGGCTGAGAACGAGAGGACGAAGAGGAGGAGAAGGAGTATGGAAGAAAAGGAAGAAGCACGAAGAGAAGAAAGTGTTCATTAAGGAGCGGATCCGTTCTCGCTTACTCTTTCCTGGAACTGCATCTGATGAGACGCTGTCAAATTGGGTGCATTCCACTTCGTACCGGCGTACACACTGGCAGCGTTCTCCATGGCAGTGTTCCAGAGGTACACCGAGTACGCCTCACATACGCCCGGAGTAAATGCGCCATTGAGAGGTCTTTAATAGGCGATATAAAACGCCCTTCCGCTCTGCGTGCTCTAAGTCCATCGGATCAATAAAAGCACATGTAATTGTCTGACATGTTGTCAGGCGAATTATCTCCTGCCTCTAGGGACCTATGGCAGTGGCGTTGTGTGATTTAGGAGTGATTTAGTGGTGTGATCCTATAGTATAAGTAGAGTGTGATCATGTGTGATTTAGGAGTGATATAGCAGTGTGATCCTATAGTATAAGTAGTGTGTGATCATATTGTGTGATTTAGGAGTGATTATATAAGGGGTGTGATGCTATAGTATAAGTAGCATGTGATCATGTTGTGTGATTTAGTAGCAATTTAGTGGTGCGATCCTATAATATAAGTAGCGTGTGATCATGTGGTGTGATTTAGGAGCATTTAGTGATGTGATCCTATAGTATAAGTAGCATGTGATCATGTTGTGTGATTTAGGAGTGATTTAGTAGTGTGGTCCTGTAGTATAAGTAGCATGTGATCATGTTTTGTGATTTAGGAGTGATTTAGTGGTGTGATCCTATAGTATAAGTGGCATGTGATCATGTTGTGTGATTTAGGAGTGATTTAGTAGTGTGGTCCTGTAGTATAAGTAGCATGTGATCATGTTTTGTGATTTTGGAGTGATTTAGTGGTGTGCTCCTGTAGTATAAGTGGCGTGTGATCATGTTGTGTGATATAGGAGTGATTTAGTAGTGTGATCCTATAGTATGAATAGCGTGTGATCATGTTGTGTGATTTAGGAGTGATTTAGTAGTGTGGTCCTGTAGTATAAGTAGCATTTGATCATGTTTTGTGATTTAGGAGTGATTTAGTAGTGTGATCCTGTAGTAAAAATAACATGTGATCATGTTGTGTGATTTAGGAGTGATTTATTAGTGTGATCCTATAATATAAATAGCATGTGATCATGTTATGTGATTTAGGAGTGATTAGTGATGTGATCCTATAGTATAAGTGGCATGTGATCATGCTGTGTAAGTTTCTGATTGCATGGCTTGATCTGCATGGGGTGGTTAGCTTGTGATCATGTTGTATAAGTTCTGATTGTATTGTATGGGCCTAGTGTTTTCATCTAAAATGAATGATTTTTATCGTGTTGTGTGAGTGATTTATGATCGTGGTGCATGAGTGATTTATGATCATGTGTGAGTGATTATGATAATGTATGAGTGATTTATGATCACGTTGTTTGAGTGATTTATGATCATGTTGTGTGAGTGATTTATGATCATGTTGTGTGAGTGATTTATGATCATGTTGTGTGAGTGATTTATGATCATGTATGAGTGATTATGATCACGATGTTTGAGTGATTTATGATCATGTTGTGTGAGGCGAATTTGATTATGTAATGTGAGTCAGCTTGAATGATCAGATTTACCTTGCTTCCTCTTAAACCTTACTTTTACCATACTTTACCAGTTTACCTAGTTGTGGTAGTGGAAGTGGTATGCATCAGGGTGCATCAGAGTCTATAGTGATTAGCTCGCTGGACTATCAACCGAGAGGTCGGGGTTCAAATCGCCGCCAGAGCAGAAATTAGTTTCAAGATTTCTTTTCCACCTGTACTCCTAACCAACTCAGCTACAATAAGTACACTGGCTATAGACTGTCGGTGGGAAGGAAGGGAGGGGAGGGCTATTCCCCCTCATGTGCCGAGGTTAAGAGAAATGAAGTCACTGACACTTCATACCCATGCATGGCTGCCTGAGCCTGCCTCTCACACTAGCTCGAGGGACTTCTCTTGTCTTGTCTTCTCTTCACTTCTTCTCTCTTCACTCTGACGTCCTCAGCCACTGTGTGTGAGGGCTGTGGTTGGATACGGCTCGTGTCGGAACTAATGCTTGCAGAAAAAAAGAACTCCCTGATTGCTGACAGTTTATGGCAGGAAGCACTTACTCGTCTATGGTTTTTGGTCATCCCATGGAAAGCCCAGCTGGAAATTAGCCGCATATCGAGGTACAGACAGACACACAGATACACAGGCAGACAGATACACAGACACACAGACAGATACACAGACAGACAGACAGATACACAGACAGACACAGGGGCAGACAGACAGATACACACAGATAGACAGATACACAGACAGACAGATACACACAGACAGACAGACACACAGACAGACAGACGGACAGATAGACAGACAGACAGATGCACAGACAGACAGACAGATACACAGACAGACAGACACACAAAGAGACAGACAGAAAGACGGACAGATACACATAGATACACAGACACAGACAGACAGATACACAGACAGACAGATAGACACAGACAGGTACACACACAGACATAGACAGACGGACAGACACACAGACAGACAGATGTACACACAGACAGACAGGTACACTGAGAGACAGACAGTTAGACAGACATACAGACAGACAGAGACAAGGAGAAACTTTTCATATCGAGTGGAGTCCTGTTTTGTCGTTTATGTGTGATGAGCTTTTGCTTCTGTTCTGACCTTCATTGTGTATGCATGTTCATTTGTATGCATGGATGTATTTGTTTATGTCTGCCTGTGTTTGTGTATGCATGTTCATTTGTATGCATGGATGTATTTGTTTATGTCTGCCTGTGTTTGTGTATGCATGTTCATTTGTATGCATGGATGTATTTGTTTATGTCTGCCTGTGTTTGTGTATGCATGTTCATTTGTATGCATGGATGTATTTGTTTATGTCTGCCTGTGTTTGTGTATGAATGTTGAAATTTAGCCTACTTATGTATGTAGCATGTATGTATATATGAGCTTGTTCTTATGTGTGTATGTGTGTATTTGTGTATGTATGTATGCATACTATGCATGGATGAAGGTGCATATTGCGTGCATTAATATGTATGCACCCATGTATGTATGCACGTGTGTTATGTAGTTGTATGTAATACTATGTATGAATGTATTTGTGTGCACATGTTTCCATTGTATATATTTTCTGATCTTCTGGATATTGACCTGATTACGGCTTGGTTTTCGTGCAGAATTAGTTAATTTCTTGTTCATTAGACACCGGTGCAATAGAAGTTACTAATTAATTATAATTATCTGCATGTGCATAGGGATGCAGAAATGTGTTTATACATACGCGTCTATATCTGTAATCATATACGGGGTACTTAAAAGTTCTGTAACGCTATTTTGAAGATCTGTACAGGGCATCTGGTTATTCACGAGCGCTAACACTTGTTGGAAGGGTTGTTCAGAGATAACAATTGAAAAAAACAAGTCCGTTTGGCAGAAGACGAGGGAGAGAATGAGGCAGGAGGGTGCGCAAGGAGGCATAAGGAGTCGTAAGGAAGCATAACGAGGCATAAGAAGTCAGCTGTTTTGGAGCATTGCGTGGCTGTAAGGATCTCGTGTGGCGCAGAGAAATGTCAGAGATTAAGATTTCCATTACGAGTGTTGATGCGGTAATGTACTAATGTATCGAGACCATTCTGCAACATTAAAGCCTGCGTCCCATGCGCCTCTAGAGGTGCGTGAGGATGTCAGTTCGCATACCGATGCCGATACCGATACCGATTTCATAGATTTGACTAGCGGTACACCACGGTCCGTACACAGGTCTTTAAGCGAGCCCATACGGTCGCTCTAGCACGGTCCGTACACGGGGGGAGGGGAGGGGAGGAACCTTAAATGGCGTGGCTCCGATTCAAACCGGAAGCGGTGGTGAAGAATATCACGTAATAAATAACGTGAAAAATGACCAGGGTCGAGACCATACGGTCGCTCTAGCACGGTCCGTGCAGGGAACCTTAAATGGCGTGGGAGCCATTCAAACGGGAAGCGGTGGCGAAGGATATCGCCCAATATATTCCTTTCCTTGAAAACTGAGCAAGGTCGAGGCCATACGATCGCTGTAGAAAAACCTGGACATTTACATTCTTGTGCAAGTCGGCCGGGCTATGCTGTCGTCAATTCGGATGTAATGGCAGCTGCTGACTTGACGAATAGCGGCTTAACACCTCCGCTGTCTCACTAGACATTGCACGGACGGCTGAGTTATGATTCGGGTCTTTCCGAAAGTCATTGCCGTTGAGCACGAAAGCAACGCATCTGTCGTCGGAGCAATTTGGAAAAACCTTTAAAACTGGCGTTTCAATCCAACTAGAAAACCAACGGGCTTGGCACACTTCGCAATGGGGTCGCCAGCTTATTACCCCGCACTTTAATCGTACTTCTGGGGTCTGATGGGGTTCAATGCCTCTGGTGTATCGTGCTGAAATGATTATTCATTCTGACGACGTTTATCTCATAAAGAAAGGCTTTGATTACCCTACCTTTTCCTACCCTACCGTAACATTTCCTGCCTTGCCCTGCCATACCATACCCTGCCCTGCCCTACCTTACCATACCATGCCATGCCATACATGTCTTTCCCTACCCTACCCTACCCTACCCTACCTTACCCTGTCCTATACTCTACAATACCTACCCTACGCTAGGTCATTGGCGTTGAGCATTATCCTACCTTACCCTACATTACCCTACCTACCCTACCATACCATACCATACCATACCATACCATACCATACCATACCATACCATACCATACCATACATACCATACCATATCATACATGCCCTGCCCTGCCATACTTCACCTTGCCTTGGTTTATGATGTCCCTTGAATCATAGTCTGACCTCTCCCATACCTTACCTTACCATACTAATGTCTTACCCTTGAAACCTTATGATTCGTGACTTTTCTTAATATACCTTGCCTTAACGAACAACCTTTTCAGCTGTGCCGTTGCTTAAAGCGGAATGGAGGCGTATTCACAGACCACTTCTAATTATTGTCCGTTTCTCCCGATTCCTTTCCTATCGTGCCATTTTCTGCAGCTAATAATTTCTCAGCGAGAGAGAGAGGGAGAGACAGACAGACAGACAGACAGACAGACAGACAGAAAGACAGACAGACAGACAGACAGAGACAGAGAGAGACAGACAGAGACAGACAGAGAGAGAGACACAGACAGACAGACAGACAGACAGACAGAGATGTGGAGGAGGGTTTCCTCTTCCAGCATTCCTGGACAAAGGATGGTGTCTGATCTGCATGAATTGCATCGATTTCTTGTCGAGAGCCTGCATGCCTACCTGCCTGCCTGTGCCTGCCCGCTTCTGCCTGCCTGCGCCTACCTGTGCTTGCCTGCCTGTGCCTGCCTGCTTGCCTGAAGTCTTTGTTATTATGGAATCCAGCTTTCCTTAGGAAGCGTCCATGAATGCCTTGTCGGTCTAATCTGGCGTGATTTGCTTTAGGCGTCAGGCTATTTCTGTCCCTCTGTTTGTCTGTCTGTCGTTCTATCTGTATACGTTTCTCTGTCCGCATCTCTCTGTCTGTCTCTGCTTGTCTCTGTCTGTCTATCTGTCTGTCTCTCTATGTGTCCTATGTCTCTTTCTGTGTGTGTGTGTGTGTCTCTCTCTCTCTCTCTCTCTCTCTCTCTCTCTCTCTCTCTCTCTCTCTCTCTCTCTCTCTCTCTCTCTCTCTCTCTCTCTCTCTCTCTCTCTCTCTCTCTCTCTCTGCCTGTCTCTCTGCCTGGCTATCTCTCACAGAAAGCGATTATTTTTTCTAAAACCAGATGCATCCTGCCAATTGATGAGCTCCTGTCGGCTGATTCCTTTCTTTGCTCTTCTGCCCTCCATGAATCCATGTCATTCAGTGAATGCAACGCTCACATTTCCAATAGATTCACCGCCAGAGGGGACCGTTCTTTAAAATCTGCGCCCTGCTTCATCTTTTCAGCTGCCGCTCAGGCAAGTTCGATGGGGAGATGGTCGTTTCTTAGGGCGTTCTCCAGGCATTCCGTTGATGTGGAAATTCAGTGGTTACCGTGCTGGACTATTAACCGAGAGGTCGGGGCTTCAAATCCCCGCCGGGGCAGAAACTTCTTTCTAGATTTCTGCTCTACATGCGCCACTAGCCTACTCAGCGATAGGCCGTAATGAGTACATTGACCATACACTGGTTGATTTGATTTAGAGTATGGGTTCGAACCTCATCCCCTGTGTGTGGGGGCCCGAGGGATCTTGAGCAAGTCCTTAATTAACTGTTGCTCAGCACCATCAATTGACGCTTAGTCATCAGGTAGTGGCGCCTAATAAATGCATGATAATTATAATAAAAAAATATATTAATAATAATAATAATGGTAATAGTAAATAGTAATTGTTTGTTCGTTTGTTCATTCATTCATTCATACGATGCATTTATACAGCGCCAGTCCTTTAAGACGACATGCACTGGGATGTTTGCCAGGGCAGAGATCGGGCATTTGTCTGCCCCGGCGAAGATGGCCGTCGATGGCCCAGGGCTGCAAATATTTGCCTGTCTTCGGTCGACTGCTTGCTGTCTGTTGTAGCTGTTGGTCGGTTTTTAGCTTATGGAAATCGAATGCCACATGGACACATTAGTTGCCGACTATGGATGCGATTTCCGGTTATTAACAACAACAACAACGACGACAATGACAACGACAACAACAACATTTATAATAATTACGATAATAACATTATTATTATTATTATAAATCGATATTATTATTATTACTATTATTTTTTGCCAGAGGTATCAATGATTCCTCAGGATTTGGAAAATATATTATTTAGGATCAGAGTAAATGTCTGTTATTATTATTAATTATAATAATAAAAATTATTATTGTTGTTGTTATTTTTATTATTATTAGTTATTATTACTATTATTATTATTGTTATTATCATTACCGTAATCAGGTCAATATCCAGAAGATCAGTCTGTGTTTAGATCAGTGGTTCTTAACCGGTGTGTCGCGACACACTAGTGTGTCGCGAATCGATGGGCGGTGTGTCGCGTGAACATGGTGTGTCGTTGGTGTGTCGCGAAAAATTGGTGTGTCGCGAATTCTCACAGCCTACGTCCGTCATTCTTGCATTACACTTACTGTAGCGGACGTAGGCTGTGAGAATTCGTGGTACCCTATTTATCCATTCTGTTATATCGCAATCAGAGTCGACCATGATGTTTACCTTATACCCATAATGTAAGATAATATGATTGTACAGTGTCCACGTTTGCGACCGCCCCGATGTAAACTTTTACCCATTACCGTACAATCGAAATGGATAAATTTATAAAAAATCAAACGAAAATTTTGCGAATCTACAACTGATGATGCGAAATCAGATTTTTGTAGCAATGAGACGGATTCTCGCACCAACAGTAGTGAATACGAAAACGATGCTGCTGCCACTGCTAGTTTTAGTAAACCAACCAAGAAAAACATGAAAAAGAAGAAATCTGTTGTGCGCAAGTGGAACGATGACTACTTGAAATATTGTGGATCCTCGTTTTATGATCCAGAGAAAAATCCAGGAGCAAAAATCCCATTAACTGTTCCTAAGTTAACGTAGAAACTAGAAAGGATCCAATATGAACATTTTCATTATTAAAAATGTTAACAATTTTGCATTTTAAATAAATAACTAGTCTAACTTTAACATTTTTCACAATATTCACGTACGACTATTGCATGGTGTGTCGCCAAATTTGGTTGCCTGTTTTGGTGTGTCGTGTGCCAAAAAAGGTTAAGAACCACTGGTTTAGATAATCTCTCATCAGACCCTCACCCTTCCATATAGCATCGTCGGTAGCAAGCTACATCTTGGACACACACACACACACACACACACACACACACACACGCACGCACGCACGCACGCACACACGCACGCACGCACATACACGCACGCACGCACACGCACACACACACACAAACACACACACGCACACACTGTCTATACTATCAGCGTAGAAGACGCTATTCAACTGTCTTATACCGGTAAAGTGCATATTACACCTCTTTACATGCGGTTTTTACCTGTACTGCTTATATGAACCAAAGTCTTCTATGTTGGCTGGAAGATGCTGGGCGAACGTCTTCGAGTGGAGTTTGCAGATGTTGCTTAGCTGGCGACTTGTAATCAAAGATGAATCAGGCGGTCATTTTACGTGCCATGAATCGCTCCAGATGCGATCATAAACCCCGGACAATGGCAACAAAATGGCTGCCGAACAGGGCAACAAAATGGCTGCCCAACGGCACCGAAATGGCGGCTGTCAAGGCGTAGGTTGACGCTTTATCGCCCACGCCTCATTTCACAATTGATACATCCTGGTCTTGTCCGATGACGTGAAGGGATGAAGCCAAGATGAGCGAGACGGGGTGGGGGGGACGTATCGAGGGGTATAAATGTAAATCTTATAAATTTCTCAATGCTGCACAGCACTGGTCGGGGAGAGGACCAGCTTAGTCATCGGTGCTTAGTCAAGTCCAGAAGAGACAGGTTGTGTGGGAGGGTTTTGGTTTGAGGTCAGAACACAGAGGGGATTTTGGATGGAATATTATTTGATTTAAATAGGCAATTATGCAGCAAATCTGTCAGTATTAGTTCATTTTTAATCGGCTATTTATATTTAGTTAGCTATTTAGTTAACTGTTGAATTCACCTCAAATGTGGGGTTTACTGCAAAATGTGTAAATTAAATTGGGCTTCACTTTTTTTGCGAAGTAAATAAATGAAAGATAAGCTGGTGGTAGGAATAAAATTTTGTAAAGTGGTTCAAGACTGTTTTCGGACGCCTTCTGACGGGCCTTCCCCACCCCACCCCCCAAACAGCCCTTCTGTTTTCATCACAACACCCATTATAATACAAAGGTCTACAATGCACATTTGCTAGACAGCCAACAGTATATCGTCTGCCATCAGTGTGTACCTTCACTTGAGTCTGAAGTTCAAATGAAAGTATGAAGCCTCAGTTAAAAGAAAAACATGGAGAGTCACATCCACTATCACCCAGCCACAAATAAGAATACGTTAGTGCTTTCAAAAACTCAAGAGGCTTACTTGGGCATCCAATTTTTGCAGGGGGTGCAAAATTTTTGCAGGAGGCAAAGTGACGTTTTTGCATAGAATATTCATGGACACAGAACACGTGACAACTTTAAAAATAAATAAAGAAATACCTGAACAATTAAGTGTTTTTTTCTCATTGAAAATCTTGTTGGGACTGTTGTAGGCTTTTTTACTTAACAAAGGAGGTTTCCTGGCTTTTGTCTGCCAAATTTCTTATGAAAATATGTATGAAAGTCAAAAGTATGAAAATCAATTGTTCTGGCAA
Source organism: Allolobophora icterica (assembly GCA_963556255.1). Classification (NCBI taxonomy): domain Eukaryota; kingdom Metazoa; phylum Annelida; class Clitellata; order Crassiclitellata; family Lumbricidae; genus Allolobophora; species Allolobophora icterica. The sequence continues at coordinate 44,611,794 of OY744615.1, forward strand.
TGTTTGACTGTAATACTCCGCCTCGCCAAAAGACGTTGTTGAAACACTGAATAGACCTTAAAAATCCCAGTTGAGTTTGAGTTTGTCAAATAACCTGTCTGTGCAGAGGCTACTGTTACTGGAATTGTTCACAGCATTCGTAATCTGACACAGATATCTGGAAATAGCTCGCAAAGATTACATTTTGTTCAATAGGTCTAATGGTGTTAACCGTGGTGGGATCTGTGGTGACACCCCCATTATTAGTAGGACAGTCCGAAGTTCCGAGCAGGAATCAATTTGACGTTACAGTTTGATGGATCCCATGAAACTAGACTCCCGGTCCCGCCTTGACCCTCGGGCCCCGGTGTAAATACTTCAAGTTACCCCTCTTTCAAGTTAACCCCACCCCCCTCGGTAATATGAAATCGATTTCACATTACCCCCGGTATAGCCTGAACGCGATTTCAAGTTAACCATGTGCTGTTCAATTACCCCCTATCTGATTTAGCTAAAATTATGAATTCTTATGCTTACAACTCATGATACGTTTATTGAATAAAACAATCGTAGAAGATTGAAAGTTAGTCTCAGTATCTGACAAAAATAAAAATATGCATGTTAGCTGCCGCATTTAATGATGGCACAACAGGTTGTTAATTCATATGAATATAAGCATTTATGGCTAATGGGTATGTAAAAAAATAATACAGGCAGTTACCATAGCATTTAATTAATGTGCAAGATTTGCATGTTTCAGATGTAGTTGATGTAAGTATGATCTACACAGAAAAAGATAACTTTATCTTACATCATGCAGTATGGGATAACGAGAATTTAATGATAAATATGAGCAATTATTATTATTATATGAAATAGTCGAAAATGAGCTCCATTAATTTGAGGGAGTAATCTGAAATCGTAGGGGTAACGAAATAGATTTCAGATCCACCCCCCAGTAATCTGAACGCGATTTCAGGTTACAGGGGATGTGAAGTGGGGGTAGTCTGAAATTACTACACTGGAGCGATGAACCGGCTGCACCAACTCCCATAGGCCCTGTCTGGTGATAGTGGATTCAGTAGTGTTACCTTTATTTCTGACTCGAAGATGTGTTGACATTATTTCCGACCTCAAACTGTGCTACGATTATTTCTGGCCAATATGTCTCACCATTATTTCTGGTCTCGGAAATTCGGAATGCGTTATCGTTTTGCGTAATTTGCAGTTGGAGCTACTGCGTTTGAGTTGGTGGTATGGCAGGAGGAAAAGGAGTAAGACCTTCCTTTTCCCTCGGGGCTGTCACGCTGGGAGCGCCTCTGAATAGTCTATACTGAGAGCGGCGCTTTATAAATAACCATATAAGATAAGATAAGAAAGGGACTTTGATTGAAGATATACGCGTTGTAAGCGGTACGTTTCGAATGCACCGCTTACACTGACGGTGGCCTACAGCGCTAATAAACGGATTAGCATATACTAATGCATATCTGGGCAAATCATATTGACCGCGTATTGATCTGCGCTTGGGGAAGAAGTGCAAACAAGACACATCGAGGCTTTCCCAACCGTTTATTGATCCACCGTCGCCAATGGGGTGCCGTTCCACCTCCGTGACGACTGCGGTTGCTGCCCTACTTGGGTTTCCTAACGGGCTGTTTCCGCACAATGGACTCCATAATTTGTCGTGTTTATCCGTCGGAATTCCACTTCCGGTTGGTTCTGCCCCCCTCTTTTTCTGGACTTGGACTGGCTGACGAAACCGGTTACCGCGGACTCTTATTGGTCGTTATGCAAGATGGTTTGATTGACGACTTTGTCTCTAGATCTTCAGAATTGGATTGAAGTTGGGCTTGGGTCTTGTCTTGAGTATTGGGTATACGACGTTTACAGGTGCTATGAGGGACACGGTGGCACATTGGTTACAGCGCTTGCCTTGTAACACGCAGAGTACAGTTCGATCCTCCTCCCCTGAGCAAGTCTTTCACTCACAATTGCTCAGTGTCATCGATTGATACTTGGTCTGTAGATAGTGGTGCTTATTAAATGTGCACTAATACTAATAGTAGTAATAATAATGATGATGATAATAATAATAATAATAATAATAATAATAATAATAATAATAATAATAATAATAATAATAATAATAATAATAATAATAATAATGATAATGATAATGATAATGATAATGATAATGATAATGATAATGATAATGATAATAATAATAATAATAATAATAACCAGCTAACGCCGCAGGACAGGCATTCCTCTCTGACCTTGGACGTCTCCTAAGCCAAATCTCGGGAGACCCAAGGGAAACCAGCTATCTCTTCCAGCGCCTGTCCGTTGTAATTCAACGTTTCAACGCAGTCGCCTTCCACAGCACTTTTGTTCTCCCGGATCTTGACCAGGACGGCCACTCCAGAGTCAACACCATTAATTAGTATCTTGCACCTGAGGGATCATAAATACCTCGGGTAAAAATAATAATAATAATAATAATAATAATAATAATAATAATAATAATAATAATAATAATAATAATAATAATAATAAAAATAATAATAATAATAATAATAATAATAATGATAATAAAGTTAAGGTGAGTTGGTGTAGGATCTTTAAGGTTAGTTGAGGTCACTTTCCGTTTAGCTCAGCTGTGAGGTACAATGTCGGACTTACTGAAATGAGCTACGATGCTCGAGTCGATATGTAACAATGAAGTACTATAAGTGGGAATTACAGTGAGCTGCATAGTCGGACTTGCACTGTAATTGTGAGCTGTGTATCAGGTGCTAACAGCGTCGTCCTTGGAGCTGTGTTTTGGGCACCGATGCCGACGTTGTATCGGTGACTAAAACACACCGTTGGAGTGTTTTACGAGGCTATAACTGGACCGTCCTCCGCCAGAATAGAACGCACGACCTTGGTTTTAATGACGATTGACTGATTCTGCATGGGCAGTTGGCGACCGAGAAAATTGCTTGGTTTTAGGATGCGCTGAAAGAGATATGTCAGTTGAGAGAGGGTCTCCAGCGTGTCCAACGCTTTAGTACTGCTTTATTTATTTTGTTTAAAATTGAAAATGTTTTCTTTTAAATTAAAATCGATAGGAAAAGTACATGTTGCTTATGAGCTCTGTGACTTGGGTATCTGATTTATAGTCATAGTTGTATTGTATTCGTTTGCATGGGACACGATACCTGATTGGTTCGATCGCTCTCTTTGTAATGCAGAGACTACGGGTTCGATCCTCCTCCTCTGAGACGGTTACTTTGTAGGGACCTTCAGTAAGTCCTTCATTCATTATTGCTCAGTGCTTACCATCATTTGACGATTGTTCCTTAGATAGTGGCGCTTAATAAATGCGCTATAATTACTGGATTGCAAAATCAGGGAAAGTGGATTTGCTTGTCCACGACCGGCTTACTGAGTACACAACAAGTTCGTTACTATGCTGTCTTTGGGAGCCATATCAAGAACCATGTTAAAACGAGGTCTTATAATGGGATTGTTTTCTACAGGGAATTCAATTTAGGACCCTTTATATCAGAATCTGTGTTATAATGAAGTGCATTGTAACACGTTGCCAGTGTACTTATATTAACTAGTTACTCAAACTACACACACTCAAACACACACCCACGCGCACACACACCACACACACGCACACACGCACATTGCTTACACTGAAACTAGTTACCCGTTAAAGTTAAAGACTGTAGACCCGTTTGTCTGCTACTTTTGTTTAGCTGATTCCTACACTAATGGGTTGAATGTGGAATATTCCATGAACTGTCACCCATTGATTGAAGGGCTAACCAGACTCCGTATGGTTTAAATTCACAACTCTGTATGTTGAACATGAGACCATATGAGAATGGTGTGTTATATTCTCTTTCTGTGGGTCTATATGTTGAACATGGAACCATATGAGAATGGTGTCATATTCTCATACTATGGGTCCATATGTTGAACATGGGGCCATATCAGAATGGTATCATATTCTCATACTATGGGTCTACATGTTGGACATGCTACCATATGAGAATGGTGTCATATTCTCATAATATGGGTCTATATGTTGAACATGGGACCATATGAGAATGGTGTCATATTCTCATAGGCCTACTATGGGTCTATATGTTGAACATGGGACCATATGAGAATGGTGTGATATTCTCATACTATGGGTCCATATGTTCAACATGCGACCATATGAGAATGGTGTCATATTCTCATACTATGGGTCTATATGTTGGACATGGGACCATATGAGAATGGTGTCATATTCTCGCCATATCTTCAACATATAACATCGCTGTTTGTTTTCGGAGTCTTGAAGACGTCAATGGTATCCTTGGCTAAAGCAGGTTGACGAGAGATTTTCAACCACCAACTTAACCCACATCACGGACTATTTATGCCTCTCAGTTTTAAACATCTGGCTACGCTATTGGCTGCAAATAGAAAATACAGTTATAATATTTTTATTTGTCCCTCTGATTACGCAATATGCGAGATCTATTTCGGTCAGTTCAAAGAGACCTTGAGTGCTGCTGGAGAGCAGAACAAACAGGAAGCCGCTTCCTTTGAAGAGCCGACGCTGTCTTCCCAAACCGTAACATGATATCCAGGCCTTCGCTGATGAAACACGTACGTCCGTATAGCCTGCGTTGAACTTGCCCTGGCCAGGCAGTCATGAGCCAGTTTAAGGGTCGTATTGCTTTTTAAAAGGTAAGGGGAGGTATCGATAGTAACCCCCTCTTGTCGATGCAAAAAATCTTTGCCCAATATCCGGGAACTGGGTAAGCTGGTGTCACAGTATGAAAAATCTTCCCAATACAGAGTCTCTCCAAAACAGAGTCTCCTCAAAACAGAGTCTTCCCAAAACAGAGTCTCCCAAAACAGAGTCTCCATAAAATAGAGTCTCCCAAAACAAAGTCTTCCTAAAACATAGTCTCCTCAAAACAGAGTCTCCCCAACACAGAGTCTCTGCAAAACAGTCTTCCCAAAACAGAGTCTCTCCAAAACAGTGTCTCTCCAAAACAGTATCTCCAAAACAGAGTCTCCAAAACAGTCTCTCCAAAACAGAGTCTCTCCAAAACAGAGTCCCTCCAAAACAGAGTCTTTCCAAAACAGATTCTCCCCTGGACTTAAATGAAGTCTCCCGGTTTCTTTTCAGTTCCACCCAAATTTCATGTCATTATTGTTAGATATACCTGTAAGATTTTAAATAATTTATAATAAAGTTAGGAAATCTACCTGATTAAAATTCTAATTAACTTTAAAACAAATATGACTGTATTTCTCAAAGTATAAAGTATCTTCGGGAAAAGAAATTTTTTAAACAAGCAATGAAATATTTTCTCTCCCCCGAGGACTGTGTATTAGAATATAGTCTCTTGGAGGGGGCGAATTTATTCTAAAACAGATACACCGAGGAGAAATAGACTCTCCCGAGGGAGACTTTAAGGTGGAGACCGTTTCGGGATACCAGCGAAAGAAAGAACGTATTCTGTTTCCGTATTATACTGCCTGTTAACCCGAAGAGTAAGCTACAGTAATATTGTATTGCATTGCTAATATCAATACCAAGGGAGGTGTCATATGACAGGTGTCGGTGGCAAAGCTAGTGTCGGTGTTGATGTAAGTGACACTGCCAAAATACTAGAGCTAGGTAACCTTCGAAATCTTGAGATTTCTACAGCGCCCAGAAAGCGAGGCTGCGGGAACCAGCTTATTGACAGGCGCTTAGTCAAATCATAATCGGTAGGCGGGGGGAGGTGAAATCGGCTCCAGGTCACGATCCAAAGGGGTCAATCAGGTAGGGGGCCATCCACATATTACGTACGCACTTAGGGGGGAGGGGGTCGGATTTTGGCGATTTTGCGTACGGGTGCGAACGGGGGGGAGGGGGTAACAAAATGTGTACGTACCCAAAATAAATTTCTAATTATGACGTCCACATTAGCGACACCTATAATTTGTCTATATTGGCCCTTCAATAATCTGGCCTAAAGTGCAGACAGGCTGGAGACACTTTCTGCAGCTGGTCTTCGGGGGGGGGGTGCGTCAAACGTACGTACTCAGGGGGGGTGGTGGAAGAAAGTACGCTTGCGAACAGGGGGGGGAGGGGGTCAAATTTTCCCGGATTTTTGTGTACGTAATATATGGATGGCCCCTAGACAGTCAGACGGCTAAGGAGGGTGGTGTTTAGGGTTGAAACGGTGAAGGAGGTAAGGTGAAGAGGAGGATTCGGGATAGGATTTGTGAAAGAGCAGTGCTTTCAGTTTTGAATGAAAGACCCGTGGAGAGATAGCAAGAGGTGGGGTTTGGCCAGTGACAACACCAGTGCCAATGCCAGTGCCAATACCAACGTCAGGTATCAATGCCAATGCATCAGATGCCAATACCTGCATCAGGTGCCAATGCGGCAGATGTGAATTCGATGCGTCCGATCTCAGAGTCAAAAACAGCGTCGGCTGACCATGCCAATGCGTCAAATGCAATGGCAATGTGTCAGATGCCTATGTCAATGCATCAGATGTCAATGCCAGTATGTCATGCGTCAGATCCCAGAGCCAAAACCAGCGTCAGTTGCCAATTCCAACGCAATTCCAATGCCAATGCGTCAGATGCCAATGCCAACGGGTCAGATGCCAACGCGTCAGATGCCAGTTGCCAGCATATCGGCGACATCGTCAGCCGGAGCGAACAGCTCGCGTATGCACCTCGTGCGCTTAATTAAAACATGGCATTTCTAAGCGCATTGTCGCTCGCCGCAAATACGATGCTGTGGTGTCATCAACCGAGAGAGTCCATTTGCCTCCGGCCAGCCAGCCGGCCTCCCTCCCTCGCTCCCTCCCTCCCTCTCTGGGCACGTCGATGGACCGCTGTTTCCGACCGACCGAGCCGCTCTCAAGCCGAACGGGGGCTCGAGGGAGAGAATCCATTAGGCTAACGGCATTTGCCAGGGTTACCCCTATTCACCGACCGTATATATATACAGGGTTTACCTACCTACCGACGGCGAATGTGCAATGCTTGCGAATTCATTTGGGCCACAAGTGAATCATTGCTGTTCACTGAATAATCGGTAGTTGATGGTTGATTGTCGTTTGCGACGACGTTGTTCCGGTGGATATTCGACGGGATAGGAGGAGGAGGAGGAGGAGGATGAGGAGGAGGAGGAGAGGAGGAGGAGAGGAGGAGGAGGATGAGGAGGAGGAGGAGTAGGAGGAGGAGGAGGAGGAGGAGGAGAGGAGGAGGAGGATGCCATTTGTGGCGTTTGATGATTAAAGACTCCATCAAGAGCCTTGATTGATGACCCTCATTCGATTCGTGTCCGCTCCGAGTACGCTCCATCGGTACTCCGAGTCAACTCCGAGCGACTTCGCAGCGCGGGGCGAGTCGCGCATTGTGTGTGTGGGCGCCGTCTTGTGTATTCGGTGCAGATATAGACTTTACCCTGGATGGACTGTGTTTTCCGAGTCACTCGAAGCGTGCTCGGCGTGCGCCTAGAGCAGATGCGGGTAGAATTAGTAGAATGCGCTGTAGATGAACGTTGTTGTTCGAGTCGACTCTGAACGCCCGTTGAACACAAGGTTGAGTCTCTTGGAGTGCATCGCTTGGAGTGTACTTCAGGCCGAACGCACCATCGATGGTACATATTATTATTATGCATTTATTAAGCGCCACTGTCTAATGATCAAGCATCAATCGATGGCGCTGAGCAATGTTGGGTGAAGGACTTGCTCAAGGTTCGTGCACAGTAACCGTCTCAGGGGAGGAAGCTCGAATCCGTGCTCTCCGCGGTACAAGGCGAACGCTGTAACCAATCGGCTACCGCGTCCTACTCTGCGATCACCTATTCAAGATCTACTGAATTGAAGGTGTCTAACGAAAGCGCGCTCTAACCTATCGGAGGTAGTAGTTCCACTGTTTAACGACATCTTGTGGCTCCCAGGGCCGTTGTCGTCGCCCTCCTCATTTCTCCAGACTTGGGACTGGCACTAGGGGTCAGTGGCGCATTTTAACCAATCGGCTACCGTGTTCACTGCCTATAGGCTATAGATAGCATTGTGTTAAAGGTGTCTAAAGAGAGCACTTTAACCAATAGGAAAGTGGGGCAATTGTAAAAAAAGAGACCGGGCTAACGTCACCGGGGGGGGGGGGGGTTGAACATTTTATCTGTATTTTGCAAAATTATGTCAATGAAATTTGAAAGCAGCTGATTTCAACGCTAGCAGTTTTGCAAGTCATACTCGAATCAAAAATAAATTCCTTCGTTGAGAAAATTCAAAAATTTTGAAAGGAAATTTCTTCTCTTTGTCAGAGACTCAGAGTCAAATAGTGCTAAATCACACTAGTACAACTGAGGGGTTGTACACGACCCTCTGTGGTGTGCAATGAAGACAACTGGGTTCCTAAGAAAGACTAGGGGGTTGAACCCCCAAACCTCTCCCAACAATTCCTGCCCTGCAATAGGATGTTCCTGGGATCTTAATTGTAATCGTCAATTCCACGTTTTTCAACGTCTAAAAAGGACCGTAAATGGACGTTATTGGTATGAATCGTTATCTCGAGATTTTTACAGCACCCATGGAAAGCTAATTGGCGTGGGAAACCAGCTGATTGACATCGGTAGGTAGCCAGGCGGTCGACTGCGGTGGAAGGTGTTTACACTCGGAGCAACGCGAAAGGTGAGAATAGGATTCCAAAGAACAGTTTGCAATCCTTGGCAAGGTCTATCCAGGTTGATTCCTGTCTGCCTTCTGTACATTGAGCACGCACTCCGAGCGACGTAACCCGTATTCCATATTCGTACAACAACGTCCATAGCTGGCCCGGTTAGCTACATTGGTTAGAACGTACGTCCCATGCGCCGCTGTGCGTTCAGATGCCAGTTCGCATACCGACGGTGGTTTATTTCAGAGATTTGAATATCACGGTAGATAGCACGGTCCGTACACGGGGACCTTAAATGGCGTGGCATCCATTCAAAGGGACAGTTGTGATGAATGATCTCACCCGATCCATGGGCGTCCGCAGGAATTTTTCTGGGGGGGATTTCTAGAAAGGAGGCAAAGATTTTTTGGGGAGCCCAAACTTTTGTAGGGGGAGGAAAATGACGGTTTTTTGGCATAGAATAGCTGACTTACCTCAATAAAATTTTAAGTGTTTTTACCATTGAAAATCGTTTTGGGACTGTTGGAATAATCATAATAATCAAAAGATTTATTTTTGTAAGATATTTTAAAAATCCAGGGGGCGAATCCCCTCCCCCTCCGGACGCCCATGACCCAAGCAGTTCATTGAGAAATGAGCAGGGTCGAGGGCAT
>OY744615.1:44626119-44683619 GCA_963556255.1 Allolobophora icterica
GGTGGGAGGAATGTCATATGCCGAGGGTAAGAAATTGAAGTGGCTAACACTTCATACCCATGCAGGCCTCCCCTCAGGTTAGCCTAAGGGAATGCACAATCGATATCTGGGTCCGAACTGGGACAGAAAACGTGTTCATCGCGTGTCTTGTCGCCGACCGATTCCTTCAATTTCGGTTGCCGGGGGAATTTTTATAGCGCCGTCAAATACTTTCGTTATTGATGCGTTGCCCGCGGGAGACACTTGACCCTGGCACATTCCACCGTTTAGACGACGTCCGTCCTTGAACCCCGTTGCCGTCTGCAGCTGTTTGAACAGTCGAATGTCGAAGGGGAAGACTCCGTAATCAGAACCGCGGCTTAACATGAGGCGCGGTGACCGATTGGTTAGAACGCATGGCTTGTAACGCGGAGAGTAGGCCTACGTCCGAGGCAGTTACTGTGTAGGGACCTTGAGCAAGTCCTTCACTCACAGTTGCTCTGCGCCAGTGATGTTCTGTCGTATGGTCGTGTGTGCACTTACGAACTTCGGAAACAGGGCAATATCAAATGCAGTTGTATTGTATAAACAAAATGTCATAATTATATAGGTCTCCCTTCCTTTCTTTCTTCCCCTTCGTCCTTTCTATCATTCCTTGCTTCCTTCCTTGCTTCCTTCCTTGCTTCCTTCCTTCCTTCCTTCATTCCTTCCTTCCTCCCTTCTTGCCTTCCTTCCTTCTTCCTTCCTTCCATCCTTCCTTCCTTCCATCCTTCCTTCCTTCCTTCCTTCCTTCCTTCCTTCCTTCCTTCCTTCCTTCCTTCCTTCCTTCCTTCCTTCCTTCCTGCCTTCCTTCCTTCCATCCTTCCTTCCTTCCTTCCTTCCTTTCGTCCTTCCTTCCTTTCTTCCCCTTCGTCCTTTCTATCATTCCTTCCTTCCTTCCTTCCATCCTTCCTTCCTTCCTTTCTTTCGTCCTTCCTTCCTTTCTTCCCCTTCGTCCTTTCTATCATTCCTTCCTTCCTTCCTTCCATCCTTCCTTCCTTCCTTTCTTTCGTCCTTCCTTCCTTTCTTCCCCTTCGTCCTTTCTATCATTCCTTCCTTCCTTCCTTCCATCCTTCCTTCCTTCCTTCCATCCTTCCTTCCTTCCTTCCTTCCTACCTCCCTCGCTCCCTCGCTCCCTCCCTCGCTTTTTAACTTTTTTATTTGCTTCCTTCCATTTTTCCTTCCTTCCTTCCTTCTTCGCTTCATTCTTTCATTCTCTCCTCTCTTCATTCCTCCCCTCCTTCAGTTCTTCCTTCCTTCCGTCCTTTCTATATTATTTCCTTCCTCCTTTTCCCATCCTTCCTTTGTTCCTTACTTCCCTCATCATCAGATGACATCATATAAGTCATCATGTCATTTTGTAATAACAGGATCCGTGTTATAACAGTGCGCGTTGTAAGGATGTTCCACTGTCCTGGCAGTGGACTGCGATTGCAGAGTACGGTTTCACATAAATGTACGTGGCAGCTGATGCCTTGTGCATTACATAATAGCGCTACAGAAGTTGATTGGATTTTTAATTATATATGTAAATATACGTCGCCGAAATGCAACAGCGCCACACAAAACCCAGGTTATTGTAATTTGTAATTGTAATTATAACTTCTATTGCGCCGGTGTCTAATGCACCAGGCATCAACCGATCGTGCAGCAAAACCAAGTCATAATTCGATCAAAACCAATCTGTAATCAGGTCAAAACCAAGCCTTAATCAGGTCAAAACCAAGCCATAATCAGGTCAAAACTAAGCCATAATCAGGTCAAAACCAAGCCATAATCAGGTCAAAACCAAGCCTTAATCAGGTCAAAACCAAGCCATAATCAGGTCAAAACTAAGCTGTAATCAGATCAAAACCAAGCCATTATCAGGTCAAAACTAAGCTGTAATCAGATCAAAACCAAGCTGTAATCAGGTCAAAACCAAGCCATAATCAGGTCAGAACTAAACTGTAATTAGGTCAAAACCAAGCCATAATCAGGTCAAAACTAAGCTGTAATCAGATCAAAACCAAGCTGTAATCAGGTCAAAACCAAGCCTTAATCAGGTCAAAACCAAGCCATAATCAGGTCAAAACTAAGCTGTAATCAGATCAAAACCAAGCTGTAATCAGGTCAAAACCAAGCCATAATCAGGTCAAAACTGAGCTGTAATTAAGTCAAAACCAAGCCATAAGCAGGTCAAAACCAAGCCATAAGCAGGTCAAAACCAAGCCATAATCAGGTCAAAGAGCAAGCTGTAATCATATCAAAACCAAGCTGTAATCAGGTCAAAACCAAGCCATAATCAGGTCAAAACTAAGCTGTAATCAGGTTAAGACCAAGCTGTAATCAGGTCAAAACCAAGGTCAAAGAGCAAGCTGTAATCATATCAAAACTAAGCTGTAATCATGTTAAAGACGAAGTCGTAATCAAGTCGAAACCCAGCCATTATCAGGACAAAAACCAAGCCTTAATGAGATCAAGAACCATCGCGTAATCAGGTCAGGGAGACCAGATTATTCAACGGCGCTACGTACGTCAAATGAAATCCGCGAGGATTAGACGTAGAGGAACAGTGGCTGTGCTGCAGTTGTGTCACTGCTGTGCACTGTTTCTTTAAAGTGATGTCTGACAAGAGGCCACACTAACTTAAAAATGTCTAGATACATGTACACACACACATACACACACACACACACACACACACACACACACACACACACACACACACACACACACACACACATACTTGCACATTCCAGACAATTGTTGTTCCTGAAGCGCACTATAGTTTCTCCTGTTACTAGACATTGCTCTTAAGGTGGACATTCCGGCAGTGCATCCTTCTCCTCAGACATTTATATGGCGCCCTCCTTTGCCAGGAATTGTTACATACGAGTTTTTGAATCATATTACTGCAAGATTTTGTGCTTAACGTGGGCGTTCGCCAGACTTTTATGCGGTCCGCGGGGATGCGATGCAGCCAGCTTTAGTGGGATGCTTTAGAACCGGTTATGGCTTCTGGCTAACGATGGCTAAATGGAGAAAAGCCATTCGAAACGTCAGTCGCTGGCGTTGCCTTGAATACTTTTAAGGTGGTTTATGAGCAGCCTTTACTGTAGCTGCTTAATGGAAGACGCGGTTTATATAGCGCCTATGTTGAAGGTAGGAACTATAGTTGGTTCGAAATGCATTATTGGAAGGATGATCTAATATGGTGAATTCTATAGCGCTCTTTTCATAATGCATAGGGTCTCAGTTGACAACAATGGATAGGTTAAAGGTATAGACAATGCATGATAAGAACAAATAAAATGCGAGAAAGCGATAATCAAAGAATGTGGTAAAGACTAATGAATGGCATGGTAAGAACAAGCAAATAGTTTGCCACTGACTTTTAAAAGATTTGCTATTGACAGGCAAAAGATATGCTAAGGACAAGCAAAAGAAATGTTAAGGACAAGCAAGAGACATGTTAAGGACAGGGAAACCACATGTTAAGTACAACCTAAAGATATGTTAAATACAGGCGAAAGACATGTTAAGGACAAGGAAAGATATTCTGTGAACATGCACAATAAATTCTAAGGACATGCAAAATGCGAAAACTAGGCTAGAGAAAAACAAACTAAAAGGCCGAGAACAGAGAAGAATGACGTCGTTGGATTCCTTCTTTGATGAACTGGATGATCGAAAAGGAGGCTACAGAAACTGACAACGCACAGAACAGGGAAGAATTTGTCGCTGGATTCCTGGACCTGCCTCTAGATGGACAGATCTCCGAAGACGTTCTGGGTGTTAATTGACCGGTAGCCGATTGGTTAGAACGCTCGGCCTACAACGGTTATCTAATCTAATCTAATCTAACCTAACCTAACCTAACCTAATCTAATCTAATCTAATCTAATCTAATCTAATCTAATCTAATGACTTCTATAGCGCCGTGATGGTCGCTTCAAGTTAAATCACAATCAGACAGCATAATCCATTGGAGAGGAAGCCACGCTTTTTTCATTTTATTTATTTATTCCGGATATTTCTATAGCGCCTCTCGAAGTCAACTACTACTCAGAGGCGCTCCCGACTACAGCATTTGATACTGTGCCGGAATTTTCACGCCGTAGCGCCACGAGCAATTGCGAGTGAAGGACTTGCCCAAGGTCCGTACGCAGCGGCTAGAGTGGGATTCGAACGTGCAACCCTCCGGTCACAAGGCGCCGAACTTACCACTGAACCACCACGCCCCACGCTGAAATCCAATGGATCAGCGAAACCAGAATCCAGGCTACGGTGAGTATGCCAGTTAAAAGATATGAGTCTTCAGTTTATTCCTCAATGACATCACAGAACCAAGGCAGAGCCAAGTGAACTGGGCGCCCAATTCCAAAGCTTCGGATCTGCGACGGTAAACCCTACACTGACCGGATGCGGGGAAAATCAAGACTCACAGCATCCATTGATCGAGTACAGATTTGTGTAAGGGGTGAGCGTGGAACAGAGATAGGTCGGTCGGTGAAGAGTATGGGTTCGAGCCTTCTCCCCTGAGACGGTTACTGAGTAGGGACCTTGAAAGTTGAAACAAATCGTTCACTCACAGTTCGTCATCACCATCGATTGATGCTTGGTCATTATATAATGGCGCTTGATAAATGCATAATAACAGTAGTAGTAGTAGTAGTAGTAGTAGTAGTAGTAGTAGTAGTAGTAGTAGTAGTAGTAGTAGTAGTAGTAGTAGTAGTAGTAGTAGTAGTAGTAGTAGTAGTAGTAGTAGTAGTAGTAGTAGTAGTAGTAGTAGTAGTAGTAGTGGTAGTACTAGTAGTAGTAGAATAAATAATATTAATAGTTATTAATAATAACAACAGTTCTGAAATTGACTTGTTATTCTTGGTGCCTCTAATAAATTCCTTAGCTGCTGAGTCTAGTAACAAGTGTCGGACGATGGTTTATGGCTCTTGAATTAATGGATGTCGCCTGGAGACAGTATTACATCTATGTAAATATTTGCGAACTCTGTTGATCTATGGCAGCCGGAGATCCCACGAGATGCTTCAGATTCTTTAGTAAATTCTTAGTAGAGATTCCCTACAAACCGCAGGACTTTCACCAAGACGCCACATGCATCCAACAACATTTATATGTCGCCCGAGGGATGTTCAGACACATATTTCACATATCTGGTCTCTGGAAACTGCTCAGAGCAACAGATTGTGCATCATTGCCAAACCGACCGAGCTGAAATGTTCACGTGTTGATTTAACACTTAAACGACGGACGTGTACTAAAAGTGCCTGGGAAACGAAAGCAGCCCGTCGTTACAGTGTTAATAATGTCCCGACTGGGATTGGAATGGAGTATTAGACTCTGAAAAACAAACACATTATAACCCAGCATCAAACTTTACTCAAGAGGTGGTATTATCGTCTGTGTATGTGCATGTAATACGTACATACAACATATATACATACATGTACATCAGGGTGATTCAAAACACTTTTATTGAAAGTTAATGTGCATAGTTGTTTATTTTGTTCCTTTTGTGTTCAGATTAAATTCTGTATAAGAAATTCAATATCAAATACATTTTAGAGGTTACTCAGTGAACACTGAAGTTTCCATACAATCGTATTCTCAAGTTACAAATTAAGATGATGGCTATGTCACACACAGAATAAAGTCGAATACCATGAATAGTAGATTCATTGGTAACTCAGAGTAGCCATTAGAAATTAGATATTCACAATATCTGTTACCTGAAAATCTGCAATCCACCAGGAAGTGTTTATTAGTCAATCGTAAATCAGTGTTCCAGTTGTTAGCGCGAACTGCATGCAGCCTTTCCGAGTTGAATTGCGAGAATCTGGCACACGGCGTTGGTGATCTTCAACCACTTTCATCAGTTTTTGCATCTCGTTTTCTTTCTTGGTTATTGATTAATTGAAGTGTGATATCAGAGCAGTGGAGCACTCAGCAATATCATTGACCACACACAAACCATGGCAGATTCGATCTGTTGAAATCTCACAGATGAGCTCCAAGTTTCTGGATCATTAGACATGATGAAGTCTGTATCAATGCCAAGAGAATGCATGGTACAGATTGAAGATGGATTCACATTTCACAAGCTCATTCAGCTCTTCATTGCATAGATCCATACAATGATCTATTTTAGTGCCTCTGACACTTCAGTCTTTGCCATATTGACGCATGCCAGCAATAATGTTGCGTTTCAAGTCCAACGATGCTTTGTCAGAAAGAGAGCCAATGGAACCAGTTCAGGTCCTATCTATCACAGATGATTGTAATTTTTTCTTTGCAACCTCAGGCACAACTTTGTGAATTGATGTATACTGCCTGATCTGCTTGTACAATTGCATCAGTTGCATCAGATGCCACCGAACAAGCAATCCATCCTCTGATGCATATATGACTTGCATATAAACAGAATTCAGTGACATTTCTTTTCTCAGACACTGTCATTTGAAATTGATCTCTAAAAAGATAATTCTTGAAGCAATAAATAACCTTAGCCATCCATCTGGCCATCTGATATGCATCTGGCTGTCTGAAACGATGCATCCAAAGATTGCATCCCATTTTAATTAGAACGTTGCATTCCAGTGTCTCACCAATGGCAGATACATTGCTTTCTCCATGGGGGACTATATCACGAATTTCAGGGCGCTGTGCAACCAGTAAACATTCATAGATTACAGTAAAAGTTTGCTGTATTGTTCAGAACAACCAAAGGAACAAAATAATCTACTGTCAGCCAATCAGGAAAAACTTTTTTTGCTATTGCGGCATGAATCATCCTAACATACACACATGTATACATACATACATGTATGTACATTTATACATGTACATACGCTCATACATACATTGCAGACATACATGCATACATATATATTCACACATAGATGGGCTATCGTGCCCCATATATGTACATACATAGATGTCTATTTTACATACACATGTTCATACACCTACATACATGCATACATACAACAATATGTATGTATGTAGGTGTATATAGTATCGATTGCTGAGGACATCTAGCGTCACCAAGTCGTTCGCTTCGAGAGAACGATACATGTGTGATAGTATCTGTTTAAAGACAAATGAAAAAGATTATTAGCGTCCCCCTCCTTCTTTCATTGTAATTAGTAGCTTCTGTCGCACCGTTGTCTAGTACAATACAATGCAATAAAACTGATATTACCCTACCATCAAAATTCAGAAGTACGCACACGACCAAACGACAGAACATCGACCGTGTTGAGCAATTGTGCGCCAAGGACTTGCTCAAGGTCTCTACAACTAGACGCCCTGAGAGGAGGCTCAAACCCGTACTCTCCACGTTACAGGCCGAGCGCTCTATCCAACGGGCAACCGTGCTACAGTGCACAACCTTTATCGAGGATTCGAACTGGCATCACTCGCGTATGGCAGCAAAGGCCATTGACATCGTAGCAGAAACAGTTTTCTTAGTTTTAATTAACCAACTAGTCAACGTCGCAATTTAGCATAGGTAACGCATAGGTAACGTAGACGAAAATCATTTTATATAGCTTAGGGATGAGCGATTTAAAGGTGTTTAGTGTTAATTTCCGATCAACTTGGCTCATGCGGCCCTGATTTGTTATAGCAACGGTGAAAAGCTTATCTCTCTGACGCAGCTTTATTGTGATGCTGAGAAATTTCAGACCTACACATTCCACTTAGTTGTAATAGCAATCGTATCATTTGTTAACGACATCTTATGGCTGTTGATATGCCTCTGTCTTATGATAATTATGCCTCTGCCTTATGGTAAGAGTTATGGAATGTTAGCGATTCAACTATTTCGCTTTTTCTATGACATCTAATTATGTCAACGGTCAATAACAGTCAACAGAAATTTTTGCCTCTTTTACTTATATGGCGAATATCACCTTTAAAAGAGGTGTTTAGTTAGTTTGAACAGTCTCTCGCCGTTTTTTGGCATAATTCAGCTCAAGTGTTTTCTTTCAATGAAAAATGGGTGGATGGATGGATCCAGAGTTTAACGACATCTTGTGGCAACAAAGACCGTTGACGCCAACAGAAATTATTTTGAACAGGTTCACCGTTCGAGATCTATTAACTTTAAGGGTTCACTTGAAGTCTTTGGACAGGATACTGCATTATCGTGGCGGGACCGCTTACTTATAGGCATTATGGTGCGCTTAAAAGAGGTGTGTAATTATTTTGAACAGTTCTTACCGTTCCTATGGCGTAATGCAGGATCACTTTCACTTATAACTAGGTCGACAATATTTGAGTTATCGATAAGATAACAGTGGTTGAAAAGTTTTAAATATAGCCTTTTTAAATGATTGAGAATGCAATGATAGCTATTGTAATACACGGTTCCGTGTCTAGTGTAACTTATATGGCGAATATCACGCTTAAAAGAGGTGTGTAATTATTTTGAACAGTTCCCACCTTTCGTTTGTATTGTATTGTATTTAAACATTTATAAAGCGCCTCTAGTAGGGTGAACCGTTCAGAGGCGCTCCCAGTGCGCAAGGCACAAGAAAAGAAATAAGTCTTGAGGACAGCCAGAGAAGACGAGGGTTTACCTTTTAAAATTTGAGAGCGAGTAGGAGACAGTGTATTCCAGAGAGTGGGACCAATTGAGGCAAAAGATCGGGACTGCGGCACAGCTGTTCTAGTATGAGGAACTAGAAGATCCAGTCTTGTTCGAGGAGCGAAGTGGACGATGTGAGGAGACAGAAAGAAGCCGGTGAATCACATCAATTAAATATTTTGGGGCGAGACCTCGCTGTTTGGCATAAGAAGTAGTAGGATCAGTGCTTCCACTCTTCATTTTCAGAAATCCAAAGTTCTTGCCAGAAAAATCCCGATGTTGTCTAAAAAGTCACAAGTAACTGAAAAATTTAGCAACCCTACAGCAGTTCCTCGTTGAATGGTTGTCTATACCATACTTTTGCTTTCTTACGCGGCTCGGCGCCAGTGTCGCCAGACTCAGAGTCAGAACCAGATGATGCCATGAATGACGTCATGTTATTCACAAGGTAATAATATTGTAAGTACGGTAAAGAAGTAAACGACCAGTAGACGCGTGCATGGCCAACGAGTCACTCAAGGACAAGTCAGGAAGTGATTATTGTTATAATTCCATAGTAAATGTTATGACTGTAGACCTTAGTAAAAATTCCCAGATTGCAATTGAAAATCTCCACATCCTAAATCGATCCGCCAAATCCCAAGATCTTGGGAAAAATCCCAAGGAGTGGAGGCTCTCGGAGGATCCACAGTTTTTTGGGATTTCTTATGACAAGGCAACAAAGGCCGTTGATGTCGACAGAAATTATTTTGGCATAATACAGCCTTTATTGTTACAATACAGGATCACTTTCACTTATAGGGCGAAGTTTCCTCGTAAAGGAAGTGTTGTATTATTTTGTTAGTTTAGTTAACATTCAAAGGTACCCGATCATTAAACGCGATCGCTCAACAAGTACCATTAACGTATAGTGTGCACACTAATATTAAGCACCATAGTATCGAAGTGTGTTGGCCACTACTCTGAAATTCCTTGCCCATTGTCACCCACTCTCTCTACCCATATTGAACTATCTGAATATCAGGACCATCTTCTATTATAGGGCGAATATTCTGCTTAAAAGAGGTGTGGAATTATTCTGGAACAGTTCTCACATTATAAATATTTTTTGAAGTCAATTTAAATGTGACCCTTAGAACGTTCGGCGCCACACTTACGCTGCGACACGGTGACACAGTTAGACACCTTTAAAACGTTTTTCACGACGCTATATAAAGTCGCCTATAAATAAGCTTGTAATTTTCACGTGAAGGTGCCGCAGTGAGGCGCTGAGCAATTTCAATTAATTACAGTTGGCTGTGTCTTGGAGCTGGCTTAAAATAATAAAATAATTTTTTAAACGTAATATTATAGGCGTCAAATATTCTGCTGTTTGTTTCAGTGTAAGCCAGGGCTGGGAATGAACGTTCTGTACGAGCTGTTGTACAACAAACCCGTGAAGCTGATGCTTCTCGGTCCGGGGTGTAGTGTCGTCTCGACATTCGTGGGACAGGCAGCCAGGATGTGGAACCTTGTCGTTGTAAGCCTTAGCCTTGTTTGAGTTCTTTCAAGTACTCTTGAGTGCAAGTACATAGGTGCTGTGTTGCCAGGTACTTAGTCGATAAGTACAACATGAGATGTGGCAAGTAATGTAATCATGTATGTAGAAGTTAATATAGCACATTTAATTATCTCGCAATGGTTGACTTTTCTAGTATGGGTAATGTTGGAGTACTTAATTTAGCAAGAAATATGTAAGTACTAAATTTAGCCAGAAATCTGTAAGTACTTAATTTAGCCAGAAATCTGTAAGTACTCAATTTAGCCAGAAATCTGTATGTACTTAATTTAGCCAGAAATCTGTAAGTACTTAATTTAGCAGAAATCTCTACGTATTTAATTTAGCCAGAAATCTGTAAGTACTTAATTTAGCCAGAAATCTGTATGTACTTAATTTAGCCAGAAATCTGTATGTACTTAATTTAGCCATAAATCTGTAAGTACTTATAATTTAGCCAGAAATCTGTAAGTACTCAATTTGGCGAGAAATCTATAAGTACTTAATTTAGCCAGAAATCTGTAAATGATTATGACAATGATTATAATCGAGATTACGATTACGGTCTAGTTTTCGATTACGATCTAGTTTACGATTACGATGGCAGTAATATTCTTGGCAGCTGTCCTACGGTTCCAGTTCGCCGGCCCTGTCGAGCAGGAAACGCTTTCCGACGTTCTTCCGGACGCATCCGTCAGCCACTCTTCACAATCCGACGAGAATTAAGCTCTTCAAGAAGTTCGGATGGACGCGAATTGCCACCATTCAAGAAACACAGGAGGTCTTCACTTCGGTCAGTAGACTGTAACTGGGTAATTTTAGTTATGTATGTGTAACTGGGTAATTGTAACTGTTTAAGTGTAACTGGGTAATTGTAATAATTGTAAAAGTGGAACTGTGTAATTGTAATTGTAATTGTGTAACTAGGTAATTGTAATTGTGTAATTGTAACTGGGTAATTGTAATTGTGTAATTGTAACTGGGTAATTGTAATGGTGTAAGTGTAACTGGGTTATTGTCTGAACTAAATGGCTTTGCTTTGGCCTTGTGGCCACACACACAGAGGCAGTACTTTGAATTTCTAATTTCTATGCATTGTGTAAGCTTTGCATCAAGGCTAATGGCTGTGTACTTTGTGCCAAAGGGTTCTGCTTTGAGCCTGATTGGCTCTGCTTCGGGTCATATGGCTTCCCTTAGTTTAAAAAGGCTCTGCTTTTTGAGCTTGATGGTTCAGCTTTGAACAGGCTCTGGTTTGCACCAGATCACTCTGCTTTGAGCCTGATGGCTCTATTTTGAGCCTGATGGCTTTGTGCCAGAGTGCCCTGCTTTAAGCCTGATGCTTTGAGCCGGATGGCTCTGCTTTAAGCCTGATGGCTCGACCATGGGCCAATTAGCCATATATTCAGCTATGGATGGTCTGTGTGGCTGCGTGCACTATTATTTATTTAATGCAATGTCATTACTCATGAATTCGTCTAGACGATGGAAGACCTCGAAGAGAGAGCGAAGAATTCCGGGATAGAGATTGCTGTCAGGACCAACTTTCTTATGGATCCTGCCAACGCCGTTAGAAATCTAAAGGTAACAGTTTTCAGATAAATTTAAGGATAAGTGTTGTCAGTTAAATTTAAAGGTGACAGTTGTCAAATAAATTTAAAGGTAAGTGCTGTCAGATAAATTTAAAGGTAAGTGTCGTGAGAAATATTTAAAGGTAAGTGCTGTTAGATAAATTTAAAGGTAAGTGTTGTCGGATAAATTTAAAAGTAACATTTGACAGATATATCATATATTTGAAGGCAGCAGGGTTATCAGGTAAATTTTAAGGTAAATGCTGTCAATATATTTAAAGGCAAGCGTTGTCAGTTAAATTTAAAGGTAACAGCTGATCGATTTTTAACCTTTTTGAGCTTTGGTCTATTGTATTGTATTGTATTTGGATATTTATAAAGCGCTTCTAGCGGGAGGGCCATTCAGAAGCGCTCCCAGTGCGAGAGACCCCGAGAGAAAAAGCACGTTTTAAGAAACTTAAAAGAGTAGGAGACGTTACCTGAGAGAATAGAAGAACGAACGAACGGAAGAAGCTCATTCCAAAGAGCAGGGCCAATGGAGGCAAAAGACCTAGAATGAGCCAGAGAAGTCCTGACACGGGGAACGAGGAGGTCAAAACGGTCAGACACTAATTTACCTGGATAAATAATGACACCAATTTACCTGGATGAGAAAATTTCTATGGAGACTTTTCAGTTCTTCCCTCAGGCGAATCAAGAGGATAGGTAAAAACTAAGGCATGCACACGAGGTTGTTACAATCTGATTGGCAGATGGGGCGGGGCTTCTGCCAGATGAAGGTTAACTGTTTGCCTAAGGCCATTACCTAGCGGCATCTTGCGACGCCCGTAGAAGTCTAACTGATTACTTCTCTGTGGTTCAGTCATTGGTAATGTGTTGATGCTATGTCGCCTTTTAATACATTACAAAACGGTCTCTGGCCTGGCTTAAACGATTGAAGTTCACTAAGAGCAGAAACTTTATCTATTAGCAAGCAATGTTAACGAGTAATGTCACCACTGGTGCACACCTGCAATCACGTAGAGCCTAACGAACAAGTTCCGACCAGACTTGACTGAGGACAAGAAGTTCAGAGTTTCTGGTGCATATAATCGGACGGTAGCCGAATGGCTAGGCCTTGTAACGCTTACAGTACGGATTCGATCCTCCTCCCTGACTCCCCTGAGGCGGTTACTGTGTAGGGACCTTGAGGAAGTCCTTCGCTCACAATTGCTCAGTGCCTTTGATGTATGCTTGGTCATTATATAGTGGCGCTTAATAAATGCGTAATAATAATTCATGTAGCGCTGTGATTTCTCCTTGACCTGACAACGTCGGTGTTTGTCTGTCTGTGTGTCTGTCTGTCTGTGTGTCTGTCTGTCTGTCTGTTTGTCTCTCTATCTGTCTGTCTGTCTGTCTGTCTGTCTGTCTGTCTGTCTGTCTGTCTGTCTGTCTGTCTGTCTGTCTGTCTGTCTGTCTGTCTGTCTGTCTGTCTGTCTGTCTGTCTGTCTGTCTGTCTGTCTGTCTGTCTGTCTGTCCTCGGTTTTATTCTGTCCCATGCACCTGTAGTCAGTCAAATGTCCGAGTGATCACGATTTCCTGGATAATGATTTCAGTCTTATAAATATGTAACAATACCTCTAAGTTTAAGTGATGAGTTTCTCTTTGTCCGTCCGTCCGTCTGTCTGTGTGTCTATCTATGTGTATATATCTGTGTGTGTGTGTCTGTCTGTCTGTCTGTCTGTCTGTCTGTCTGTCTGTCTGTCTGTCTGTCTGTCTGTCTGTCTGTCTGTCTGTCTGTCTGTCTGTCTGTCCTCGGTTTTATTCTGTCCCATGCACCTGTAGTCAGTCAAATGTCCGAGTGATCAAGATTTCCTGGATAATGATTTCAGTCTTATAAATATGTAACAATACCTCTAAGTTTAAGTGATGAGTTTCTTTTTGTCCGTCCGTCCGTCTGTCTGTGTGTCTATCTATGTGTATATATCTATGTGTGTGTGTGTGTGTGTGTGTGTCTGTCTGTCTGTCTGTCTGTCTGTCTGTCTGTCTGTCAGTTTTCTTCTGTGTGCAAGTGACGTTCTGAGAACGGTAAAGTGAAAGCATTACGAGTCAGTGAGCCCAAGCGAATGAGGCTTAAAAGGTTAGGTCATCGTCATCATCAGCAGCAGCAGCAGCAGCAGCAGCAGCAGCAGCAGAAGAATCCGTGTTGTGTCCCTATATAATTATATCTGAATCTTTTTCTCTGTATGTCAGCCTGTGCTTCTGTATTTATATGCACATGCACCCATTTATTGTATATCATCGTCATCGTCGTCATCATCATCATCGTCATCATCGACATCGTCATCGTCGTCATCGTCATTATCGACATCATCATCTTCGTCATCATCATCTTCATCATAATCATCATCATCTCCATCATCATCGTCGTCGTCATCATCTTCATCTTCGTCGTCATTATCTTCATCATAGTCATCATCTTCATCATAGTCATTATTATCATCGTCACCATCTTCGTCATCATCGTCGTCGTCATCATTTCCTGTTTGGCAGCAGTACGAGTGAAAAAAATGATCTCCATTCTTTGTGGTTAATTACGAGATCCGTTGGAGTTCTCATGTAGGTGAAGCAGGGTCCGTACACGGAGGGGTCTTAAGTGACATAGCACCCATTCAAACGGACAGGGGTTGTGAAGGACCTCGCCCGATCAATTCATTGTCAGCTGGTGATCTTTCCACTTGGACCAGACCTCCACCGGGTTTTTCGCCTAACGATTTCATCCAACAGCCTAATCGTCCAATGGCCAGCATATATCTTCCTTTATGTTTATTGAGATTCCTGAAAGTTTCCAACTCATTGCAGCTGTGAGGTTTCATATATCATCTTGCTCTTCAGTTTTCCCTATAATTGGAATATGGGTTGAATGCCTGAGTAAGTATACACTGTCGGTAGTATGATCAGACGGCGAGGTAGAGAACTGGACTGCCGAGGCTAAGAAAAATGAATTGTTGGGGAGGTTTGGGGGTTCAACCCCCTAGTCTTTCTTAGGCCCCCATTGTGAAGTCTTCATTGCACACCCCAGGGTCGTTTCCAACCCCCTCAATTGTGCTAGTTTGATTATATTGTCATATATTTTAGCATTTTCTTTCACAATTCACTTTGTGGGTTACTAATAAAGTAATGCTCTAGTTTATTGGTTATGTCATTACTTTAAGGAATTTAAGCTTTCTAAATATGCATTTCTTAATTTTCTCAGTTTGCAAAATACGGATAAAATATTCAACTCCACATGGATCAAACTCATCAAAGTCTAACCCCCAAGTCTTTTTTCTACAATTTTCACACTTAGATAGGGGCTTTTGTAGATATACATCTGTTCCAGTGTATGTATGTGTGTGTGTGTATATATATATATATATACATATATATATATATATATATATATATATATATGCAGGAATAATATATATTCCGATCATCCCTCCTGCGTTACCTTTCCAGCCTTAGGCATTCTCGTGACAAAGAGCAGGATTCCTCCCCAGATGCCGAGGCACCGTGCAGCCTTCTTGCACCTGCCAGTTGGAAGATGGCTAAAATACGGATAATTGTTGTTGACTGGCAGAGGTGTCTGGCCGCCGGAGAAGACGTTTCTAATTTAGAGACAGCTCTTGATCATCTCCTGTGGCCGCCTTCTCTTAGAAGCTTTCATCATGAAAAAAACTAACCCAGTCTACCTATTAAGACCACCGCTGCTTGTAGTATATATGCTGTGCAATATAGTTTCAATATATGCTGGAGGCGCACCTGACGTGGCCTGGTTATGGGACTGTTACAAGTATCCTAACTTTACATTTTAGCAAATCACGCGTTTCTTTAGATTTTAGTACATTTAATTATTATATATATATATACCGCCACTTCAAGCTTGAGTAATCTAACACAATGAAAACACTATCGAACAAAATATAATACATAGGCCTACATTACTTCGCTATAAATGTTATTATTGCGTGGTTCTGTCATGATAAATGACGGTCGAAGTGTGTGCACTGGATTAAAATGCGAGTCCCTGTGTCGTGGAGCATGGCAAGTTGCTCTCTCTCTCTCTCTCTCTCTCTGTCTCTCTGTCCAGGCCCGACCCTAGAGTTTGCGGGGCCCAAGGTTGCAAGCGATGGGCGGGGCCCCAAGCAAAAAATTGAATTGCGGAGCTGATTTTCTGCCAATACAGTATTGGCTATACCATATGTATAAAAAATAATGCAAAATCAAACTTAAATGGGTTAAGAAACACAAAATACAAATCAGGCTTCAATACTAGCATTTTAGGTCTACTATGAGAGCAATAAATGTATTTTATTTAATTATTTGAATATCTGTTCAATCTCCTCACTTAAAGAAAAATATGGCCAGCAGCGCGGGGCCCCTCAAAAGCGCGGGGCCCAAGGCGGCTGCCTCGTTCGCCTTGCCCTAGGGCCGGGCCTGTCTCTGTCTCTGTCTCTGTCTGTCTGTCTGTCTCTCTCTCTGTTTGTCTGTCTGTCTGTCTGTCTCTCTCTGTCTCTCTCTCTCTCTTTCTTGTCGGCTTATTGGATTAATCCATTGTTGTTGCGACAAAGGCTGTCTGTCGAGGTCTGTGATGAAGATGGCGATTGGCGCATTATCATTATCATCATCCGATCATCCGGTCTTCATTATCATCGTCATCGTCTTCACCATCGTCATCGTTTTCATCATCGTCATCATCTTCGTCATCGTCATCGTCTTCATCATCGCCATCTTTATAATCATCATCGTCATCATCTTCATCATCTTCATCATCATCGTCATCATCTTCATCATCTTCATAATCATCATCATCTTCATCATCATCGTCATCATCTTCATAATCGTCATCATCTTCATCATCTATCCTGTCGATTAGAAGGGAAGGACGTTTGTCGGTAATTCTGGGAAACTCATCTGCGCCGTTTCTTCGTTTTGTTCGGCCTTACAGAGAATGGACGGGAGAGAGAGGGAGGGACGGGGGAGGGAGACAGAGAGAGGAGGGAGGGACAGCTTCATCCGTCTCGTCCTCATCAAACGGGGTCTGTCAGAGCTCTCGCATGCGAATAGACGGAAGAGCCTTTCTATAGAGTCGCTTATGAATGTCTAAATTTCTTTACGTTAATGGATGTATGTATATGTCTACTCTATTTCATGTTCTATGTGTATGTATGTATGTATGTATGTATGTGTGAGTGTATGTATAAATGCTCAGACACATACGTGCATGCAATGCTTGCGTGTCTCCATACACACACACACACACACACACACACACACACACACACGCATATATATTGTAATTGTGTGTGTGTGTGTGTGTGTGTGTGTGCGTGCGTGCGTGCGTGCGTGCGTGCGTGCGTGCGTGCGTGCGTGCGTGCGTGCGTGCGTGCGTGCGTGCGTGCGTGCGTGTGTGTTAAGCCTGACTTGCATTAAGTCAATTCATGAGTTACATGTCGTCTGCCGCAAACTTTGGTAATGGTAATGGTAATTGCAAATTTATATAGCGCCACTTCACGACAGACTCACCAGAGGCGCTCGACACAGCCTGCAAAAATGCATTCCGGTCGCATGTGCGCTGTTATGTGTTCCACTGCCAGTCCGAGTACACCCCGAGCACTCTCGAAATGATTAAGGAACACGCGGCGAGTGTACTTCCTCCGCTCGGAGTGCGCTTGGCCATGGAACACAAGTATCCTCGGTTCATCCAAATTGCTTTTGTTTAAGGTAATGACCAGACAGCGCTGTTTGCTCCGTCTTGTTTTAGTATTGGCTGCAGCTGTCAACTTTTGTGGTTTCGATTTGCTATTTCAGTCTGACTGGGAATTCTATATCGGGGACACGGCGACTTCCGGTTTATGGGCCAACGCAGCTTAGTTCTGAAGAAGAGTTTACTGCGCGTTTTTCCGGCTTATCCAATTTCAGAAGAGATGTCTTCTAAGTTTAGACGACTGCGTTAGAAGTTCATAAGTGATGTCTTTTAATTCCGGAAGAGACTATTGATGTGTTTATTGAAGGACGGAAAAATATCCCACCATGCCAAAGAAGAAGAATAGGAGGAGGAGCAGGAGGAGGAGGAGGAAGAGGAAGAGGAGGAGAGGAGGAGGAGGAGGAGGAGGAGGAAGAAGAATAACGAGCAATCCCATAAGCTAGGCCTGAGATGCAGCCATAGGTATGAAGCGTTAGCGACTTCGTTTTTCTTAGCCTCGGCATACGAGAGTGGGTGGAAAATCCTCTCCCTCGCCATCTGATTTTCCACCGACATTTACGGTCATTGTACTCATTATAGCTGAGTTAATTAGGGAACGCAGGTGAGGCCGAAATGTCGAAACAGATTTCTGTCCTGGGGGTATTCGAACCCTCGACCTCTCAGTTGACATTTAAAGGAGCTAACCAACAGACTATATCGAGCACCTCCATAAAATTACCATGCCAATTTAAAACCCTCCCAATAGGTTAAGCAACGGTAAAGTCCAGTATTTTTATCCATTTCTTTCATCAATGAGTTCGGTCTTGCACACATGCAATAGTTTCGTCATCGGCAGAACCCAGTTACTCTGTTAAGGGGGGCGAGAAGTCTCACTGAACCCCAAGTCTCATTGGACCAGAAGTCTCATTGAACCCCAGTTCTCATTGGACCCCAAGTCTCACTGAACCCCAATTCTCATTGGTCCCCAAGTATCACTGAACCCCGAGTCTCATTCCACCCCAAGTTTAATTGAACTCCAAGTATCACTGAACCCCAAGTCTAATTGAACCCCGAGTCTCATTCCATGCACCCCAAGTTTAATTGAACTCCAAGTCTCACTGAACCCCAAGTCTCATTCCACCCCGAGTCTCATTCAACCCCAAGTTTCACTGAACCCCAAGTCTTATTGAACCGTATAGGCGTATACCCCACACAAATAATTGAAAAGTTATAAATTTGCGCTATTCGTTTTGCTCAGTCGAGTAGGGGTTTTCGGTGTTTTAACGACATCTCATGGCTGCCATGGCTGTTGACGTCGCCCTCCTCCTTTCTCCAGGCTTGGGACTGGCACTACCAGAGAACGGGCAATGGCGGCGTTCTTTCTCTGTTGAGAAGCAAGGAGAAATTTAAAGGAAAAGGCGTGGGACACGGTAGCCGATTAGTTAACTGTTAGAGCGTTGAGCCTGTAACACGGAGAGTATACGGGTTCGATCCTGCTCTTCTGATATGGTTACTGTGTAAAGACCTTGAGCAAGTCCTTCACTCACAATTGCTCAACGCCGTCGATTGATGCTTGGTCATTAGATAGTGACGTTTAATAAACGCATAATGATAATAATATTTTTGCTAATTTAGACACCTTTGAAACGCTCTTAAGCGATGCTATATAAATAAAGAACACGATAGAAGGTTAGTGATAACCTCTTAAGGCGTTAGGTATAGAATAGGTTATTATATAAACTGTGGGACAACACGGTTGGTTAGAGCACTCGCCTCGTAATGCTGAGAGTACGGGTTCGATTCTCCTCCCCTGAGACGATTACTGTGTAGGGACCTTGAGCAAGTCCTTCACTCACAGTTGCTCAACGTCATCGACGCTCTGTCGTATGGTGTGTGTGCTCTTCTGAACTTCGGAAGGAGGGCAATATGAATTTGGAAAGAGGGCAATATCAAATACAGTTGTATTGTGTTGCGTTAGAAAAGGTCGTTTTTCATCGGATGGTCTTACGAGTGTTTAGGCTTTTCATCGGATGGGTGTAATCGAGTTTTGAATGGAGGATGTTCTCGTTTAATGTGTTTCAGAGACAGGATGCACGAATCATCGTCGGACTCTTCTACGAAGATAAAGCGAGGCGGGTCTTCTGCGAGGTCGGTTTCCACTCTTTCAAGCTATATATGTCTAGCAGATGCCACACACTAGTTTAACGAGAACAATCAGACATGGTGTATGTGTGTAATTACCTCTTTCAAATTGCTTATCGCGGTGGTGTAGCGGTATGTTCTGTGCCTTGTAACCGGATGGTCGCAGGTTCGAATCTGCCTCAAGCCACTGTGTAGTGACCTTCAGGCGCGTCTATCCCCCCTAAGTCATTGGAGCAACTTCCCATTTCCCCCTCTTCTTCCCCTCCCCCTTCCTTCCCCCTAAAATGGTGGCACACACTGACAGATCTCCCCCACCCTATTTCTTGGATGGAACCAATCCAAGGTTTCTATGGTGTAGACGCCCTGGTGACCTTGGACAAGTTGCTCACCCACAGTTGTCTGTGAAGAAGGTAACGGGAAACCACCTCACTCATTTCATCCCCGGGTGGCATAAAGCCAATGAACCTGCCTTCGGGCAGAGAACTCATCATCAGCATCCACCATAATCGGCTTCTCTGTCTTACGGGTTGATCTTCTGGATATTAGCCTGATTACGGTTTGGTTCTGGTGTGCCATCGGTTGATGCCTTGTGCATTAGACACTGGCGTAATAGAAGTTACTAATTACCAGTGCTTTTTTCTAGAAATAAAATGTTCCGGAACTGAACAATAGGTTCCAGAATTGGAAGGGCTAAAATCGAGGGAAACGCCCGAGAAAAATTGGATTGGGGGTTGAAAGGGGTCTAAAAAAACACTGAAACCAGCTCACAACACCGAAATTAAATTAAAATAAGTTTTTTAGTACTAAAATAAATAAATTATTTTTTAGTAGCTGAAAAAAGGTAACGGAACGCCGTTCCGGCGCGTTCCGGCTAAAAAAAGCACTGCTAATTACAGTTACAAGTATGTGACCATTTAAGAACCTGACAAAGCCCTGATGACGTCGGGTAGTTTTTTCCAAGCGCTGCTGGAATCCCGAAAGACCACGAAGCTCTTATGTCGCAGGTTACCAGGTAACCAGTCTAAGCTTGCAGATCTCAGCATTTACATGCAGCCTTTCACGGTCTCACAAAGCAACGGCCGGTTTGTCTGTTGCATTGATTCTATAAGGGGGTCTGGTAACCGCTGTTTCTCTATAGGAGGCCGATTGCTTAATGGACCTTTGTTCGTTGCCGACCATTGTTGTGTTTTTCTTTATCTCTTTAATCAGAGGCAGGTGCGAGACGTCGGGATTTTTTAAATTATTAATAGGTGAAGTTTAACCTAATCTAGGCTAATCCATGGGCGTGGTGGCTCAGTGGTAAGTTCGGCGCCTTGTGACCGAAGGGTTGCAGGTTCGAATCCCACTCTAGCCGCTGCGTTCGGACCTTGGGCAAGTCCTTCACTCGCAATTGCTCGTGGCGCTTCGGCGTGAAAACTCCGACACAGTATACCAATGCTGTAGTCGGGAGCGCCTCTGAGTAATAGTTGACCTCGAGAGGCGCTTTAGAAATATCCGAAATAAATAAATAAGTAAATACTAATACAATCTAGGCTTATGTAATCTGATCTAGGTTAATCTAATCCAGATTAATCTAATCTAGGCCAGTCTATTAATTATAATCTAGGCTTATTTGGAGTCTAATCCAGACTGATCCAGTCCATACTAATCTTATCTAGGCTTATCTATTCTAAGCATCGGCGTATCTAATCTAAGCATCGGCGTATCTAATCTAAGCATCGGCTTACCTAATCTAAGCATCGGCTTGTCTAATCTAAGCATCGGCTTATCTAATCTAAGCATCGGCTTATCTAATCTAAGCATCGGCTTATGTAATCTTATCTTGGTTAATCTAATCTAAACTCTGCTCACATCTTAATCTATACTGATCTAATCTAGTCGGCGTATTTTCTGATCTAATAGAGCAGCTATATAAAGCCTATATTTAGATCTGATGAGCCTACATTGTATGGTTATGGTTGACCGTAGGTGTATAAGCAGAAGCTGTATGGACCGAAATACGTCTGGTTCATAATCGGATGGTATGCGGACAACTGGTACATGGAACGAGATACCAATTGCACCGTTGACCAGATGAAGGAGGCGATCGATGGTCATTTCACCACCGAAGGACTCATGCTCAACTCCAAGCGAAACATGACCACCGTCTCAGGCATGGTCAGTCTCTGTCTGTCTGTCTGTCTGTCTGTCTGTCAGTCTGTCTGTGTATCTGTCTGTCTGTCTGTCTGTCTGTCAGTCTGTCTGTCTGTCTGTCTGTCTGTCTGTCTGTCTGTCTGTCTGTCTGTCTGTCTGTCTGTCTGTCTGTCTGTCTGTCTGTCTGTCTGTCTTCTTATAATGCTCAACTCAAAACGAAACATGACTTCTGTCTCAGGCATGGTTACTGATACTGTTACTGGTACTGTTATCTATCTATCTCTTTCTGTCTGTCTGTCTGTCTCTGTCTGCATGTATGCTAGTCTGCCTTTCTGCAGATCTGTTTGTATGTCGTTCTCTCTGCTTGTCTGGACCGGTATCTGTCTTGGCTGATTTGCAGAGAATTAAATCTCTGGCTAGCACGGCCATTGTACACGGGGACCTTAAACGACGTGGCACCCATTCAAACGAGCAGCGGGAGTGAAGGACTCACCCGATCAATTTATTGGGAAAAAATGAGCAGGGTCGAGGCCATAAATAATACGGTCGCTATAGAAAAACGTCTACATTTACATCGAATTATGGTTGGAGTTACGTAGATAAAAATTAAATTGTAGCGCTGTTAGTCTGTTAAGTTGGCGAATTTGTATTCGTTGCGAAGTTATGAATTCTTGCGAGTTATGGAAATTTTGTTGGGAGTCGCGGGAGAGGATAAAAGTGGAGCAATGATCATGAGCTGGTCTTCCTGACGTCGCCTTTGTGTGGCGGTGAGATATTTTCGGAGAGTTACATTACGTTACCAGTGCAATCTGTGATGAGAGGGGTAAGTTGAACACCCCTACATTTTAAGAACAGATCTCTCCCTCCCTCGTTGGTCTCACGGCAACTGGACTTGGCTGTTGTACTCATCTCAGAAAACCTGTATAACCCAAGTTGCTCTCTATAATCGACTGGTACCCTGCTGTTGGCGTTTAAGAAGAGAAGTTTTACTTGAGAAATTCTAATACTGATATAGCTTCGCTTCGAGAGTAGCTCAGAAAACTCGCTCATTGTAATGTTTACAATTACGGTTCGTAATCGTAATTGTAGCCTACACTCCAAATTTCTGAAGTGCTACTTTAAATTTAAGCGCAGGGCACCAGCTTATTCACGAGCGTTGAATTACAATTACAATTAGAATTACAGTTCTGTGTTTTTCTCTTTTTCCAGACAGCAACGAAATTCCTGGAGGAGATTGAACAAAGGATAAAGGAGACAATGGGCAACGGGGTCAACCCTCTGTCCGTCACCGGCTACGTAGAAGCCCCTCTGGCCTACGACGCCGTCTGGGCCTTGGCCCTCGCCCTCAACAAAACCCAGCGCAGGTTTGGAGCAGATCCTGGCTCAGACAGACAGACAGACGGACAGACAGACAGACATACAGACGGAAACACGGGATGGCTGACAGGCACAGAGATAGACGGACAGACAGACAGACGGAAACACGGGATGGCTGACAGGTACAGAGACAGATGGACAGACAAACAGGCAGTGAGACAAAAAAGACTAGACTTGCTCAACCTATCGTTGTAGATCTGGAAGAAAGCTACACTAATCTTACCTTTACCTGCAGCTTTTGTGTGTCACCGAAAAACTTACACGATTCACATCGCTGTCTCTCTTTTGACTATATGTATACCGTCTGGACAACCTTCTGACTCGACGCAGCGCTTGTGAAAAAGCTTGTGCCCTGCGCTTGGCTTTCGAGTGGCGCTTTAGATATAATTCACGATGACGATTTCGTCTACGACCGATCCATCTGGTTTCACTACAGAAACGCACCTTTTAAAAATTCATCGTCCATAATGGCCACTCGCGTTTATTGCCTTTCTTGAAGCCACTCCGTTCGCCACTACCAATAGTGACAGGTAGTGCCAGTCCCAAGCGTGGAAAAAGGAGGAGGGCGACGTTAACGGCCATAAGATGTCACTAAACACGAGTTACTAGCAATATCTTTACACTCCGCCACGGCCTGCACTCGGATAGTGCCAGTCCCAAGGCTGGAGAAAG
Organism: Allolobophora icterica; assembly: GCA_963556255.1. Taxonomy (NCBI): domain Eukaryota; kingdom Metazoa; phylum Annelida; class Clitellata; order Crassiclitellata; family Lumbricidae; genus Allolobophora; species Allolobophora icterica. Next base: position 44,649,864 of record OY744615.1, read on the forward strand.
GCGGAGGGCGACGCCAATGACTCTGGTCGTCGTAAGATGTCGTTAAACTACTGATACCTCTGCTAAATCGATCGGGGTTTTAATTTGTCAGCAGGCGAGTGAACATGCATGTTAGTTTATCACTCCAGATGCCAGATGGCGCTAATGGTTTTCAGTGCGATTGCCCCGCCATGGTAGTAATTTGTTTCGAAATTTCTGCTCCACCTGCGCCCCCTAGCCAAACAGCAATAATGAGTGCACTGACCGTACACTTTCGGTGGAAAGATGAGACGGCAAGGGAGAGGACTGGCCAACCGCCCTCGTATGCCGAGGCTAAGAAAATGAAGTCGCTTACCCTTCATACCCATGGCTGTCTTTTCTTCTTCTTTGCGCAATTTGAAATTGGAGGATTATTCTGTTGCTTTGGTTGAACTGTTTTTGACCTTTTCGCATCAGTCCCTTATTGAGTGGCGCTATATAAATTTGTAATTATCTCAGACATTTCTCAACGCGAAACAAAAGCAGCTTCTAGGAGAGACCTTGTTCACCGGCATTAGTTTCTGGCACGTTTACATCCAGGGACGTCTACACCATAGAAACCTTGGAGCATATGCTCCATCCAAGAAATAGGGGGGAGATCTGTCAATGTGTGTGCCACCTTCCTAGGGGGGGAGGAAGGGGGAGGGGAGAAGAAGAGGGGAAAAGCGGAAGTTGCTCCAATGACTCGGGGGGAATGACGCCTCTGTTTACATCTCCATGCTTCCTAACAACAAAGCGATTATAATAATATGAAAGATTCTGGTTGGTTAGTTGCTATTTAACGACACGCATAACAAAGATGATTAGCGTCGCCCTCCTCCTTGAGACTGGCACTGCCGGAGTACGAGCAGTGGCGGAGTTTGGATTTTACGATGAAACGCAGTTGTTAAACATATAACGGCGGCGTTTTAAAGGTGTCCTATGAGGAAATTGCTTCATCCGGTTTTTAACTTCTTTTGACCGCCAGTGCCGTTAACATCGATCTTCCTAACTCTTCGCCTATCGAATGTAGTCTCACGATAAGACGCAGTTGTTAAACATAATTTATACTTCGGACGTCGGCGTTTTAAAGCTGTCGGATGAGGAAATTTGCATCATACGTTTTTTAACAGCTTTTGGCCGCCAGGGCGGTTGACGGTGATCTCCCCTAACTCTCAGATATTGTGTATGATGTTACGATAAAAACGATGTTGTTAGACATAATTATAACGTCGGACCGACCGCCTTTTTAAGGGTGTCTGATGAATACATTTGCATGATACCTTTTTAAACATTGTTTCGCCGCCAAGGCCGTTGACGTGGATCTCCCCTAACTCTGAGATATTGTGTACGATGTTCCGATAAAAACGATGTTGTTAAACATTATAACGTCGGACCGACCGGCTTTTTAAGAGTGTCTTATGAATACATTTGCATAGTACGTTTGTAACAGCTTTTGGCCGCCAGGACCGTTGACGTTGATCTACCTAACTCTTCAGCTATCTTATATGATCTTACGATCAAAACGATGTTGTTAGACATAATTGTAACGTCGGACCGACCGACTTTTTAAGGGTGTCTGATGAATACATAGGCCTATGCATGATACTTTTTTAAACATTTTTGGCCGCCAAGGCCGTTGACGTTGATCTCCCCTAACTCTCAGATATTGTGTACGATGTTCCGATAAAAACGATGTTGTTAGACATATAACGTCGAACCGACCGGCATTTTAAGAGTGTCTTATGAAACATTTGCATAATACTTTTTTAAAGCAATTTTTTTGGCCGCTAAGGCCGTTGACGTCGATCTCCCGTAACTCTGTTTATCTTCTACCATTGCATGATAAAGCGATGTTGTTAGACATATAACGTGGGACGTCAGCTTTTTAAGGGTGTCTTATGAAGACATCTGCATAATACTTTTTTAAACATCTTTTGGCCGCCAGGGCCGTTGACGTCGATCTCCCCTAACTCTACGGCTATCGGGTCAGACATAGATCGAGAATTCTTGAATTTCGCTTTTAAAATTCGTAAAAATTCGTGAATTTTTGGCGTATTAAAAAATTGGTAACAATTCGTTGGGCCATTGTTGGGCCTTTTATGACGTCATAATTTGTTGTGTTAAGCTTCTGTTTAGAATTTAATTTTAATTTTTTTTAAAGTTTATGACGTAAACGAGGTAATTTAGTTAAAACCTAACTTCACAAAGATGAAAGAACATGGACCGGAGTGGAAGTATGTAGTGATTTTGGAGAAGGAAAGGATAATCCAAAAATACAGTGTTGTTTTTGTCACAATGAATTTGTTGGTTGTTCTGCCCAAATTCGGGAGCATTGCTTGGCGAAAGTACAGAAACCACAGTCGAGTGGGAGCAGTGGGCTGTTCCTGACTCAGAGTCAGAGGACGATGATGAAGAAGACACAGCTCAATGAACTTTGCAACCCTTAACCATATATGTTTGCAAGCTGTGTCAGTGACTGACTGGTCACACACTGGAGCTGGGGCACTGGTGGTTTTTCGTTCTGCTGACTTGCACTCACAGTCACACACTCCAACTATTGCAGAATTCGAAGTGCAAGACTCCAAGTAGAACAGTAACTGAATTTCAGTACTGTTGTGTTGCTAGTCAGCTATTTTTTACGACATTGACATTTACTTGCTTAAAAAGTTGAAAAGTAAACAAAATAATAAGATTCGTTGTTAATTTTAAAATTCGTGAAATATTAAAATTCGTAAAATCAGAATTCTTGAACTATGGGGTCAAATCTTACGATAAAAACGCAGTTCTTAAACATATAACGCTGTACGTAGGCTTTTTAACGGTGTCTTATGAGGACATTTGCATAATACGTTTTTCAACATCTTTTGGCCGCCAGGGCCGTTGACATCGATCTCCCCAAACTCTTCGGCTTTCGTGTCAGATCTTACGATAATGTACAGTTAGTTGTTTAACATATAACGTCGGAAGTTTACGTTTTAAAGGTGTCTTATGAGGAAATTTGCATCCGGTTTTAACATCTTTTGGCCGCCTGGGCCGTTTACGTCGATCTTTCCCAATTGGCTTTGCTCATTGTCGAATCTTACGATCAAACGCGGTTCTTGAACATATAGCGTCAGTTGACTGCTTTTTAAAGGTGTCTTATGAGGACTTTGATTCATCCAGTTTTTAACATCTTTTTGGCCACCAGGGCCGTTAATGTTGATCTTACCTTACCCACAAGATATGCTTTTTGATATTGAGGTAGGCCCTATCTGATTGTTAGTTAGTTAGTTGCTGTTTAACGACACTGTGTCATAACTAAGATGATTAGCGTCGCCCTCATCCTTTCTCCAGGCTTGGGACTGGCACTACACAGTTAGGGTAGTGACAGAGTTATCAAAAACTCTGTCGTGTGTTTGTACGTTTAGACTGTTGGAGAAGAATATGTCGCTGGAGCAATTCGATTACTCGAATCGCGTCATCATGGAAGAAATCTACATGGCTATGAACTCAACGGACTTTGTTGGAATTTCCGTACGAAACTTCTTCTTGCGTTCTTGCTTTGTTACCGCTGTCGGTTTTAGACTTCTGGGTTTTAGACTTATGGGTTTAAACTTATGGGTTTAGACTTATGGGTTTTAGACTTATGGGTTTAAACTTATGGGTTTAGACTTATGGGTTTTAGACTTATGGGTTTTAAACTTTTGGGTTTTAGACTTATGGATTTTAGACTTCTGAGACCTCAGTTTTAGACTTCTGGGTTTTAGACTTCCGGATTTTAGATGTCTGGGTTTTAAACTTCTGGGTTTTAGACCTAATTCTGGGTTTTAGACTTCTGGGTTTAGACTTCTGGGACTTTTGGATTTTAGACTTCTGGCTTTTAGACTTCTGCGTTTGAGACGTCTGGGTTTTAGACTGCTGGGTAACGGGTTTAAGACTTCTGATGTCTTGCCGCATAGTCGTATTTGACAAAGACTTTTGTAATCTAATCGAATCTTATCCAAAGACTCCTGTATGTACTTCTCCATGTCAGTCTAATCAATCGGCTGCCACGTTCCACACACACACACACACACACACACACGCACGCACGCACGCACGCACACACACACACACACACACACATATTTACAAGCTCTCACGTACACATGTATACGCTCACGCAGAGACCTGTTCTTCTTGAGTTGTTAACGGAAGAAGATTGTGAGGTTGAGTGATGTTATTTGACAGGGACGAGTTGCGTTTAACTCGGAGGGAGATCGGATCGCTCTAACGCAAATAGAACAAATGACAGGTCAGAATCATTCCTCTCCTTCTCTTCATTTATATAGCGCTTTCTCAAGGGATACTCCTCAGAGGTGCTCTCGACCTATCGACGGAAAACCAGGCTCGAACAAATGGTTTTCAAGCGCTTACGGAATAGAGTTAAGGAAAGATCAAGAAGCTCATGTCGTAAGAAGCTAGGTAACCTATTCCAGGAAGTTATTTACTATAATTAAGCATTTATTAAGCGCCATTATATCATGACCAAGCATCAATCGATGGCGCTGAGCAATTGTGAGTGAAGGACTTGCTCAAGGTCCCTACTTAGTAACTGTCTCAGAGGAGTATGATCGAACCCGTACCCCCGCGTTACAAGACAGGCGCTGTAACCAATCAGCCATGGTGCCCTACAAAGTTGATAAGGTAAGGCAAATAAAGATGAGATATAGATTACGGGTTCGATCCTCCTCCTCCCCTGAGACGGTTACTGTGTAAGAACATTGAGCAAGTCCTTCACTTACAATTGCTCAGCGCCATCGATTGATGCTTGGTCATTAGATAGAGGCACTTCTTTAATAGAAATGATAATAATTAGATTTGATTGAATAATTGTCGCTGTATTTCTAACTTGCTTTGTCCACCTGGCTGTTGTTCTCAGATGGCAACTACACTAAGCTCGGCTTCTACGACTTCGGATCAGAAAACCTCGAATGGTATAACTCGGAGAAGTGGCCTGGTATGAAAACGCTCAGTCAGTCTTTAAGGGATTTAAAACGTGGCAAAGTGATTACAGAACACATTTGATTAACTTGAAGCTACCATCGACCCATACCTTATGCATTTTCATAGCAGCGCTATATATAAGTAATTATTAGATGAAATTAGGTTCTATTATTGGAACCGAACTCCTTAATCTATGTAGGCTGCTATCCTGATTCTACTCCTGCGCCACCACACGACCACCATCATCACCTGTTTCTACCGTAGCACCATGTTGTCGCCTCGGCTTGACCTCCCCAGTTTCTGACCTGGCACCGGAACGGAAAAAACAACCTGGCTATTGCTGACTTGATTTTGCAGAGCGCCGGTGAATAAGCTGATCTCCCCGACGCGGCTTTTTTGCGGCGCTGAGAAATTTCGGAGATTTGCTTTATAAATTTGCCATTGTATTCATTCATTTATTCAGGACATCGATCTCTAGACAACCCCCCTGATGTGACGCAGCGCTCGTGAATAAGCTGGTGCTTTGCGCTTAGCTGTAGAATAGCGCTTTAGAAATTTGGAGTTTACGGTTACGAGATTCGCATTACATTAATTACGTTCCGTGGTCATTTATGGTTCGTGGGTAAGAAGCCATCAGAAGTATTGGATTTAAATTGGTGGTTCGTTGATGACTCACCGTGAAACGAAAGGTGTCCATTAAGGATATACTCGTGCCACATAAATTTAAGAAACAGTAGGCCCTAACTGTGCTTTATGACTAGACAGAGATTCTGTGAGCAATCTGGTTACCTGAGTGTCTGCGACTTCCAGACCTTTATGTGTAATTGTATTCATTCATTCATTCATTCATTCATTCGTTCGTTCATTTGCTCATTAACTCAACGTTCCTTCATTTGTTCATTCATTCATTCGTTCATTCATTCATTTATTCATTCATTCGTTCATTTGTTCATTCATTCGTTCCTTCGTTCATTTATTCATTCGTTCATTCATTCAGAGCATTTGTGTAACGCTCCTTCAGAGCACCCTTCCGAAACTTGACTGGAATCAGGGACTTTTGCACAGTGTTACCTTCGGGAAGGAGTTACCTTTACAGAGTGTTACGTGCCTTTATCTTTTTCACTGTGTTACTTTTTGTAGAGTGAGACTCTTATTAGGTGTGTTGCCTTTTTTTTTAGAGCAGTACCTTCTTCCCAGTGTTTCCTTATGCAGAGTATCACCTGCTGCAGAGTGTTACCTTTGAGTGGGTTGTTACATTCTGTTGACTGTTACCTCCTGTGGAGTTTTACCTTCTGCAGAATGTTACCTTGTGCGGAGTGTTACTTTCTGCCGACAGTTACCTTTTGTAGAGTGTGACTCTTATGAGGGGTTTACCTTTTTAGAGGGTTACCTTCTTCTGAATGTTCCCTTATGCGGGTTGTTACCTTCTGTGACGACTTATGCGAGTTGGCACCTTCTTATGAGGACTTTGCATCATCCAGTTCTTAACATCTTTTGGCCTCCAGGGGCGCTAACGTCGATCTCCCCTAATTCACTTGGTTGCTTGTAAAGTTTCAGGATTAAACGCAGTTGTTAAACATATAGCGTCAGTTGGCTGCTTTTTAAAGGTGTTTCATGAGGACTTTAACATCTTTCGGTCACCACGGCCGTTAACGTCGATCAACTATCAAGTTTTGCCTTGGGTCTTACGAAAAACGCAGTTGTTAAACATATAATGTCTGACGTTGGCTTTTTAAAGGTGTCTTGGGAGGAAATTGATTCATCCACCTTTTAACATCTTTTGGCCGCCAGGGCCGTTGACGTCGATTTTCCCCTAACTGTTCGGCTATCGTGTTTTCTCTCACGATAAAACGCAGTTGTTAAACATATAACATAGGACTTTGGCGTTTTAAAGGTGTCTTGTGACGAAATTGTCTCATCCAGTTTTTAACTACGAGAGTGCTACTTTTAAATTGGTTATAAAATGCAGTTGTTAAACATATAGCGTCAATGTACGACGTTTTAAAGGTGTCTTATGAGTCCTTGCGTCATCCAGTTTTTAACATCTTTTGGACGCCAGGGCCGTTAACGTCGATCTTACCTAATTCACTTTGTTTTCATCAGTGGACTGTTATATACCTTCTGTTGACTGTTACCTTCCATGAAGAGTTACCACATGAAGAATGTTACCATGCGTGGAGTGTTACCAGCTGTTGAGTGTTGTGGTTGTGACAGGTGGTAAGAAGCCTCAGGACAGGACAATTGTCGAGCGGGTGCTACGCGTCATCTCAACCAGTCTTCTGATTGTCATCTACCTGTTGGCATCCGTTGGCATCCTGGCCAGTGGCTGTCTTCTCGTCTTCAACTGCGTCAATCGCCACCGCAGGTACAACCATTCATCGCCTTATTATTGGCCCAGTTAGCTCATATGGCTATAGGCCTACATTCTTTAGAGTAGTCTTTCCCAAGGTGCCAGCCGCGAACTTGTTCTTGGAATGCCGCGGCTGGATGAGAGAATGGCAGAACCATAATAATTGTGCAGCTTTTTCTGTCAAAACTTTGAAAACTACCGGTTATCACTACTGACGTAGGCCTATAACTATTTCTTAAACTTAAAATAGAAATAGTTGCAACACTGCTGTTGAACGTAAGGAATGTTGCTCGACATTAAAATAAAGAAGTAACTGGAAGAAGAATAAATGAAATTTAAGGCCAGTTGCCGTTGACTGGATGACTTTTAGAAAGGGTGCTTTGCTCTGGAAAGGGTTGGGAAGCACTGGATTACAGCGTACGACCCATGCAGTCCCTAAAATACTGTGAAATGTCAACTGCGCACTCTACCTCAAACTGTACTTTAACGCGTAAGTCAATTTCAGGTATTAGAATAAAATCGTGTGTAGCTGACTTGAGCTAATCTCTCAAAATTCATACTAAACACTGCAGACTCCACACAAGTCAACTGCACACTTTGAGTCAGAAGACGCACTATTTAAGGCCCTGGTAGGCCTACATCCCATGCGCCTCTGTGTTTGAGGTTATGTTGGTTCGCCCTCCCGATGGAGACTTACTCTCCGGTTACAACAATCCGTAAATGGCGTGGCACCCATTGAAACGGGCAGTCTATAGGAGTTAGTCTGTGTATGCGTTTCGTGGCTTTATGAAGAAATGAATTTGTCAGAGTAATAATAATAAAATAATAATAATAACCTGACGAATTGTGGTCGTTCCAGATGTTTCTCTCTATGTTAAGTAATGTTTAAGTCCCCAAGGAATCATATGTACCTTTGGACAATAAAAACTGTAAAAAAAATAATAATAATAATTAAAACATTAAATAAAATAATAATAATAATAATAATAATAATAATAATAATAATAATAATAATAATAATAATAATAATAATCAAAACCATCTGTGAAGACTCGCAATTCCAGAACAATGCCCCTAATTTTTGAACTCCCGAGGGATCATATGTACCTCGGGGGAAAAAATAATAATGATGATAATGATGATGATTATTATTAACAGAATAATAACGGAAGTTTATTTTTAGCATCAGTAATGTCTTCAGCTACTGGACCTGTAGACCTGAGTGGTTTTTGGCCGATTTGAAAAAGCATATATAGTCTTCGTGATCAAAGACAAGAAACGTCTTAAGCATCATAAATCACTTCCATCTTTTTTGCCACTGACGTGAGCACAATGACCAAACGCCAGGTGGCGCCATTCATGTCGTCTGCTTTCTTCTTAATTAGTCGCAGTCGTTGCCCCCATCAGCAACATTAACCCTGTTGGTGTTGTTGTTGTCGTTGCCTAGCAACTGTTGTTGTTCGTTGTCAGGACCATTGAGATGTCGCAACCGTTCGTTAACAACATAATGCTCGTCGGTTGCATTGTCTGCTTCGCTTGTATTTATCTGAACGGACTCGATGGACAGTACATTGCACATGACCGGTTCGCACAGGTCTGCCAGGTGGGTTGATGATGATGATGATGATGATGATCACGTCCAATTATCTTCTTTCTTTGTTTGTTACTATTCTTGTCGGCTAATTTTGCTTCATTTATTGGATTTTTTCCCTTAATTTTTATTTACTTTTTTTATTTTTATTTATTGTGTATTTTTATTTATTTATTTTTAATATTATTTATTGGTATTTGGTGGTATTTATTGCTATTTGTTGATATTTATTGTTATAGTTATTTATTTATATTTATTATTGATTATTTTATTTACTGTCAGTTATTTTTATTTACTGCCATTTATTTTTATTTACTGTCATTTATGTTTGTTTTACTGTCATTTTTATTGTCATTGTTATTTACTGTCATTTATTTTTATATAATGTCATTTATTTTTATTTACTGTCGTTTATTTTCATTTATTGTTATTTACTGTTTAGAAATGTTTGTGTTTACACAACGATTACGCCACAGAATTTGTTCTCTGAAGACAGATGTGGTTCTATTTCTTCTGTTCAGATTCGTGGTTGGATGTTGTGCCTGGGGTTCAGTCTCTCTTACGGGTCTCTCTTCTCGAAGGTCTGGACGATCTACCGGCTGACGACCCGAAGGAAGAAAGAGGTCAAGGTGATCAGATGTGTTGCAATTAAATCTTAATCTTAATAATCTTCTTTATTATTTCAAACTCACAAGTATGCAGTAAGATTACATTGAAACATGACAGTACAATCAAGATCTTAATTAAACACACGGTTTGGCAGCCATGCAAGGCGCCGCCCTAGAGGGGGGTTACGGGTATCGAACGGCGATTTAATGCTCTCCTGGCCACGAGTGTTACCATTAATCTATCCCCCTCCCCTTGTAGGGATCAAAGGTGAAAAGGTCATAAATTGATTATGGTGCCTAGGTCTAAAGGATCACCTGGGAAAGGTTCAGACGTGACCGCAGCACTCCTCCCGTGGGACTCCATTTTAAATCATCCTAACTGTGCATACACAGTACACACACACACACACACACACACACACACACACACACACACACACACACACACACACACACACACACACACACAAACACACAGAGACACACACACACACACACAAACACAAACATGGTCAGTGGGACATGGTAGCCAGTTGTGTGAGATGGGGTAACCGATTTGTTAGAAGGCTCACCTCAGATACCTTTATTGAATGGGCGTATGGCTGTATGTATAAATAGTGGAACATTTGTATATGCAGAGTACAGGTTCGACCTTCCTCCCCTGAGACGGTACGTGTGTAGAGACCTTGAAGAAGTCCTTCACTCACAATTGCTCAGCGTTATCGATTAATGCTTGGTCGTTAGATGATGGTGCTCAATAAATGCACAATGATGGTGGTGGTGGTGGTGGTGGTGGTGGTGGTGGTGGTGGTGGTGGTGGTGGTGGTGGTGGTGGTGGTGGTGGTGGTGGTGGTGGTGGTGGTGGTGGTGGTGGTGGTGGTGGTGGTGGTGGTGGTGGTGGTGGTGGTGGTGGTGGTGGTGGTGGTGGTGGTGGTGGTGGTGGTGGTGGTGGTGGTGGTGGTGGTGGTGGTGGTGGTGGTGGTGGTGGTGGTGGTGATGATGATGACGATGATGACGATGACGATGATGACGATGATAACAATAATGACAAAGCCTGCATCATGTGCAAATGAATTCTTCGGTTGGTGGTTGTAGGCTTCGAAGGAGTGGGAGATGTACATCGTGGTCGGGGTCTGTCTGGCGTTTGATGTGGCCATCATGCTGGCCTGGCAGCTCATCGATCCCTTCCGGAGGGACCTCGAGGACTTTCCTCACGAAAGACCGGAGTCGAGCGACATCGACATCGAGATCCTTCCGCAGCTGGAACACTGTGTCTCCGATCATCTCAACATCTGGTTCGGTATGTTTGCCTGTCTGCCTTCTGTGGAGTCTCAGTGAGAGAGACAGATACAGGCAGAGACAGGAAGAGAGAGGGAAAGAGGAGTGACATATTAAGATTTAAAAAGAAAGATTGATGGGGAGAGAGAGAGAAAGAGACAGAGAGAAAGAGAGCTCTCTCACAGAGAGAGACAGACAGACAGACAGACAGAGACAGACAGAGACAGACAGACAGACAGGCATACATATAGACAGACAGACATATTATAGACAGACATATAGAGAGACAAACAGTTGTATTGTATTGTGTTGTATACATGGGCGTCCGGAGGAGGCTAAGGAAGGGGGACATTTGCCCCCTGGATTTTGAAAGTTGTCACGTTTCTGTGTTCGTGAATAGCTATTCCATGCAAAAACGTCATTTTGCCCTCCCCCCGGAGAAATTTGCACTCCCCCCTAGAAAAATTCATGCGGACGCCCGTGGTTGTATAGCATAGTTTAGGAAAAATCGCAGGGTTCCTGAACTTGAGGAGAGCTGTAAAGATAAGCTAATGGTTGAGACGTCTTTTGTTGATGGCAGGTGTCGTCTTTGGTTACAAAGGCGTTCTGCTCTTGTTTGGAATCTTACTCGCCTACGAAACGCGAAACATCAAAGTCAAACACGTCAATGACTCGCGATTTGTCGGAATGAGCATCTACAACGTAGTGGTAATAATAATAATAATAATAATAATAATAATAATAATAATAATAATAATAATAATAATAATAATAATAATTAATAATAATAATAATAATAATTAATAATAATAATAATAATAAAAATAATAATAATAATAATAATTAATAATAATAATAATAATAATAATAATTAATAATAATAATAATAATAATAATAATAATTAATAATAATAATAATAATAATAATTAATAATAATAATAATAATAATAATAATAATAATAATAATAATAATAATAATAATAATAATAATAATAATAACAATAATAATAATAATAATAATAATAACTTGCCAACGTCTATTTTTTTCTTCTATTACTTGCCCCTTAATTTGGGGCAAGTAATAGTGACGTCTAGGTGTTTTTAGAAGAAAACCCATAAAGACATTTAAAATATACATGTGAACATACATGAACTTACCTGAGTGTACCTTTATGTTCCTGAGCTCAAGGAAGCTTACCTGAACTTGCCCGAGCTTACCTGAAGTCACTAGAACTCACCCAAGCTTTCTGAACTTACCCGAGCTCACCCAAGCTTTTCTGAACTTATCCTAGCTTGCCTAAACTTGCCTGAGATTACCTGAACTTACCTGAACTCACCTGAGCTTACGAGACTGTATTTTTGTGGGTGCGTTACAGGTATTGTGCATCATAACCGTGCCTGTTACGTTAATAATTGGGTCTCATCAGGACGCCAGCTTCGCTTTCGTCTCTGTTGCCATTCTCCTCAGCAACTTCCTCTCCATGAGCCTTATTTTTGTACCGAAGGTAAGCACCTACTCTACCGAAAGTAAATGTCTACTCTGCGACTGTAAGCGCCTACTCTGCGACTGTAAGTGCGTATACTCTGCCGAAGGTAAGCGCATTCTCTGCGAAGGTAAGTGCCTAATCTACTGAAGGTAAGTGCCTACTCTGTTCATACGAAAGGGGTAAGTCAGTACCTACCAACAGAGGCAATTCGTTCGTGTCAAAGGTAACTTAGCAAAGGTAAACGAGCGAATACTGAGGATAAGTCATCTTTGCTCCTCAGACTGTCTGGACTTTCTGGTTCCCCGTGTCAGGACTTCATTGGCTCAATCCAGGTCTTTTGTTTCCACTGGCCCTGCCCTCTGGAATGAACTTTCTCCGTCTGTTCGTTCCCCTATTCTCTCGGGTAACGTCTTTTCTTCCTTAGGCTTTCTTAAAACTTGCTTTTTCTCTTGAGTTCTCTCGCACTGGGAACGCTTCTGAATGGCTCTCCCGTCTCCCGCTGGAAGCGCTTTATAAATTCTTGTTCTCAAGACAATGCCACCATAAGTTGGCACTTGCCAGTGAAGGTAAAAGTGGTGCTTACTATCGATGGTAAGTTGGTGCATTTCTAGTTTATTACTTTACAGTTTAACTGTTGTCTTGTGAACGGTGCCCAACTGGTTGAGCGATCGCCCTGAAACGCGGACAGTACGGGTTCGATCCTCCTCCTCTGAGACGGTTACTGTGTAGTGTGTACTACTGTGTAGGGGACCTTGAGCAAGTCCTTCACTCACAATTACTCAGCGCCGTTGATTGATGTTTGGTCATTAGATAGTGGCGCTTGATAAATGCAGGTAATTACAATACAATACAATTACTATACCGTACGTTGCATTTATGTTTAGATATTAGATGTTTTGCAAAATACTGAAGAGAGCACAACAGTTCCGAATTCAGTCGCCTGCCACTTAGAAGATGAACACCACAGGAGACTATTACAGGAGAATGAAGAACTCAAGGCTCAGGTCATCGAGGTATGAGACAAGTCCTAAGATAACTCATTATGAGGTACTTCGTATGAGGTAATTCGTATGAGGTAATTCGTATGAAGTATGAGGTACTTTGTGTGAGGCAATTCATATGAGGTAATTATTAGTAAGGTAATTTACATGAGGCAATTGATAAGAGGTAATTAACTTCAGGTCAGTCATTCAAATGAGGTAATTCGTATAGCACCTGTTCCCAGCCTGTGAAAACAGTTGAGAGGCACTCTATCCATGCAAAGTCCGATCAGCCCTCCTGCCTCCCTCCGTCCCTCACTCCCTTCTCCCTCCCTCCCTCCCTCCCTCCCTCCCTCCCTCCCTCCCTCCCTCCCTCCCTCCCTCCCTCCCTCCCTCCCTCCTTCCATACAACCATCTCGCCATCCATCATTTGACATCCGTTCCTCCTTCCTTCCATCCATCCCTGTATCGGTCCATCCATGCTTCCATCCATCTATCCATTCATCCTTATCTTATGTGGTTATTTATAAAGCGCCTCTCACAGCATAGACTATTCAGAGGCGCTCCTAGCGTGACAGCCCCGAAGGAAAAGAAAGGTCTTCAGGCAGCGGAGAGAAGAGGGCGAGATCCCAAACAATATCTTGCTACGGAGTGAGGGGCAGATCATTCCATCCTACCACCTTCTATCCATCCATACATTCATCTACCCATCCATTCCACTCCACGTCCATCCATGCATCCGTCCATCTATCCATCTCCCCTCCATCCATCTATCCATCCATCCTATCACCTTCCATCCATCCATCGATCCATTCATCTACCAATCCATCCATCCATCCATCCATCCATCCATCCATTCATCCATCCATTCCTTCTGTCCATCTGTCTGTCCGTCCAAAATGAGTGCTGCTCAAAAACTCCACGAAATCCGATACAAACAGAAAACATTCCAACTCTGTTGCAGAAGGAAGACCGCATCCTGGAGTTGAAACAGCAGCTCCAACAGAAACTCGACGGAGGAGGAGGAGGACCAGCGCCTCTCTTTTCCAACAACCCTCCTCCCACGACGTCATCTTCCGTTGCCACGGCAACGAAACCCCGTTCAGCCAACCGCGACCGTTGTCTCGTGTTCAACAACATCAACAGCTCCCTGATCCAACCGCCCGTCGCTTCTCTGCCCCCAGAGGGCGCCGTCCGCTACGACCGAGGTGGCGTCACCACGAACAGGTCGCAGGCGCCGATGATCCGTCGCTTGTCGAGTACAACGACGCCATCTTGTGACAACGTTCAGACGGCCATCTCGTTCTTCTCGAGCGAGTCACCGGAACCTGATGGCCACGTACAGGCCTTACAGTGAATGGAAACGTAGACGGTTTCTATAGCAACCGTATGGCCTCGACCCTGGTCATGTTTCAATGAATTGATCGGGTGAGATCCGTCACCACCGCTGCCCTTTTGAATGGGTGCCATGCCATTTAAGGTCCCCGTGTACGGACCGTGCTAAGCGAGCGTATGGCCTCGACCTTGCTCATTGTTCAATGAATTGATCGGGTGAGATCCGTCACCACCGCTGCCTGTTTGAATGGGCGCCAAGCCATCTAAGGTCCCCGTGTACGGACCATGCTAACCCGAGATTTAAATCTCTGATATAAGCCAACATTGGGAGACGAACCAGCAGAGGTGCATGAGAAGTTCTCTCTGACCAATGTAGCTAACCGATCAGATGGAGAGATTTCATTATTTGGGCAAAACAAAAGTGATATATAATAATAATTAATAAGAATATAAAATACCATTAACATAATAGTAATAACAATGACAATAACAATGATACTGCCTCAGGATGTGAAAAACCTACGTCGACTCTGAAATAGCTGGAAATTACGACGTGTCTATGTGCAAGACAGAGTCGGGGTTGTTCCCTCGTCATTATTCCAATTCTATAAAATACTTGCAACTGTGCCAAAACTGAATGTAACGTTTTATAGGAGACTTTTAACTGCCAAAACCATCTTTCGAACGATTCATTTATTGGATTTAAGGAGGCCCTCGAATCGATGACGTTGTGGTCTGTGAGGTTTCAATGCAGTCTGATTTAACTCATTGGTAGACCTGGCATTCTAACCCAGGTTGTAGAAGCGAAAGCGTTAACCGCTTGGCCACCATGCAACCACAGAAACCCAGTTTAGGTATCCACGCCAGGGCAGAGTTGCTTCGAGATTTCTGCTCCACCTGCCCCCTAGCCATCTCGGCTATGAGTACACTGACCGTCGATGGGAAAATTAGATGGAGGATTGGCCACCCGCCCTTATATGCCGAGGCTAAGAAAATGAAGTCGCTAACACTTCATACCTATGGCTGCCTCAGAGCTAGCTTGAGGGACTTCTCTCCGTGTCAGACGTGTCAGGGCAATTATTAAATATTTCATTGAACAGCTTTGAGCGCAGCGGAGATTTAAGCGCAGTGGAGATTTGAGCGCACTGGAGGTTGTGAATTTTGCATTACAGAACAGTCTTACATCTCGTTTGCCGACGTATTTTTGTAAATCGTTGCGGAAATTAAACGTTGTAAACTTTACCAAGTTTAGTGTCATTACAGAAGGTGAAGTATACAGCGCCGTGCCTTCTCTGTGGCTACCCACATGACCTGAAATGGGCTCCCTACAAAGCTCCGTCAAATACCGATTGGTCATTTCACCCTGTTTCTTACTCTCCTCAAAACTGCGTTGTTCGACCGTGGTTGGGCTGGGAGTACTCCTGAGTAGGCAATCTTGAAGGGGCGCTATATAAAACTACTTAATAATAATAATAATAATAATTATATATATATATTATACAGTGCTTTTTTTCTAGAAAAAAAGGTTCCGGAACGGAAGAATAGGTTCCGGAACGCAGCATTTATGGGCGGGCTAAAATCACGAGAAAAACGGGATTGGGTGTTGGTAGGGGTCTGAATAAACACTGAAAACAGTTCAAAAACACTGAAATTAAATTAAAATAACAAAATTATTGTTTTTATTATTAAAATTAAAAAAATATTTTTAATAGCTGAAAAAAGGTGCTGGAACGCCGTTCCGGCTCGTTCCGGCTGAAAAAAAGCCCTGTATATATATATATATATATATATATATATATATATATATATATATATATATATATATATATATATATATATATATATATATATATATATATATATAATGATTCCATCTCGCCTGAGTTGGTGCAAACTACGCACAGTGGATAAAAAGTGAGTGGTAAAATTCTTTGCAACCCTGCACTGTCTTGCGATAAAACGTGGCACCCGTTCTGGGCCGTTCATGCTATTAAATTACTAAAAGGCATATAAAAAATTAGGCCTATGTTTTAAAGTTTTGTGAGACCTCCCGGTGCAATTTTTTAACAAGGAGCCTCCAAGGTTTCATAGCTCAGGGACTCACCAAATTTAAATCCAGCACTGACCACATCATTCATTAGCAGCACTCTGATCGATCAAAGATTACAAATCAAATATGCAATACCATCATGAAACAAGAATGAAGCATAAGGAATTAACAAGAACTAACTGCGGATTGTGAGGCCCAAAGCTGTAGGTTTTTTAGCTTATGGATAAATTCGTTGCGTTGTTTTCATTTTGTACGTTTCAAACTCCTGGCAGTAAAGCGATTCGAGTTGTTTTTTTTAGAATATAAGTCTTGACGTATACGGTACGGCGTTAGAAGTAAAAAGTGAAAAAAGCTTTAGAAAGTAAGAAATAAAAAAAGCTCTTGTCAATGAGCAGTACTGGATTCGAACCCCATCTGGTGAATACCAAACTGCGCATTGACAGAGCGGCTAACCACTCAGCCATGGCGCAAGCGCCGTTAGACGTGTTTAAACACGGTATTTATGTTGATAAACGATTATGTCATAATGACGTTATAATTATGTGAAACTGTGTGATCATGTTGGCGGGACTGCAGATCGCATGGTTGCAAGATTTCAGAGCAAAAATTCAATAGTCTGTATTTTATAATTATTAATTTGTAAATTTTTCAGGAATGTAGCTATCCAAAGTGTATAGGACAACTATCTGTGTCAAGCGTAGATATACCAACCCCCCAAATAAATATAGCGCCCCCTAAAATCAACTTAACCAATAACGACCGAATTTCTGATCTCGAATATAATATTAAATTTTATTATAATTATGTTCAAACGACAATTTCAAATAAGCCCCCAAAGCCCCCTATCTATTAATACTATATATACACACTTATACACTGATCTACTGACTTCTATAGCGCCGTTATAATTCAGTGTTTAATCTAGACTCCTTTGAGGGGGGAAATGTCCCCCCAGGATTTATGTTCCCCCAGAGGCCAGCAATATTACAATGTAGAGACCTCTAGGGGAGGAAAATTCCCCCCCCCCCAAGATACATGTGGGTACATGTCCCCCCCCCCCCAGAGAGGTGAATCCCTAAAGATGGATGAAATTAAAGAAAAAATCTTCGTTGGTCTCCCAGAAACCTTGTTTCCCTCCCAGATGAGGGGGACTAGATTAAACACTGGTTATAATTGCGCTTAAAGCACCAGTCGATGGGCATTTGTATATAATTATATAACAATTAATTTATAATAATAATAATGTGATTGTGTCATTTCTGGTGCGCCTAAACAAATGAAATCTTGTGCGAAAACGTGGGACAGAATATAAACTAATCACCGTAGCCTACATCTTAAACTTGAAAACATACATGTCTTTTAATTATTTAGGCCTAGTAGCAAGGCATTTAAAGCCGGGTTGTAGTGGCAAAATTAGAGGCAAGTAGTTGCCAAGTACACGCTACAGGTTAGTTTTCCGAAAGGATGTGCCCCTTCGACGCAAGAAAATATTTTGAAATATGGAAACGATCTGGTGAGCGTTTAAGCTAATGAAATGACGGAATTCCTCGATTTCTTATGCATCAACTATGCTAAAATTTATTGAAAATTAATGGGTTTTTGCATCCAGGTCAAGCAAACAGAAATAATTAAATTTCAAATTGAAATTTTGCTTTCAAGTCTTTTGTTTTAAAGTTATAGTCTACACTCTATTAAAAATATGTCAAAGTACGTTCTGGAGGTGAGTACATGCTCTCAAGAGATGAGCATAGGGCCTACTAAAAAAATTGTGAGTAGTCTCTCGAGAGGCCAGTACACGCATGTATACCCGCATACCCTCGTCTACAGCCCTGGCAACGAGTGCTTCCCACATATTCATTATTCAGAGCATTTATATAGCGCTCTTCAAGATACATCAGTACTGCTCGTACTCTGGTAGTGCCAGGCCGAAGCCTGGATAAAGGAGGAGGGCGATGCTAATCATCTTTGTTACAAGAAGTTCACCACGGGCCATAAAAGCTTTACTATGCAATGATGATTTGAATTTGACACCATAGGACAGCAGAACAAGTACAATCAGACAGACAGACAGACAGACAGACATGGAGACGCAGAGGGAGACAGAGAACAAATTCTGCCATCAAAAGTTGATCTTTAGCAAGACAGGTACATGTCTGTTCAGTGCTTTTTTCTAGAAATAAAGGTTCCGGAACGGAACAATAGGTTCCGGAACGCAACAATTATGGGTTGGCTAAAATCACGAGAAAAACGGGATTGGGGGTTGGGAGGGGTTTCAACAAACACTGAAAACAGTTCAAAAACACTTAAATTAAATTAAAATAACAAAATTATTGTTTTAATTATTAAAATAAATAAATTATTTTTTAGTAGCTGAAAAAGGTGCCGGAACGCCGTTCCGGCTCGTTCCGGCTGAAAAAAGCACTGGGTCTGTTTATGTAATTAAATATATGCTTTATTTCGCTCAAAGCAGAAACACGAAGATTGCTTATACAGTATCTTTTAAACAGTCTCTCACACGGACGTATATCTGTATGACATTCTAAGCACGCCACTTATGCCTACAGCGTGTACCAGGCATGGCTACAGTCATATCCAAACTACAACGGAGACACATTATAACGCACTTTACTAAAACGCGAATTCTGATGTAACACAATTGAAAGCATGTATCACCCATTGAGAATTAACTTATTATAACACAACCTCGTAATAAGATTGACGTGGCATCCAAAGACCACTTTATAATGAGTTCCTGGTGTACCGACAAAGCTGTCAACAGCCAGAAGCGGTATTTCGAAGAGGGGAAAGCAATTTCACCAGTCTATTTTGCAACCTAATGTAACTTAATTGTAACAATTTACATTCATATAGCATCGCAACTACTGAGATACTTCTTGGATGTTTTACAATAACAATTGTCAACAAAGTGTTAGATAACAAACTTCATTATTATTACTATTATTTTCATTGTAATTACACAGCTGTTAAGCACCACTATCTAATGACCAAGCATCAATCAAGGGCATTGAGCAATTGTGAGTGAAGTACTTGTTCAAGGTTCCTACACAGTAATCATCTCAAAGAGGAGGCTCAAACCCGTACTTTCCGCATTACTAGATGAACGCTCTAACCAATTGGCTACTTGTCTCCTTCCCTAATATACTATACAAAAGCACCAGGGCATATTCCATTCCAGGTTGACATGATACTGGATCATGGTAAAAGAAACTGGTTTTTACTTAGTTGCAACCTTCAATACATATAGGCTGCAACCACCAACCTTGTGTATCGTTAAGGTGACAGTACAGAAGTTTCAAGAAGTTAGAAGATTTTGAATATACTTCAAGCTCAATCTCTTCCCTACACGAAAAACAGTCCTAAGTCACAAGTCAAGTACTCATCAGTACTTGATTACTGTAACTACAACAGTCTGTAAATCACGTCAAATCAAATCATGCCGTTATCTGTAGTTTTCGACAACTCACAGTTATGGCAAAATTACAAGATGACCCAATCGCAGTATGTATACGCGGGCAAATGTTTTATTGTCAGATATCTTCTATACAAAGCAGTTTAACTAAGCCGAGCATAAACTCTTAAATCAGGTATTTGTCTAAACCAAAGTAGCATCAATAATATCCGACTGCAAAAGAGTTATGATACATTTTCGAATTAACCAGTATCATTCAATCGCAATATCTTCTTTTGCACAGTAAACTCCAATTTACAGAGGTCTGTAGTTGAGCAGCCGTGTTATCAGGACTCGTCGATGGCCGTCTCGAGGATGTAACCGTTGTAGGCGAGATCCCAGTACTGCTCAACACCGTGCTTCTTGAACTGCTCACGAGCGAAGCTCTCCATCGGACACATCTTGAAGGTCATATCGCCGAACGAACGACTCTTCACAGTTCCCTAAAACAAACAATTGTATTGAACTCATTTTGGAATTGCACACACAGTAGTGCAGTGGTTAGCGTCCTTAACTGTCGATTGAGAGGTCGGGGGTTGAAATCTCCGCCAGGGCAGAAATTTGGTTGAGAATGCTGCTCCGCCTGCGCCCCCTAACCAACTCAGCCGGCCTCTTGGTTTCGGTGGAGTGACCTTCCGATTAGTTTGGTTTTGGTGTGTGATCCGTTGTTGCCTTGCGCATCAGACACTAGCACTATTGAAGTTTCTAATTAACAGTAATAATAATAAAGTATAATAATAACTTATAAAAACACTCTTTTTGTGCTAGGCTTTACATAACTTTGTCTCGAGTGCAAGTAACCTTACATCCACTCCTTGGAATAAAATTTACTTATTTGCACATTTAACAACCGCTTTACCTGATGCTGTCTGTCAATTATGGATGGAAATCCATTGGCTGGGCTCTACATGTGCGCGTGGGCCCACCACTGCACCTCTTCTTGTTCCTTGTGCATTGCATTGTTTACTGATGAAATTTCTGTTCGTAATGATAGTTAAAAAATTTCAGCTAGCGCTGAGAGTGCTTGTGATTAGTTTTTTTCTGAAAGTGGTGCTATATAAATTTCTAATAACAACTTCAAAATTACGATTTACTTACTTCCCAGACCACTTTGCAGTAATTGATCTTTTCAGCTTCTTTTTCATCATCATCATCATCTGTAACATAACAATGCCAATCACTTTATCTGTTGACATAAGAAGAAGAAGAGCAGTCCCTTAACACTTGGACGATGAGCTGCATCGGTTTCCCAGTCACTTTTAGCACACTCTCATCATTAAAAGTGCTAAGCTAACCCTGGGAGAGGCAGCCATAAGTATGAAGTGCTAGCGAGTTCATTTTCTTAGCCTCGGCATACAAGTGTGGGCAGCCAGTCTTCTCCCTTGCCACCAACAGTGTACAGTTAGTGTACTCGTTATAGCTGAGTTGGCTAGCAGGCACAGGTGGAGTAGAAATCTCAAACCAAATATCTGCCCTCGTGGGGATATGAACCCCTGACCTCTTAGTTGAGCCCAGAATGCTAACCACTACACTATCGAGACGACAGTGTACTAAAAGCAACTGGGAAACCAATGCAGCTTGTCGTTAAAGAGACTAACTCATACCTGTAACACGTATGTAACGCTTATACTACATTAAAGTGACAGACTCACACCTGTAACACATGTCAACGCTCCAGTCAACCAATCGGTCTAAGTGCCATTCAGAAAAAACTAAGCCAAGCAAATTCTTTCTCGCTTGTGGTTCAAATCTTTTCACCCATAAATCAACAGGCAGCTATGGGTATGAAGTGTGAGTGACTTCATTTTCTTAACCCCTCGGCACACGAGGGCGGATACCAGTCCTCTTCACCGTCTCATCATCCCACCAACAGTGTACAGTCAGTGAACTCCTTACAGCTGAGTCGGTTATGGGCACAGAAATTTTGAACCAAATTTCTGCCCTGGCAGGGATTTGAACCCCAACATCTCGCCTAACAGTCCAGCACGCTAACCACTACCAAGCGCCCCCAATAACATCGTGCCAAGTCGTCATGACATCCCGGCCGTGAGATAACACAACACGTCGTTCAAATACCTTCATCGTTCAGATGTTGCTGTTCCTCGTTCCATTTCATGCGCTGCAGAACGAGTTTCTTGAACTTCTTCTGCTGCTTTGGACCTACAACGAACGATCAAACAATCGATCAGATAGATCACGGAGATCAAATGATCGAGCAAAACTGGAAAAATGTAATACATCTCATATGTTTAGGTAGCATGTCTCAAACTCAACTGTAACATTAGTTACACCGTAACATTAGTTACACCGTAACATTAGTTACACCGTAACATTAGTTACACCGTAACATTAGTTACACCGTAACATTAGTTACACCGTAACATTAGTTACACCGTAACAATAGTTACACCGTAGCAATAGTTACACCGTAACTGACCAACACAACACAACACGGTGGTAATGTCAAGTAATTGCGTTTGTGTGGGGCATGGTAGCTGAATGGATAGAACGCTCGACCTGTAACACAGAGAGCATGGGTTCGATCCTCCTCCTCGGAGGTGGTCACTGTGTAGGGACCTTGAGCAAGTGCTTCACTCACAATTGCTCAGCTCCATCGATGTTCTCTTTTATGGACGTGTGTGTACTTCCAAACTCTGGAAGGAGGGCAGTATCAAATACAGTTGCATTGTATTTTTGCTTGTAAAGCATTTTGTGGCAATCACATTTGTTAAAATTTCTATAAATGTATCCACAAAGCAAACAAGAGATTGGTGACAGCAAACAATAAAACATCACCTGAAATCTGAGCATAATTGACAATTAGCGTGATAGAAAAATCAGATACCGTGTTTCAATTACAGCCCAACAGAAAAATCAGATATCACATTTCAATTACAGCGTGATAAAAAAATCACGTACCACCCTCGACGACGATGACGTTGCATTCCTTGTGAAGGACAACGATTCCAGTCATAAACAGCTGCTTAGCATTCGTCTCAACTTTGAACTTCTTCGACGGATTTGTTAAATCTCGAACTCTACACATTAAATCAACCGTAAAGTCACTACCAATACTCTCTGACTAATTTTTTATACTTAAATATTTAATACTCTTTTGCCTAATGAATTAGACAACAGAGTTACCGAAGTTTCTAATCCATAATAAGTGAATAATAATAATGCTTCTTTAATATCCAATCATATAAATGTAAAATGATATCAACAATAAAATAACAATAGTGAAATATTAAGAACAAAAAGAAAATAACAAAAACAGTAGTAATGCAGTGGTAATGTCAAAATTAATAAAAACTAAGCAATCTAGAAAAATTTGCAAGAGTGAAGGAGAGATTTTCTGTCCTTGTTGAAGAAGACAAGTAATAATGTTATATGTAATAGCCTGTAAACTGCTATCTGTAAAAACCTGTAAACTTATGTGTAATAGCCTGTAAACTGTTACATGTAATTATAGCTGTAAACTGTTACATGTAATAACCTGTAAACTGTTACGTGTACTCCAAGCGATGTGTCTTCCTTGATCTTCTTCATCTTCTTCTCTCGTTTCTGGTCTTTCGATAGTTTCCGAGCAGCGTTCGCCTCCTCGTGCGCCCTTTAACACAATTTCACATGTATACGTGATTTAACATGTGTCAAGACTTAACACGCTTTGAGATACACTGTGTAACATATCTAAAGATATATGGGAGATGATAGCCGATCGTTGAGAGCGCTCACTCTGCAATTTCGGACAGCTCAAGGGCTACACTTTGGGACATGGAAGCTTTAGTTTACTTGCTAATTTGAGATATTTCAAGTCTCTGGACTAATTGTGGGGACACGGTATATCCGATTGGTTATGGCACTTGCCATGTAATGCAGAAAGTATGAGTTCGAGTCTCCTCCTCTGAGACGGTAACTGTGTACAGACCTTGTGCAAGTCCTTCACTCGCAGTTGCTCAATGCCATCGATTGACGCTTGGTTGTAAGGTAGTGGCATTTAATAAATGCATAATTACAACCATTATGAAATTACGATGATGAAAATACTATTACTAACACTACACCACTACTACTAATAATAATAATACAGAAATAAGAAGATAGACAGATGATAGAATGTACCTCTGTCGCTTGGCCATCTGGGCGCGCACGTGTGCCTCCACTTTCGTTGGATCCTGGACGGCCTCTGTTCCCAGGACTCGCATCAGGTTTGCCATTCGCACTGAAACAAAATCACTCAACAATTCACACAATCTATACAACAATTAATGCAATAATTCACACAATGGCAAAATCAGACAATCAGTTCATTTTATGTAATCCGTGAATACGGCACCGGATCCAGAGTTTAACGACATCCTGTGGCAACAAAAGCCGTTGGTGTCATTAGAAATTATTTTGAACAGTTCTCACCGTTTGTATGGCATAAATAAAAGAGGTGTGGAATTATTCTGAACACTTTCCAGCATTCATATGAAACAATACAGCTCTTGCATACAGCATGGTGTCTCCTCATAGGTGACAGTCCTCCTCATAGGTGACCGTCCTCCTCATAGGTGACCGTCCTCCTCATGGTTGACCATCCTCCTCATGGTTGACCTCCTCCCCATAGGTGACCATCCTCCTCATGGTTGACCCTCCTCATGGTTGACCTCCTCCCCATAGGTGACCATCCTCCTCATGGTTGACCCTCCTCCTCATGGTTGACCTCCTCCCCATAGGTGA
The DNA here is from genome assembly GCA_963556255.1 of Allolobophora icterica. Lineage (NCBI taxonomy): Eukaryota > Metazoa > Annelida > Clitellata > Crassiclitellata > Lumbricidae > Allolobophora > Allolobophora icterica. The sequence continues at coordinate 44,674,703 of OY744615.1, forward strand.
CCATCCTCCTCATGGTTGACCATCCTCCTCGTGGGTGACTGTCCTTCAACCACTAGCGCCATGACACATCTGGTTTCGACTTAGCTTCTCCTATAGATTGTTGTTAGTCTTTGAATGATAACAAAATGGTGCAGAGATTAACAGGGAATAGATAATACACGAGCGGTAGCAATGTGGTGAAGAAATAGGTATTCTCGATACCTTTCTATTCGTACAGGTGATTGGTCGTTTACTTACCTTTGGGCTCAGGTGGAGGCATCAGACCAAGACGGATTTTCTCTTGTTCCTCTTTCTGGCCTTCAGTTCGATTCTGCCTCCGTAGCTTCTTCCGTTCTTTCTTCGTCAGCATCACTGCTATCTTCACCGTCTCAGTCGACTCTGCTGTTAACACGACAAAAAAAGAAACAAAATACTAAAATGATGCAACATAAGAATCACATAAACCAGTGAAGAAGAAGAGCAGTCCCTTAAGCCAGCCCCTGAGAGGAAGCCTTGATTTTCTTAGGCCCAGCATACAAGGGTGGGTGGCCAGTCCTCTCCCTCGCCGTCTCATCTTCCCACCGACAATGTGCGGTCACTGTACTCAATATAGATGAGTTGGCTACGGGCACAGGTGGAGCTGAAATCTTCAAAACAAATTTCTGTGTTAGAGGGGTTTTGAACCCCTGACCTCTCAGTCAACAGTCCAGCATGCTGACCACTACACCATCGTTCTCTTATGTACACTGCCTTCTCACGAACCAGTGTCTCATTATTAAATCTAATTTTAATCCAGAAACTTCTTTAGAGCCCTTACCATTACGCACAACTGAAAATCACTTCTAAGCAAAATCACAATCCAAAAGTACTCGGCTACATTACAATTCACCAGATATATTAAATCACTACAGATTCAGATTTGATATGTTGCATTCCTTGCTTGTAAATAAGAAAACAGGTGGAGCCAATTGTCAACATCTTACCGAGTGGTTTCATCTGGATAGGATGCTCAACAAGGTTCGTGATTCTGTCGCAGTCGATTTCGCTCGAATATCTAAGAAACAAATGAGAAATAACTCGGAATCAATCGACTTAAAACAGTCAAGGAACTCTGAGCAAAATTCAGACAGTTAAAAAGATACTTCCAGTTACTGAACAAGACAGATCTATCTCGTCTGTAAAAGTTTGTATTCAACCAAGGTGCATGACAGTCTCATAGTTGACTGTCAACCACAAAGTCAGAGGTTCAAGCCCCGCCACCCTGATCCATCTGATTCTCAAACTTCCAAGCTACCTCGTTCTCAACAAAAACCACCATAGTAGTTGCTCTATGTCGTCTCTGGTCATATATATTACATTACTCCTGTTCAAGAATTGAATGCGCTACTCTCAAGCTTAGCGCATATCGTGGTGGCTCAGTGGTAAGTTCGGCGCCTTGTGACCGGAGGGTTGCAGGTTCAAATCCCACTCTAGCCGCTTCGTACGGACCTTGGGCAAGTCCTTCACTCGCAATTGCTCGTGGCGCTTCGGCGTGAAAACTCCGACACAGTATCAAATGTTGTAGTCGGGAGCGCCTCTGAGTAGTAGACTTGAGGAGGCGCTATAGAAATATCCGAAATAAATAAATATCATATTATTCACAAGTCAGTGTCTCTGGTTGTTCAGAGATGTCCGTTGGAGATCCGAGTCCCGCAAGTGCCCTGCGCTAAGCTTTAGAGTAAAGCATTGGATTTTTGGAGTTTATGAATACAACTAAGAGGGCAGAGACTTGCTTTGAGATTTCTGCTCCGTCTGCGCCCCATAGCGAATACACAGGTGTATACACAGGTGTAACGAGTTCAATGGCAAAATCTTCGCAATACACAGAAATAAAATCCGAACTTACGAGTCACTTTTGAGGATCAGAGAATCCCACCACTCCAACTCAGGAACTTCGTCAATAGCCTAACAGAACAGGAAGAAGAACACTGAGTGGACATCAAAAGAACGAGAACATGTACACTGAGAGAAAACGGCGTACGATAAAAAATGACCAATTTTGCGCAATCAAAATCCGACAGTATTTTCTGCAAAGTAACTGTACAATCACACATCTATTCTACAATCATTTTGGTTAATCCTAACAATTATAAAAGAGTCATAAGGTATTATTTCACTGAAAAATATCCTGGTAAGATAAAAAGTTAACAGAAGAGGTGAATTTACAAAATCCGTGCTAACGATAAAACACTGTGCAACGTAGCAGTCTATCAGTAAACTGCTTCGTCATGGATCAAGGATCATGCGGTTGTGAGTTCAACTTCACGTAATGACCTTTGGAAAGTTGTTTACACAAATCTGCCTCTGACACCAAGCAGACTATGGTAGCGGCATAAACTGGGACGAAAACAGCAAGTCCTGCAATGTACTGGCCCGATGTCCAGTATGTTGGAATTCGTCTATTGACCTTTCAAGGGCCAGAGATAGTTAAATGAGCAACACTCCTTTGTTCCTCATTATTGTTATTATTACCAACATTTAAAGTCGCACAACAATGCGAATATAAGGTGTGAAAATATGAGATATGGAAATATGAGATATGGAAATATGAGATATGGAAATATGAGATATGGAAATATGAGATATGGAAATATGGAGCTTTACTTTACTAGTTAAATACTGCCGAACATGAGCCCAGGCTCATAGTGCTAATCAGTGATGTCATAAATTTTCATGTTACAATCTCATTTATTTAACACACAACCTGTTGCGTACATACCAGATTACTCTTGGGCTGAATTGTGGCAAATTTTGCTGCAGATGCAATTCCAGTTTTCTTGGCAGCTTGTGTGATCTCACTCTGAAGCTTTTCCAGTTGGGCCTGTACAGAGAAACCAGACATAGTAACGTCAGGAGAAATACCAGTTTTAAAGAACAATAAAAGGAAAAAGAGGCAGAAAAATTCACCAAAGTCCAGCATGAACTCAACACTTAAACGATGAGAGTGAACTAAAAGCGACCGGGAAACCCATGCAACTCATTGTTAAAGTGTCAACGTGAAGTCATCGGGGGGGGGGCATGCCTTATGATGTAGCATGCAAACAAAGCCGCACATAAAAAGGGTTAAAGCTGCAAGGTCAATATTTAGTACTACGCCACAGTTCTCGTATAGCGCGTTAACCAATATGGCTTTGAAAGTTAACAACTTTGGGGGAGATAACACCATTTCACGTAAAGCAGAATAGTGCAGTAACCGGGAGCATGTAAATACGTGCAAAATAACAATGTTAGTTATGACAATCTCAAGTTAAAGTCCGTAATTGTAACTGTAATTATGACAATTGTAACTATGATAATAAGAGTTGACAATGTTCTAATCAAATCTATGGAATTTCACAGCCTTAGTATAACAACACACCAGCTGCCCATCAAAGGTCACTTCAGGTCAAAATTGTTGTTAACAATCCACTGGATATGGGTCAGGTCAAAATCCCAGACTAAATCTGAGATATCAGACTTTAATCGAAAGTATTACAGAAATTTTATTTTTCAAATGTCCCTGGCAGAAATCAATTGCAAGTAATTCATTCGATGTTTACATAACAGATTTTAGAATTAACTAAATGAATCTTCATTATCTAAACGAATCCTCAGTATCTAAATGTGTCCTCATTATCTAAACAAATCTTCTCTTCATTATCTAAAGAAATCTTCATTACCTAAACGAATCTTCATTATCTAAACGAATCTTCATTGTCTAAATGAATTTTCATTTCCCACATAAATTAATTTTCCTACTAACCGCTGTTCTCAGTCGCTGCGCAAGTTGTTCGAATTTTCCCTTTTCATGGAACTTGAATGACCGCTTGCTTCGCATGGCACCTTTCAGACTGCGAGGAAAACAACATCAGATACTTTTACACAACTATAAATACACACAAGCCCTATTTTAATTAAAAACTATTTAACAGTTCAACTTCTTACAGACTGTAAACAACAGACAGTGTCAGATAGAGCCATGGGGTCACTGAGTTCATTTTTTAACAACACTGCCATGTAGATAATTTGTAACACAACAAAACCAAGATCAAACAGAATGGTCTTCAAGCGCTTACGGAAAAGAGGCAAAGAGAGGCTGAGAAGAAGCTCATGTCACAGGTTCTTAGACAACTTATTCCAGGGGGATGGGCCAACCACAGCAAAACTCCTGTAATAACCTGTCAACGGTTAAGTGAAATAACCTGTAAACTGTAAATTGCTTATCAAATACAACCGAGACTCCTTATACAACACTTCATTAACACATGAATCCTGATATAACATGGTCAGGTACATGGTGCCCAAAATCAGTTAACCTACAAAACACTCGTTACAAGAAAACCTCGTTATAAGTCATGCCCAAAATCAGTTAACCTACAAAAAACTCGTTACAAGAAAACCTCGTTATAAGTCACTGATATGGCTCTATCAGCACTCTAACGAGTTCCTGTGTAGAAATACACAGCTTCCGTCGTAGCCCTGACTCAGCATTACAATGACGTTGGAGATGAAACGCTCACCTAAGTCTTGAATCAAAGAACTTTGACTCGGAGATCTCCTCTGGTGGTCTCTCGTGAACGGCCTTGAACTGTTCCCTCTTCTTCGCTCGGATGTTCGCCTTGAGCGTCGGAGTGTGGTGCTGCAGCTGGATCGCCTGACCCGTCTTAGCATCGATCGTTCGACCTTCCTCGTCCAAGATGACTGGCATGGGTCTGTGTATCACAAACGATGAATTCAATCCCCGACTTTAAATCGGTTAACGAATTTATCTCTATACATATTAGCCTCATTATAATATTGTAATTGTTAACTGTAATTGTTAGTTGTAATCTCTATTGTAATTGCTATTGTAATCATTTTGTATTGTAATTGCTATTGTAACTGTAATCGCTAATGTAATCTAGCATCTCTTCAACAGAAACTCGAAACACGAATTTTGGTTCCCATTGAGTCGCCTGGAAGAGGAGTTATATAAATCAGTAATTTAGCTGATCATAATTGCAACTTCCTGTATTTGTCAACACATATTTTTTCAATATTAAACAGTCTTTGTTAATGACAGTTTTTAGTATTCCAACAATTGATTAATTGTCTTGACAAACATTATATTATTTTGCTTTGATGCCTAACACTTTAACCAAACCAATGCAGATCATCGTTAAAGCATTCCAGACATTTCTGCGCTTTCTCTAAATAATGTCGAAGTCCCTGAGGGATCCTTTTTACCTATGGGTATAAAAAAGGTAATAATAGTAATAATAATTTTTCCACTTTGCTGTAGTAATCTAGTCTTACCCTGATGCTAGCACCGGATTGGACGCCGTGATTCCAGCCTTCGCCATGTTCATCTGAATTCGCGATTGCAAGTCTTCCGCCATCTGGCGCTGCTGTGCTTCGACCATCGATCCACCTGGTGTGGTTAGGGATGGCTGCAAACAGACACAAATTGTAATTGTAATAAGTAACTTCTATTGCAATGGTGTCTAATGCATAAGGCATCAACCGATGGTACACGAAAACCAAGCCGTAATCAGGTCAACATAACATCAGTCTGGTAAGACAAAGTGTATATCATTTGACTGTCACTGCTATTGCACTTTCAATTCTTGTTTTACCCTCATGTATGCAATTGTGTGAGCATTTTGACTTGTGTTACTCACGTTTGACTCAACGTTACTCACAACGAAACCTAATGTTTTGACTCTATGACAGTTTATTTATTGGTGGTACAACAAAGCTGATTGGTTAAAGCGCTCGTCTCGTAAGGCTGAGAGTACGGGTTCAAATCTCCTCCTCTGAGACGGTTACTGTGTAGGGACTTTTGAACAAGTCCTTCACTCAGCGTCATCGACTGATGCTTGGAGCAGTTCTTCTACTTACACATTCTATTTCCTACTAATACTCAGTATTAGTAATATTGAATAGTACTAGTATTTAATATTAGTAATATTGAATAGTACTAGTATTTAATATTAGTAATATTGAATAGTACTAGTACTTAATATTAGTGATATTGAATAGTACTAGTACTTAATATTAGTAATATTGTACTGAATATTAGTGATACTGAATATTAGTACTATTGAATAGTACTAGTACTGAATATCATTAAGAGACGTGGACCAGAATTCTAAAATTCATTTCTATGCCATAGACTTAGATTCTGCAACATTCCACATGCAGCAAATATCTTAACACTAACAACAATTTCAAAACATATCATAACAGAACCGTTACCATGACAACGCTCAGCTGAGCCTTTCGTTCCTGTATCGTCAGACGAGCGCTCGCCATCATCTCTTTGATCTTTACACAAACACAACAAACGTCGGCCAAACAATCAACAATGGACCGATAAATAATAAATTAAATAAGACTTCAAAAGCCGAGCCTGTAATATCAACGACTGCACTATCATGTGGCCGATTGGTTAGAGCACTCAGCCTGCAACACGAAGAGTATGGGTTCAATCCTCCTCCTCTGAGACAGTTACTGTGTAAGGACCATGAGCAAGGGCTTCACTGACAATTGCTCAGTGCCATCAATGTTCTGTCGTACGGTCAACATTGGTCAAATGGTCGTGTATGCATTTCTGAACTTAGGAAGGAGGCCAGTACCAGATGCAGTTGTATTATAGAGTAACATGAATGAATATTCATGCCGTATAAAGAATATTCATGCCATATAAGTACCAATATATATTCATGCTTTACAAATGGCTATGTTACACGTTACATCTGTGTCCATGTTTTCACCTCAGACCTGAATGACCCTTACACCCTGAGTGTAAGGGTAACCGAGTTAAATCGTTAAGTAGCTGCTTTAATTCGCATATTTCTGTAACTGTTACCAATAAATGAGGACGCTCGGTAGTGTAGTGGTTAGTGTGCTGGACTGTCAATTGAAAGGTCAGAGGTTCAAACCTCCAACAGGGCAGAAATTTGGTTCAAGATTTCTGCTCCACCTGTACCCCTAGCCGACTCAGCTATAACGAGTACACTGACTGTACACTGTCCGTGGGAAGATGAGATGCTGAGGGAGAGGAACTGACCACCCGCCCTCATATGCCTAGGCTAAGTAAATGAAGTCGCCAACACTTCATACCCATGGCTGCCTCTTGGGACTGCTCTTCTTCTTCTTCTAGCCAATACAGAAACAAGCCCAGTGGTTTAACTGCAAATACTAGTGCTGTGTCAAACCTTGTCGGCCGTCAGCTGTCCTGGACTGGGTGTCCCCGGCTCTGGTATCGGAGCTGTATCTTCGTCAGTCCTTCTCGAACGTTTGCTGTCATTTTCTTCGTATCTCCTGTCATCTGTGGTCTGAAACAATGAAGATCAAATCCAATTAATGTTCTATAAATCAGAGAGAAGCGTTCTGAAAAATTTAATGGACAGTGGCACAACAGACCAACTGCAGACATGAGTTTCTGTTATCATGGCAGGAGTGCCTTCAACAAACTTCACTATGTTTGGTGCTATATAAATTTGCGATAACAATCAAAATAACAGTAGACGCTCACAGTGTTACTGGAGAAGTGAGAGTAACTCAGATACAACTGATAAGCAGAAAAACTTATTGATAAAACCAACATTACTCAACTTTATCATTTAAATTCTTAATAATAATTTATGCAGAACAAAAGTAATGCCTATCAGAAGTGATTGCAAAGAGGGTAGAAAGGTCATCTCTAAAAAAAAAATCCTTTAATGACGAGAGGGATTAGTTTTCCATGCATTTTAGCATAAGCTTGTCGTTAAAGGTTAATACAATGTCCAATACAACTGTATTTGACATTGCCTTCCTTCCAAAATTCAGAAGTGCACACACAACCTTATGACAGAACATCAAATGGCTCTGAGCAGTTGTGCATGAAGGACTTGCACAACGTCCCCACTTATTAAATCATATTTCAATCTAAGTGTAATGTATAAAAACCTTTCTCTTTTTGCTTTTCTCTCGGCCGGCTGTCGAGTGAAACGTGTCGTAGACATTAAACAGTTGTTCCGCAAATTTCGCCGCCTGCGAATATTCGAGTATACCACCTTTACCACCCAACTTCTCTGTAAAAACAAACAAGACTATGTCAATTAACAAAATATCTAAAGAATTAAAATCACATCATAATTTAACATTAAAGTCATAACTACCACTGCCATTACCTTCATATCATCTCAATCAACAAAATCCTCACCATGACCATCCAGTAACGATATATCATACTAACACTTTGATGACAAGAGTATACTAAAAGTGACTGGGAAACCAATGCAGCTCGTCATTAAACTGCTAACTTTATAATTCCCAACATCTTCGTCATCATAGTCTTTAAGAACCCCATCATCTTCACCTTAACACAATCATCATCTTCATCGTAAACAACACGACCGCCGTTAAAAACACCACCACCATCTACATCCCTAACAACAAAATCATTTCCCTCATCTTTAACCCTAACAATATCATCATCTTCTTAACCTTCATCTTTAAAAACACCATCATCATCATCACCTTCATCATAATCTTTGCCCATCTGTATCATTTTAACTTAAACAAAACCATCACCATATACATCCTCAACAACACAATCATCACCATCTTTAAATCCCATCTTAATAATACTCATCCTTAACAGCGCCATCATCTTCATCATCTCCACCTTAACACCATCATCCTTAACAACAAGATTCTCAGCAGCAGCAACATGACGCTAGACTATTTAGTCAGTTTTACCCGCTGCATCTCGTTTGCTGTAGCCCTTGTCGAGGCAGTTAATCGCAGCGGTCACCAGAGTTGGTTCGTTGAATCCAAGAATGCTTTCGACAACGCGCTCGATTCGAGGTTTTAGCTCTTCAATCTCCTTGCGTGACAGAGCCATCTAAGATGTGAAAACAGTTAAACAATTAGCATACACTCTGTGTTT
>OY744615.1:44688619-44758619 GCA_963556255.1 Allolobophora icterica
CTCAATAACATTTTCAATATTTGGTGTTTATTTCCCTATTTATTGTAGAGGTCTGGTTTTTTCCCGTTCACAGTGTATATATATATATATGTATATATATATATATGTATATATAATTACATATATATATATATAAATATATGTATCTGAACAACAGCTTTGTTAGAAAACACTAGTCGTGCAATTCTCGTATTTATATAGCGCCATCATCTAATAATAGTACATTAATTGACGACGTATAATCATGTATAGGCGCTGAGTGGGCTCGAATCCCGAACAGTCTGGGTCACGCGGCAAGCACTCAACCACCCGACCATTGTCATGGTTTGTGATTTTCTTAAGAGGCGCAACATACATACATGCATACAAACATATATACAAACATACATACAAACATACACACATACATATTAACATAAATACAAACATACATGCATACAAACATACATACATACATACAATGTCATACATACATACATACAAACATACATACTTATGCAAACAAACATACATACATTATGTAGCGGCGGGCCGGATGTTGAATGACCGCTAGAGATTGAGAGACAGACAGAAAGACAGACAGACAGACAGACAGACAGAGACAGACAGACAGAGACAGACAGAGGCAGAGACAGAGACAGAGACAGAGAAACATGCGTACAAACATACATGCGTACAAACATACATACATACATACATACAAACATACACACAAACATACAAACATACATGCATGCATACAAGCATACCTGTATACGTACAAACATACATGTGTACATATGCATATACCAAGAGCTCACTTTTGCCCCACCCACCCAAACCAACATGAACCACCTCAGCCGTCATCGCTTCTACCAACTGTCGCTCGCTTACTTCCTTTGCTGCATCCACACTTACCCACTTTTTGTCATATCTAGACTCGACTATTTAAATTCACTTTATGCTGGCCCCTCTGCTTGTCGTCTGAGGCGATTGAATTGGGTCCTACGCTCCGCTGCCCGCCTCATCGGTCGCATATCCAAATTTGGCCATGTCTCTAAGCTACATGCGTCATGTTCTTCACTGGCTCCCTCTTGAGCAGCGTATCGCGTTTAGATTGGCTGCCCTGGTCTGATGCTGCTTGCTGGACCTTGCTTCGCTCTATTTCCGCGAGGTCTACCGCCCGTTCTCAGTAGTTTGAGCTCTCGATCCCTTCGCTCGTCTGAGCAGGGCTTGCTCTCTGTTCCTTTTGCCCGTACCTCTACCAGGCAGCAACGCGCTTTCTCGGTGGTGGGCCTTCTAACCTAACCTTGAAGAGCCTTCCCTAACGCTACGCTTGTTCCCCATAACTTTTGCCTCCACGTTCTTTTCTCGCCTTAAGGCCACTCTAATAGTTATTCAACCGTGCTGGAGTCGGGAGCACCTCTGAGTAGTTCTCACTGAAGACAATGGAGAGGCGCTATAATAATGTCCGATACGAATGAATTAATGCATGCATGCATGCACAGTAGGGTGCTCCAGAAAATTAAAAGTTAAAAATTCATTTCTCCCCGGACATTTTCCCATGCGTCTGAGCGTCTCATACAGACGAGTCTAAAAATCCAAATTTGAGACTTCTAAATTTAGGTTAAGCCTTGCCACCAGCACAATGAAGTTTTAACAATAGCTGTGTTATAATGTTTTAAGAGTTTCCTTAGTGATGAGCTTCAACCACCTGCTGCATAAACTGCCGTTGATCTTCGTCCTTTGTGATTGCATTTGCAAAGTCTGTTATCAGTTTCATCGCTCTTGTAGACACCACTTTTACATGACGAACAAACATGGCTGCTTGCTGGAAATCGTCAACAGTTTTTCACTGTGCTGGTGGTAAGCTGAGCCAGTCACTTTCAGTATTAAGTAGGTTGAACATAAGCAAGAGTTTTGCTGGTTCCATCCGAAATAACTGGAATACCGAGCAATTTTCCTTCCTTATATAGTCTGGCATTCCTGCAATTAGTACTCCAAGTCTTTCACCATCATCAGGAACAATTTTTCCATCTCAGTGTATTGTCATATTGTTAGGAGCATTAAATGAGGTCACAATATCATTTGCAATCTCCGTCCTAATTCTTTCCGCCTGACGTCTGGTACGTGTTTCAGTCACGTCATCCAGGTTAGTCCCACCTTCGGTAATTACTGCTGCCATGAAAGCAGTTCTCTTACCTGCCGACATATTCAAACGATTTGCCATTGTTGAAATTGTCGGGCCTTGAAATATATATTTCGGTAGTTCCAAAGTAACAGTTCGTTTTCTTGTCTGCTTCATGCTGATCAGTTGCTCTTTAAGGTTTCACCTTAATGAGACGGGCATACAAAATCGCCTTCTTCTGATTGTGAGCCATAGATCGTCTGCATTGTTAACAGTTTCGGAAGCGCAGATCTTTCTTTACTCTTCTGTCGCTTTTCTGACCAAGTCGGAAGAGTCTCTTAGCATTTTTTTGTCTACTTTCTTTTTTAGCCATTATCCACGGATGCCATGTGTACAGTCTTCTGTTCTTGCAGGGCTGCAAGAAATGCCACGTCTTCATCTCTCTGTTGCTGACTGTGTAGACGGTCATTTATTATTTTCTGTGAACATCTTGGTGTGCAATATTAAAGTAGTCCTTCAGTTCTTCAATAAACTTAATTTATTTTCTTCATTGGATGTGCACCCCTTTGGCTTCTGGATGACTCCATAATTCCAGTAGCGATCCAGAATCTTGGCCTTGACCTTGTCCTTTCGTTGTACGACAATTCCAGCCTTATCCCATTCTATTTGCACTGCTGATAGTTGTATACTTTTTCTGCAATCGCTCCATTAAAATTTACATGTTTTTCTTGCTTCATTTTTCAGGTAAAATAACAAACGCAGAAAACCCCCGTATCTCCTTTTGTAGGAATTCTTTTGGCTGGCAATTGGACAATTGGCCTCCCAACAAGCCATATAACTTCATCATCACTTCTTAAAACCGGTTTATCCAGGTTCAGTTGTTCACCATACAAATGAAAACACTTAAAAGTCCATATAATAAAATAATAAATATCATCAAGCACATACAATAATTCACAAAAGAAGTTAATCATCATGAAAATAATTACGTTTTTCCTCCATGATATTGCCGATTTTAAGCAAATTCGCATATTTTCACATATTCTAACATTTTTGTGTCGCAGGCAAGGCTCAACCTTTTTCAATTGGTCTGAAAGTTTGTACAGTTGAACAAAGTGACTGCTTGGGAGCAGTATTTTTATAAACTTTTTTGAAATACATTATATTCTGGAGCACCATAATGCACAATATATTTATATAAATGAATTCGTATATAAGCACTCATGCATACGTACAAGCATAGGCCTGCACACATGCACACATACATACATTCTGCTAGGCTCACCGCTCGACTCCCCGCTTTGCCCATATCTCTGCTTACATGCTTGATGTCCTGCACTGGCCCACTGGGTCCCTATTGCCGCGCGAATCCGTTATAAGACCCTCCTCCTTGTCTCCAAATCTCAGCAGGACACTGCCCCGAAATATCTCTCGAACTATCTGCGAAAGCCGCTATCTGCATCTTCTTCTCGCTCATTGCGCTCTGTCTGTCTCGACCTCCAGTCACTACTCATCTCAAGTTCTCCAGCCATTTCTATCACCGCACCACGCCTCTGGAATGATCTCTCCCCCACTGAATTCCGCAGATTCTCCCTTCCACCGTAATCATTGGCATTGCAACCTGTCCTCCATCCTCCTCCTCGTGTTCCTCTATCTATCAACCCCCGGGCCTTTCACTCAAAATGAAGTCTCACATTTTCAAGTACTACTACCCTGACTCACCTGATCCTCCACCTTTCAATTATTCTCGCCAAAAACGACACCCGCCTTGACAGCTGCTCTGCCTCCTCTATTGATCTGGACCCATGGAAATCGGACTTTGAACTCTTTTCGACTACTCTTTGGAAAACCCCCTCTGATTTGCTTTGGCCTTCTGGAATCCGGACTCGGACTTCTCTTGGATTACTCTCTGCAAACACCCTCTGATTTGACGTAGCGCTCGTGAATAGGCTGGTGCCCTGCGCTTGGCCTTCGAGTGGCGCTTTAGAAGTTTAGAGATTACGATTACGATTACGACTGATCTTTTGTTCCCAGGGCCAAAATTGCCTTGGCCCAACACCGGTGACCGGTGACCGGTGTTTGTTGTTGTGGGTCCCACGATCTTGAATGACCTCATGGCTCATGCATGTCTAGAGAAACCTTCTGGCCACTGGAGTGTCTACTGCAACGAGATATCACTTTATGTAGCTTTGTTTGTTTGTTAGTTCGTTAGTTTGTTTGTTTGTTTGTTTATGTAGCGGAAGGTCTACATCCAGGTGACCTTCATAAAGATCGGGGAGGTCAATACGGTGAAAGAGTCATTCGATGCTGAGGTCATGATCAAGTCACGCTGGAGAGAGCCAGCACTTGATGGAAAGGTAGAGACTATAGAGAGAGAAACACAGAGACAGAGATACAGAGAGACACGCATACAGAGCGAGAGAGAGAGTGAGAGAGAGACAGACAGAAAGACAGAGAGACAGAGACAGAGACAGAGACAGAGACAGAGACAGAGACAGACAGACAGAGACAGACAGACAGAGACAGACAGAGAGAGAGGGGGAGAGAGAGAGAGAGAGAGGGGGGGGAGAGAGAGAGGGGGGAAGAGAGAGAGAGAGACACACACACACACACACACACACGCACACGGTGAGAGACAAACAAACAGGCAGGCAGGCAGACAGACAGACTTGCACAGTCAGAGAGACAGAGAATAAAGTAAGGAAGTAAGAAGGTTTTGACTCGGAGGAAGGAAGGAGAGAACGAATGAATGATGGAAGGAAGGAAGGAAGGAAGAAGCGAAGGTACATGCATTAATATTCTAAGTATCTTTATCTACAAGTCCACTGACGGACGGATAGACGGACGGAATTATCGATCTATATAGATCGATCTATATAGATCGATGTACTGACTGATCGATTGATTTGTTGATTGATTGTCGAAGGAGGGAAGCGCAGTGGAGGGGAACCAGTCTCTGGAGAAGCAGTGGAACCCGCAGATCTACATCGAGAACACGGTGGGAGATCCGCAGATAAAGACTGTCCTGGAAACGGAGCAGATCAAGGACGAAACGTTCATCGTCGAAAGGAAGAAGTTCCGAGGATCGTTCGTTGAACTCATGGAGCTCTGGGACTTCCCTTTCGATATCCAGGTTCGAATCATTTAATCCAATCCAATTCAATATAATCAATCCAATTCACTCTAATCTTCTCTTCTCTGGTTTGAACTAATCTAATTTAATCCTCTATATATATCACCCCCAGGGCTTTCCACTCAAAACCGAAGTCTCCCCTTTAAGCAGTCTTGATTACACTATAATTATACCACGCTTGTAGCATAACTGTATAGTATGAAAATCAAAGCCGTTCCGTTTACAAGCGATGCTCATAATTACACCCTGTAAATGACTGTAACTGTAATCGCTTATCACTGTAATCGCTTGTAAATGTAATCTCGTAATCCGTGTGTGTAACTGGAATCGCGTGTTTTGTAACTATGAACGCTTGTGAAGTATAATTGTAACGTGTCTTTAAAAAGGTTAGATTCTTTAAGGGGATTCTTTCTTTTTCACTTCCTTAAAATCGAAAACTATTCAAGAAGATGATGCCTTTTCCAGTGTTTCGGTTTCGTTTTCTTCACATGGAAATTGGCCTGCTTAAGCAGCCGGTTTCGTGTTATGGAAAGTGGCGTGCTTAAGAAGCCAGTTTCGTTTTCTCATTATGGAAAGTTGCATGCTAAAGAAACCGGTTTCGTTTCCTCAATATGGCATTTGGCCTGCTTAAGAAGCTGGTTTCGTTTTCTTAGTATGGAAAGTGGTCTCTTTAAGAAGCTGGTTTCGTTTTCTGAGTATGGCAATTGGCCTCCTTAAGAAGACGATTTCGTTTTCTTAATATGGAAAGTGGCATGCTTAAAAGACTGGTTTCAATTTTTTAAATTGTATGTTGCACGTTCAAACGGACGCACGCTATCTCATAAAATCTAAAGCAAGGTTGCGGGGGATTTCAACTTCAATTTCGCAAGCCTGGCAGCAGTCGGCTAAACAGAATGAGTTTCGGTTTCAATTTCGCAGGAGCTGTCGCTTTTAATAAAGTCCGAGAAGTCCGTAAACGATACGCAGTTGGTCGATGAAACCCAGGAGATGCACAAGATCCACAAGAGGTCCTTCATGGATGAGCAGGAGTTCTACCTTTACAAGTACATCCAGTCAAGCATTCCACCGTTGAGCGTCGACCAGCAACTCGGAATCGTGAAGCAGAAGAAGCCGAGCATAAAAGTGACGATCTTCGCCGGTCGACTGCCGCATTACTACATCTGGAACATGTTCCTACTCATGGTCAGTCGTGCATTGACCTAGAACATGTTCCTACTTATGGTCAGTCATGCATTGACCTGGAACATGTTCTTACTTATGCGTTAACCTAGAACATGTTCCTACTTATGGTCACTCATGCATTGACCCAGAACATGTTTCTACTCATGGTCAGTAATAATTCATTCATCTGAAACGCGTCTTCAGTCATGCATTCACCTGGAACATAATCATACTCATGGCCAGTCATGCATTTAATTGCATTTAATCGCTCTCTTGAGACACAGAATAACTCACAAACTATAGATGATACTATAAACACATTTACGGTCCATTAGGTCCACCAATACAGGAGGAGACTCGAAGCTATCCAAAGGCTTTGGAAGTTACACAAAGACCGTACTCGTTGCCATGGAACCGTGTTTATTCCGGATATTTCTATAGCGCCTCTCAAAGTCTACTACTACTCAGAGGCGCTCCCGACTACAACATTTGATACTGTGCCGGAATTTTCACGCCGAAGCGCCACGACCAATTGCGAGTGAAGGACTTGCCCAAGGTCCGTACGCAGCGGCTAGAGTGGGATTCGAACCTGCAACCCTCCGATCACAAGGCGCCAAACTTACCACTGAGCCACAACGCCCCACAAAGATGATACTGCTATAGAAACCGTGTTCGTTGCCATGGAAACCGTATTCGTTGCCATGGAGACCACATTCTTTGATGACTTGTGGTGTACTTTCCAGGCCCTACATTACGCGTCTCCACACATACTTATGTATATACATGCATACCAGGTACAGCCTCAATATATATATATATGTATATGTATTACATACATACATGCATACATACATACATACATACATACATACATACATACATACATACATACATACATACATACATACATACATGTATACATACAAACATACATGCATACATACAATACATACATACATATGCATGTATATATATATATGTATATATATATATATATATGCGAAATGTTATCCCACTCTAGCCGCTGCGTACGGACCTTGGGCAAGTCCTTCACTCGCAATTACTCGTGGCGCTTCGGCGTGAAAATTCCGGCACAGTATCAAATGCTGTAGTCGGGAGCGCCTCTGAGTAGTAGTTGACTTCGAGAGGCGCTATAGAAATATCCGGAATAATAAATATATACTTACTAACAGATCAGGTATAGACTTATTGGTTTTACCTGTACGTAAGTATGTATGTTTTGCTGTATGTACGATGACATTTCATGCGCCCGCCTGGAACGTACATCACAAAAGCACGTGTACGAATGCGGTCTCTATGGCAACGAATACGGTTTCCATGGCAACGAACACGACATCGGGTAACTTCTGAAGTTTGGATGCCCTTGAATTCTCGTCTACCGGACCTTCGAACCCTTTGGATCGGTCTTCCACTTAGAGTATATATACGTGTAGTGTTACATCTCCCGTTGCTATAGTGCACTTCTTCGTCGGATGCGTTAGTCAGTCATGTAGGTTGTTATGGAAACCTCATCCCCATTGCCATAGAAACGCAATTTCGTTGACCGGAAGTGTGTTCCTCTGTGTGCGCAGAACGTCATCATAATTCTGTCGTTCACGAGCTTCGGGATAGCTGTGCAGTTCGTTCCGAATCGACTCCAACTCTGCTTCGTTCTCGTCCTAACGGCTGTTACGTTCAAGAACCTGGTCAACGCTCAAATACCGAAGATATCCTACTTCACCTACCTTGTTAGTACACATGCGTACATACATACATACATACATACATACATACATACATACATGCATACATACATACATACATACATACATACATACATACATACATACATACAGATATACATACATACATACATACATACATACATACATACATACATACATACATACATACATACATACATACATACATACATACATACATACATACATACATACAACCATACATACATACATGCATACATACATAGTATGTATGCATGTATGTATGTATGTATTATATACATACATACATACATACATACATACATACATACATACATACATACATACATACATACATACATACATGCATACATACATACATACATACATACATGCATACATACAATACATACAATACATACATACATGCAATACATACATATATACATATATGCATGCATACATGCATACAAAACATACATGCATCTATACATACATACAAAAATACATACATAGGCCTACATTCATGCAGACATAATGTAAACACAGCCATGAGCATACATGCATATGGACAGACAGACAGACATATAGAGACACAGACAGACAGACAGACAGACAGACAGACAGACAGACAGACATGCAATTAGCTGTTACGATGACATGTGTTGACGTCGTAGGATGTCTACGTACTAACGATGACGATCGTCTTGGCTTCCATCTCGTGTTGGCATGGACTGATGACCCGTGTGCCAGAGAAGATCAAGGTGTTTGTCGATCATATGGGTCTCCTCGGTATAGCTATATTCTACCTCCTCTTCCACGTGATCTTCATCTCCGTCGTGCTCGCAAAGGTACATGCCCATTGCCCATGTTTATACGTGTATGTATGCCTGGAAGTATGTCTGCATGTATCTGTATATATGTATGCATGCACGTAAGTATACGTGTGTATGCGTATGTAGGCCTATGTATATAATGTATGCATGCATGCACGTATACGTATGCATGTGTATGTATGAAGGTGTGTATGTATGTATACATGCATGTATGTATAGATTTGTGGTCATAGAGAACCTGAGAAAGTAATCAGAATAACAGAATGCAAGAACAGATGAGAAACAATTTAATTAAATTAATTACCTTTTACCTACTACACTATAAACTCGATATACGTAACGCTGTCCTTGGAAGCCAAATTTTAAGAACTGCTTCATAACGAGGTTGTAAATCGTATTATTGTAATTGTAATTAGTAACTTCTGTTGCGGCGGTGTCTCATTCACAAGGCATCAACCGATGGCACACCAAAACCAAGCAGTAATCAGGTCAATATCCAGAAGATCAGTCCATAGTAAAAGAACTTTGACGTTAGCAAGCGAATACAACGCGCCACAGATTATAATTGCTTTCGCCTGTGTGGCGCTATACAAATTTTCCGATTACATTTAGAAAATAACGATTACAGTGAACGCTTTGTTCTTACTCAGCCTTACAGTAAACGGCGCCAAATGCAAAAGAATGAAATAGCGTACGAGGTAAGTTGAAATCTAAATTGTAATTTAAAATTTATATAGCGCCTCTACACCGGTCAGTCGTCGTCGTCGTCGGCGCTCCTGACCCAACGCTGGAAAACCAGGAGAGAAGAAAATGTGTTTTCAAGCGCTCACGGAATATCTGCTACAAAGTTTTAACAGAGACGATCGCACAGGTGATTCACCTGGTGGCCTCACCTGGTGGCCTCACCTGGTGGTCTCACCTGGTGGCCTCACCTGGTGGTCTCACCTGGTGGCCTCACCTGGTGGCCTCACCTGGTGGTCTCACCTGGTGGCCTCACCTGGTGGCCTCACCTGGTGGCCTCACCTGGTGGTCTCACCTGGTGGCCTCACCTGGTGGCCTCACCTGGTGGTCTCACCTGGTGGCCTCACCTGGTGGCCTCACCAATAACCAAAGACGTAGCCACACGGAGGCAAGAGTCTACTTGCTTTCTTAGATTTCAAAAATTTTCCGTGGGTTATACCTCAGCACCCCTACTACACCTGGATGTCTCCCGGAGTTTCCTCCTCTTGAACTTAAGTCTGGCTACGTCGGTACCAATTAATTTAGGTAGTGTAATGTAAATTTTTGAAATTTCCTAGCGTCACACGACGGCGCCTACCCCCCTCCCACCCCATCTGAAATGAGATAAAATATAAAAACCCCCACCCCATCCCCCACCCCACTGTGGTCGACTTATATATGAGAGGCTCAGAAGTCACTGAGAACTGTAAATTTATTTATCATATACATCAGCGTCATGCATGGTAAACCCGCTCCCCCCCTTTGGCAACCGTGGTAGATCGCTCTCCCAAACCTATGGGTGACAAAGGCCTACATTGAAGCGGACTGCGGCGGTGAAGGATCTCACCCGATCAATTCATTGAAAAACTGCAGGGTCGAGGCCACACAGTCAGCAACGTAACTAGGATTTTTCGTTTGGGGGGGGGGCTTAAGCCTTGAGCATGGCAACATTTATACAGTGTTCATACGAATTTTAGCCGTAAGCATACAACGGCCTGACTTGTTTGGGGGGGCTTCAACTTCGTTTGGAGGGCTTAAGCCCCCCCCCCAAGCCCAACGCTAGATACGTCCCTGCACACAGGGTTGAGGCCATACAGTCGCCCTATAAAAAATGTATAGGGCCTATTTACAGTCTTGTTGTCAAGACCTTAAACCTCAAGACCAAGACCAAGACTTTGAACCTCAAGACCAAGACTTTGAACCTCAAAACGAGACCAAGACCCAAAAAATCACTTCATATCCAGATTGCTATTCCTTACTAAAAAAATTGTCAAGTCGAAATAGATGTAGGCCTATTCGCTATTTTTAATGAAAATGTGAGTCTTTTTTTATTCAAGCAAAACAACTTTAAATGCAGACTGCAGAGAATTCCGAATTCATATTTACAAAAGTCCTTCATGCGAAATGTTATCCCAAATGCCTGTTGCATCTTATAAAAACCAGTTCGCTCAGCATTTTCTGACCAAGACGTGACCTGTGGGCCGGATTAAAGTGGTGTGGGAACGCTGGGAACGGCGTTCCCACTGCTCTCGAAATTCTTTGCCTGCGTTCCCACTGCTCACGCATGCGTTCCAATGAGACTCTTCTTTGGCGTTCGCACTGCTCACCCAAACCACTTTAACCACTGCCTGTGGGGCCTCATAAAAATTCTGCCATGTTAAAAATGCGTTCTACAGGTGCTGATATCGCTGGCACGCAAAGAAGCTTTACGAGCACCGGATTTAAATGTACAAATCGTGAGTCTGTTTTGAAATCATTCAATGTTGAAGAACCGTAGGCCTAAGTCAAAATAATCGTCCAAAAAACAGTAAAGCTCATTCGCACCATGTGTAGGCTATTGTATTAGTAATTATTGGATAAATTTCTACAATTCTTACGTTTTGTTATATGACTGTTCAATGATGTTCATATTGAAAAAAGTCTTGGTCTTGAAAAATCAAGACCAAGACTTTGAACCTCAAGACCAAGACTTTTGGTCTCAAGACCAAGACCAAGACTTTTGATCTCAAGACCAAGACCAAGACTTTTAAAAACGAACTCGAGTGCACTTGAGACCAAGACCTTGGTCTCGAGGACAACAAGACTGCCTATTTAGGCCTACATTTACATATTCAAGTCAGCCTATATACAAGAACCGTTTTAAGGAGTTTGGGGCCCTAGGCACAATCCGCACAAACCCCAACTAACTTTAAACGTAACCCGATTTCCGCCTCAATCTTTCAGTCTCGTATATATAGAGTATTGCATTAATGCATTGCATGTGCATATGTGTCATTTTGTTAAATGTAGTAATATAGTATTATTGCTAAACTCGTACTAACACAGCTAGCACAGCAATCTTTGTGCTACAAGTGTACAATAAAAGTTTAGTTTAACATACGTCTCAGTTTCCGTTGTCAATTTGTTATAGGCCTACAAATTGAAAGTGAGATTGTAATGAGTTATAAATGTTTGCTATAAGTAGCCTACATGGATTGTGACTATATGTCACGACATTTTCCTACAAACATCGCTTTCGTGGTTTGCTCTGAGTTAAGTCTCTTATAACGCGCTGATTTTGTTCCTCTATTCCTTTTATAGGGCAAGTACTCTGAGGCGTTGAAGGCAAGGACTCAAGTCCCTCAACCAAAGAAATCGAAGTCCGCCGTCTAAGCTAGAGTAGTCGAACTGTGCGTCTAATTATTACAAGAAAAATTGTGTTTGTAATAGGAAAAAATCTGCTGCGTGAAGGACAAAACGGAATCTGCGCTGGCGTGTGAGCGAATCAACGTATCGGGTCCCAGTCAGTGTTTAGTGGGAATGGACATTTTCAAAGCTATTGCGTCCGTAGACATTCGATTCATGACTGAAGGGGCAGATGCACGGGTGCACGGACTCTATCTGATAAGGACAATACGAGCATTGGGAGTAGCCTACATAATTATGGCCTCTGAGGTTTGGGTTTAGGCTATGCCTATTTATTTTTCCCAGTTTTGGTCGCAATGCTAAACTTCGTGTTGGCCTAATGCTTTGTGTCAATTAATTTTGAATAAATGCGCCGAAATATTAAAGTATAACTTTTCTGTACATTTACTGTTAAAGCTAGTGGGATTAAAATGGTTAAAGGACATATACTACCCAGGACTGGAAAGTTCTTATTTAACTTTTGTTAGGGGCCATCCATATATTACGAACGCATGGAGCGGAAGGGTAACCGAAATGTATGTGCTTGCGTATGCTTGCGTATGGAGGGGGGGTCTACTGATAATGTACGTACGCATAGGAAACGGGGGGCTTCAAATTGATTGGCCTTCAAGTGAGCTAGAGTTCAGTCCTTCCAACTATCCGGTACCACCATGCAGAGGAAATAGGACTGTGGGAGTGGTGTTACTTGTATGCCACCTTACCTCTGAACGCTGTTAAACTATCACACAACTCAGCAGTGAGTCCATGGATTACTCATCCTTCAATCTGGCCTAAAGTGCAGACAGTCGCTGCCTGGACCTGTAGTACTGACATATTCTGCAGCTGGTCTTGGGGGCGGGGTGCGTCAACCGTACGTACGCAGGTAGGGGGGGGGGGTACGTGTGCGCACATGGAAGGGGTCCACTTTCTCGGATTTTTGCGTACGTAATATATGGATGGACCCTAATTACTAGTTGAAGCGCAGACGTCTGGCGAAAAGGAAACAGATAATAGGATTGCGTCTTTTTGGATATAACGAATGCATTGCAGTTATTATAAGGCACATAGGCGTAATTTGTGGGGGTACGAGGGGTACCCGTACCCCCCACTTTTTGGACTGGGGGGTACTGTACCCCACACTTTTAAACAATGCCAATCAATATTTTATTATTGTGCCTTCCCAGAGAACGCAATCTCCGCCAAAAGTATGAAAGTGCTTAGATACACAGGTATATCGAGAGCCAAAACTAATGAGAATACAGTATACTGGCAGGGAATATGTTCAAAATGGTTGTCATGCGAAAAACGAAAGTGGATAAGAAATTGGTACCTCCCACTTTTTAGACCAAGGTATTGGTACCCCCCACTTTTTAGGCTAAAGTTACGCCCCTGATAAGGCCTATCTATGAAGAAAAATCGACGAATATATGCAGGAGCCTAACTTTGGTCTAAAAAGTGGGGTACCAATTTCTTACATACACGAAGCAAGGAGGAGATTGCGATCACCGGGAAGGCACAATAACACAATATTGATTGGCATTGTTAAAAAAGTGGGGGGTACGGTACCCCCCAGTCCAAAAAGTGGGGGTACGGGTACCCCTCGTACCCCACTTAAATTACGCGTATGAGTATATGTAATTGCGGAGTAAGAAATTAACTGCCTGTGGAGATTTAAAAACCATATTTTGGCTAAAGTCCGGTGTAAAATTACATGTGGTGCACACTGCACACTGCACACGTGTGGATAATGAAACGTATAGGCCTACTGGATATGTAATTTTTAGGCTATACAAGTATCCATGCATTAATTCCTCTATAAGATTATAGATTCTTTGGATTAATCGATTGCTCTTTCAATGTGATGTAGTTCCCCGAAATGTTATGTAAATCTCCGAAATCTCTCAGCGCCACACAAATAAAACCATGTCAGGGAGACCAAATTATATACACCGGCGCTATATCAAATCAAACACGCAAAAGCCAGGCTGCCTTGTTTGTTCCGGTGCCAGGTCAGAGTCCGGGGAGGTCAAGCCGAACAGAGAATCGGTAATGATGGTGGTTGCGTGGTGGCGCAGGAATGGAATCAGGATAGGGATAGCTTGAAGAGTTCGGTTTATAATGACAACATTCATACGGAGAATTTTATAGCGCCTGATAAGGTTATCTACTTAGAAGCACAACAACCAGGCTTCAGACGCTATCGCGTGACTGCTTGATTTAGATCATGGGTACATACACTCTGGACAGTAGCGGCTTTATTCTAAACTAAGTCTACTTAAAACATGGAAGAGTTGCGGAAATAAATACACTTACACCAAAGATCTTAGAGTCTAAGATCTTTGCTTACACTAGATGAACTCTGCATTTTTGGCGCGTAGGTAGCGAATTAAAAATATGAAGGAAGTTCACTTACCATAGGTAATCTCAATTAATCAATTATAAGAACGCAACAATGAAATTAAATATTTCTACTAAATTATAGGTTATGAGAAATGTTATACTTTGTAACTGCAAGTGTCAGAGCAAGGATATTGAGTCGAAGGGTTGTAGAATTACGTCATCAACAAAACTGATCGATAATTTTGTGATATGTCATCTGTTGTATTTTCAAGTGTTAACGATGAGACGTTTCTCCTCTAATAGAAGACAAGGTTTTAAATTTTGTAATTATGAAATTTCAGCATTAATCGCTAGGCTAATAGCAGTACTTGTAAGGGAGTAAGTGGGGACATACTGAAGTTTGCAGAAACGGAGTTTGACCTATTAGCCGGGCAATTAATTTCAAAACAAATGCAGGTGTTTTGTGTTGCTGTGTGCACGTTGGAAGAACTTGATAGTAAGCGCAAAACGCTGAACTTCTATAGCACCGAAAAACGCACTGCAAAAGGGAACTAGCTTTTTCACTACCGTGCCAACAATACACAGTCAACCAGACGAGTTTGGTCACGTGATATCTCGATTCAAGCCAGAGGTCAGGCAGAGTTTTACTGGTGTTTGGAGGAGATCGGGAAGGAAAGAATCGTGGTAGGATTATTTGTGAAAACAAATGGCAAGAGTAAACGTCTCCACTTATAGAGTGCATAGGAATCTATAAAAAGAATGAAAGACTGTTGAACTGTAGCGTCTATTCACTTGCGCTACAGATTAAGATTTGCCGAATCTGCAGACTTAATAAGTGCTGTAACCAGATAGATAAATAAATAAATAAACGATCTTGAGTGTGTGTTCCTAATTCAAGAGTGAATTTGATTTTTTGTTTGACATTTGTTTAATTGAATTTTTATGGGGCAGGATGCCAGAGGCAATGTTCCAGTCTTTAGGATTCAGTCGCAGGTTCAGACCCTCGTGTGTCATGTTCTGTTGGTTTTATGTTACGTGAATGCATGTTGTTATTTCCGAATTTATTTAGCGCCAGTATCTAATGACCAAGTATCAACGGCGATCATGTACAATCGGGGTGCCTAACCCTAGCCCTGAATTTTTAAATCCAGCTTCCACTCGCAGGCATAGCTTTTTTAGTTGCACAAATACACAGGCTACACTTACCGTAACCCTAAGCCCTAACCGACCCTCACGACGCTTACCCTGACCCTAACCGACCCTCACGATGCAAAGACACCCACCCAGATAATACATAGACACCCTGATTGTACATGTTCGCCGTATCAACAGATCACGCGGAGAAACTATGCATGAAGGACTCCAGGTCCCTACAGCGTAACTATTTAACGGGAGGCTCGAACCGACAATCCTGCAAGACGAACCAATGAACTGCCATGTCACATTGACCCAGTTGCTGCAAATGCTGCGGCCGAAAAACCTTGACACTGTGATTTACTGAATGACTTTTGCTTTTAGTTAAACGACTGGAAGTACATGATCAATAATCGCTCGATATGATATCAGGACTCGTGTCAGGATTCCTTCGGCTGACGGTTTCGTCCGCCAGTCTGCCGTCGGCAAATGTACTTCAGACAACTAGCAGGTATAGAGTATTTTGTATGTGCAGGTGTCCTCTGTCATTAGTTTGCATTGTTATCTGTACATCCACGCCATCTTTCAACTGTCGACAGGAATCTGTGGGTTGGCTCCACGTGCTCGCATGGGCTCGTCACGATCGAACAAAATGGTCTTCAGGCGTTTGTGGAAAAGAGAGGCTGAGAAGCTCACATCGCAGGCAGTGTTTAATCTAGACACCTTTTGGGGGAAATTCCTCCCCCCAGGATCTATGTTTCCCCCAGAGGCCAGTAATATTTTAATGTAGACACCTTTTGGGGGGGGGAATTTCCCCCCAGGATACATGTTGCACTCCCCCAGAGACGAGTAAACGAGTAATATAAGAATAAAATTACAGAATAAGATATCTCAATTCCTTAAAAAGGTCATTAAAAAAGTGGGATGAATTACAAAAAAAGTCATCAAGTTATTTTCAAGATGAAATTCGTTGGACGTTGGAAGACGGATGAAATTTCCCCGAAATTTCCCCCAAAAAGGTCGCCTTTGTTGGTCCCCCCGACAAACCTTGTTTCCCCCTCAGAAGAGGGGGGACTAGATTAAACACTGCATGGCAGGTTGTCAGGCTTGTAAATGTCTCTTGAGCTGTCTGTGGTGAAACAGTATGTGTGTATAATGGTAGACTGTACCAGGAGGATGGAAGTCTAAAATGGATCTTGTAGGTCAGTTGGCTGATCTCAATTCAGAGGTGTCGGATTTCAGATCCAGCTGAATTTGACCACGATACGGTACGAACAGTGCTAATGGGTAGCGACTGTACGCAATTGTCAGATCTGATTTTCTGCTCTGAACAGGTTTCTCTCGGTGACATCATGTCTCAGCCGGAAGCTGGATAACCACGCCCACCCTCCGTACCTTCTGCCGAGCAACAAGAACAAGAGATGGGTCGAGCTGAAACCGTTTAACGAGCTGTACGAATACACGACCAAACCGCTTCCGTTTCCGAAAACGGGAGGAAGAGGACCCAATGGTAGGAACATGTCCTTCATTTTCTGTTGCTGTTGATCCTATGTACAGCAGAACATATATATAAGTGGCATATATGCCACTTAATTATATCATAAATTCTGGTGTATGAATTTATTGCAAAACAAATACTTTTATATGAATTTTGTCATAATTGGATCCCAGAATGAATTCCAAGTAAGATTGCAAATTATTTATAATATCCTGTAGAAAATCTTGTCTCAGAGTAATATGGTGGATATGGCCTTCAACGGTTACATTGTCAGAGGACTCCATTGTGCTCCTTTTGTTATTACTGTCATTAACGATTCTATTATAACTGCCAGTACTGCAAGTACCAGTAATACAGATACCATTAATACAGTAATGTAACCATTTCTCTGACTAGTAATTACTGCTACCAGAGCTGCTGTTGCTGCTACTACTTATAATAATACTAATACCATAAATGTTGTTATTGTTACTAATTGTTACTACTACTAGTATTTAATACCAATACTTCTGTAGTATTAATGTTGTTACTGCAGCACAGAATGTTTTAGTACTGTGGGTAATAACTAGTTGTCTCTTTTTAGGGCGGATTTGGAATCATCGTCGCGGTGGTGGTCGCAAGCGTGTGTTCCGCATGATCGACTGGGTGCGCTGCCACGAAACAGACGGACCGACGAAGACGGAAAAGGTGGATCAGATCCTGGAGGATATGAACCGGAGCGCACGGATTGCACTTGTTGCCACGGGCGAAAAGAAACGATACGTTATCGCAACGCATAACATGAAACCAGGAGATCTTATCCAGTCAACGCAAGTGTTGACGCGTTCACCTAGTAAGCTTTTTGGTCTAAATGAGTCAACTGTAGTGTTGATGCATTCACCTAGTAAGCTTTTTGATCTAAATGAGTTAACTCTAGTGTTGACATGTTCACCTAGTAAGGCTTTTTGGTCTAAATGAGTCAACTCTAGTGTTGACATATTCACCTAGTAAGGCTGTATGGTCTAAATGAGTTATCTGTAGCATATCAGTTAATGAATTTCAGATCCAACAACTCCAATTCAGTTGACAATTTGATAGGAGCAGGACGCTGAAAAAAAAGAACTGTTATTAATAGCTTGTAAGAGTCCGATTTTCGCATTTCTGTGCAACTTTGAGCATGTGAAGAAGTTTTTAAAAATAATCATCATAATAATAACGTTGCTTCCCAATTGTTTCTGGCTATGGAACCCTTTTGATCTGAAAATATTTTGACTTAACCCCAACTTAAACACAACGTAATCTTGCATAATCGTTTTAAGCAGTAATGTGGTATGTTTTATCCATAACAGATTACAGCAGAAATGATTTTTTAAATGAATTTTTCCCGCAGAATCCTTCACCTCGGAGTCTGATTTGTAATATAACAACACGTTCAAACAACACTTATCTTATATCCTCGCAACCCTTGTCTTCCCCTCACAGAACCCTAAGGGTTGCGTGGAACACACTTTGGGAAATGCTGAGTCGTACAATGCCACTAATGTCTTTGTAGTTCGGCCAAGTGAGGGTGATTCACACCCCCTCGGATCGTTGCCACTAGGAACCCTCGTCAGCTGCGTCGAACAGTTTCCTGGGGCCGGTGGACGTATGGCAAGTGCCGCTGGTGTTTCCGCCCAACTCGTCAGGAAACAGGACGGTCTATGCGTCGTTCGGTTGCCATCCAAGCGTGAAGTCATACTGCAGCCAACCTGCACGGCCACGGTTGGCCGGGTTTCAAACGTTGACCACAACAAGCGCGTCATTGGCAAGGCTGGTGCCAATCGCTGGCTTGGAATTCGGCCTCGCAGCGGTCGTTGGCACCGGAAGGACGGATACTGCGGCCGGAAGATAAAGGGTATCAAGGATGCGATTGTGTATACGAAGCCACGTCCGCCGAAACCGAAGACGCAGTTCTTCAACCTTCCCTTTGCCCCGGGCATCTACGAATCGCGGCTCTTCAGTAGGTGAAAAGGTGTAGACATTTCATGGGTTCAGAGTTTGAACTTTGTAAGAAACATACTACTGTCTGGTCGTGTGAATCTTTCACTGATAGGTTTGTTAGTTTCTGATACTGGTCGTTAGTTTCTGATACTGGTAATGGGTACTGGAAAATGTGTTCTGGACCTTGTACTAAAATAACCTGGTTCCAGCCAGAGGATAGAATGAGTTGATTCTTGTATGATTCAGGGCAAAAACGAACTGATTTGGTGAAGCATTTGTTGTTATTCAAACATTTTGAGCAATTAAACTGTTGAGCAGTTCCCATATCCCTTTAAAAAAGGATCTTTACAAAAGAGCCGCCACAAATATGGCAACATGCTTCATTGTAACACAAATTTGAAGGTTTGGGACGCAGCACCAAGTCTAATTCCGCTTTCGAAGTTTACCTGATTTTGAACAGAGTGGTTCTTACAGTGCTGTCATGGAAACATGGAAAGCTGTGGATACCGGTCTGTAAAATGGTCCTTGAAAATTAGTTTTCAAGTTATAAATGAAAATTATTAATTAAAAATTGCAAGGGTGATGTACTCAAGTAACATACGAAAAATTGCTTCAGAAATACATGTATTGTTAATCTATGTAAAAAGTTAGTTCTGCAACAAAACCCCCTTCAATCCCGATGTTCTATGCATGTACCTCCGAGCAGGTGAAACATGAAAAAGTACACGAAAAAGTTTCTGCCGGTCCCTGGCTTAAAAAGGTTTACAAACCACTTACAATAAATATTTATTAATTGACATATTATTGAGCTGTAGCAGAAAACAATGTTCGTGTATAAAGATCAGCTCTATTTAACGACAACAGTATCTATGCAACGAGTTACGAATTGTGCTGTGACTACAATCGACTTGTCAAACTTAACTAAACAAAGTTACTTAACTTTAATTATGCAATTAATTGACTAAGACCTGAGCGATTAATTTGTAGATTAATATACAGAAATGCATGTTAATGTTAAACAGGAATTAAGTTACCGGTATGCAGAGCTACTCGGGATGTTAACATTTGCATAATCTGCAACAAGAAAACATATGAAATAGCTACCGAAGTATTAAGACGATGTTACAGTTGTACAAAACAGGTGGGGTGTTAATGCTCGCTGAACATGGTGGTCTTCCAAGTAATGTCTGTCTGTTAGATATTCCACATTTCAGCATCATAGGTTCATATAAAAGGCACTGTGCAAGTGCTGCGACAAGTACAGATAAAACAGTAAAAGATTACACACAGCACCATTTAAAGCTCACTACGTGGAACCGCTTGCATAGGGATTATCCATAAAATACGTCCACAAAACCTTTTGCCACCTCCTTCCCAAGTCTGCATCTGGCGGATGTCCACAACTGTGGACATCCGCACTCCAGTACAGTGCTAAGGCCTCTGTTGGCTATCCTCTTGATTGTGCTATGGCTAAGGGGCCGTCCACATATTACGTACGCACTGAGGGGGGAGGGGGTCGGATTTTGCGTACGGGTGCGAACGGGGGGGAGGGGGGGACAAAAGTGTACGTACGCAAAATAAATTTCTAATTATGACGTCCACATTAGCCTATTTATAACTCTGTATTGTCCTATAGTCGTCCGATGGCATTTTATTACATTATATAAAAGCCATGTGCAGTTATTCTGTGCTGTGAACGAGACACCTATAATTTGTCTATATTGGCCCTCACTCATCCTTCAATCTAACCTAAAGCTAAAGTGCAGACTTTCGAGACACTTTCTGGTCTTCGGGGGGGGGGGGGGTGCGTCAAGTGTACGTACGCGGGGGGGGGTGTGGAAGAAAGTACGCTTGCGAACAGGGGGGGAGGGGGGTCAAATTTTCCCGGATTTTTGCGTACGTAATATATGGATGGCCCCTAACTGTGCTACGGAGTAGGGTACTTCGATATTTCCACATCCAGCAAAGGAACTCTTAATGAGACCCAGCGCATTACAGCTGCTTTGGGCTGTACAGAAATAACTATATACCCAACTCCGATGTGGACAACCCCACTGTGCATAACCCCCAACCCATGTCCACATTTAGGTGAACCTCTCCACACTCTACAAATTGTAGACTATGGACGACCCCATATTTTTCGTACAAGATGACAGTTTTAAAATCAAATCAGTTTTCAAGCAGTGATTGTGTAAGGACCTTGAGAAAGTCCTTCACTCACAGTTGAAATTAGGTCAATATCAAGTACAGTTGTATCATATTTATTGTAAGTCTCCCAGGAACCTGGAGCTCATGACCGTCAGTTGGTACAGATTGACAAGGAACTTAGTTCCACGTTGACTGTTCCATCCAGGAACAGGGATCTCAAGGCACCGAGGTACATGCAACCAGCAACGATTGCGAAAGGCCCTACACTGAGCTCGATCCAGCCGAAACCACCAGTGAAAAATTACGGGCAGTCCAAATCTGGGCTGCAGCAAACAACCAGGATGTTAACACTTTAGCGATGAGCTGCATTGGTTTCCCAGTCGCTTTTAGTACACTCTCATCAGTAAACTGTTAAGACACTTAAAAATGTTTAAATGTGCCAGTGTTTCAACTTTTTCTCACAGTCCCTGGGTTTGAAACCCAGTAACGAATTAGCAGCAGTTCTACTGTTACTCCATGCTTCGGTTATTTATTTATTTATTCCGGATATTTCTATAGCGCCCCTCGAAGTCTACTACTACTCAGAGGTGCTCCCGACTACAGCATTTGATACTGTGCCGGAATTTTCACGCCGAAGCGCCACGAGCAATTGCGAGTAAAGGACTTGCCCAAG
Source organism: Allolobophora icterica (assembly GCA_963556255.1). Classification (NCBI taxonomy): domain Eukaryota; kingdom Metazoa; phylum Annelida; class Clitellata; order Crassiclitellata; family Lumbricidae; genus Allolobophora; species Allolobophora icterica. Next base: position 44,710,717 of record OY744615.1, read on the forward strand.
GTCCGTACGCAGCGGCTAGAGTGGGATTCGAACCTGCAACCTTCCGGTCACAAGGCGCCGAACTTACCACTAAACCACCACGCCCCACACCACGCCCCACATGGTTAGCATCCAGCAACTCACTGGTTAACACAAAATCACTTGAAAACTATTATAGTACATTTAAATTGCCCTTAACTATTTTACAATCAATGCCTGTAGCACATAAAATCATCGTAAACAAACGGGAACAGTTTAAAATGCCATCATTGAAATATGTCAATATACATACATCCTGTGAAATAAACACGTTATCTTAACAATGCAGACCACGCAACGTACTGCAGAAATGAGGAACTTTGGAAAACTACAAATGCCTTGGAATTTCACCAAAGTCTCACAGCTTCAAAGGATTCAAGTACAGTGTTGACCCTTTAGCACACTTCTGGTTTACTCGCCATTCTGTTTTGCTGTGGTCGGCCCATCCTCCAGGAACAAGCTGCCTAACACCCTGCTTCTCAGCCTCTTTTTGCCTCCTTTCCACAAATGCTTGAAGACCATTCTGTTCGATCGTGGCTCCATTGTGTTAGGTGGGGAGCAGGGGCGGATCCAGGGGGGCCAATCCGGCCATGGCCCACCATTTGAAATTTTTGCTTATTTACACAGGCGTTTTCTGATGTTTTTATGATGTTTACACAGGCGTGCCCCCCCACCCCCCCGTGAGCGTGGATGAGTCAAATGTACACAGACGTGTAGGATGTGAAGACATTCAAAAGGTCAATGACTAAAAAAAAGGTCATTAACTTTTTGGGAGATGAATTCCCAAAAGGTTTTTTGGTGGTCGGTGCAATTTTTTGCCCCACCCCCCTGAAAAACTTTCTGGATCCGGCCCTGGTGGGGAGTGCCTCTGCTGAGTCTTTCTTGAACTGGTGCTACATAAATCTACCATTACCAGTGGTGTTATGTCCCCCAAAGCTATGCTATACCGATCAACACCTCGTACAAGAACTGCCGCATAGTGCTACATATTGACCTTTCCAGCATTACCCCTTTCTACGTGCATTCTGGTTTACACACTATATCATGAAGCATACATACACCTGATGACTTCGCGTTGACGAGTCCGCATTTTACCCTTCTCTGTTGAAGTGCTGCCTATGTTTCTGGCCTGGCTTCCAGATCCTCGGCAGATTTCTAGATTCCTGCAGCACTGTATATCACCAGCTGGAATTTTTCTAAAAGCAACGCCGCATCCAGTGCAACTGTCCTTCGTCTCGAGTCACAAAAGCTTTATTGCATTAGGTTTCCGTTTGAAGCGCGTTTGATTGCAACCAACCCGGTCAATCGTACGTGAAGCCACTTCGGAAAAACCTGCGATTGTCTTGTGCGATTGCTCGCCGACACGTAGATCGCACACAGAGTGTCACGCGTAACAACATTCCCGTAACAAGTACCCCGCGCTTCTGAATTTCTTGCGTGACACGCTTTCCTACGTCGCCGGGTTTGAACTCTCCAGCATTTCCAGGAGGAACGAGTCCAACGGAGTCGTTCCTACGAGCTTGATGAAGAAGAGATGTTCGATGAACTTGAGCCCGATGCTGCGAAGCGCAGGCAACCGTAGCAACAGCTGTGCAAAGCGACACGTGTCGTCCGGGTACTGCAGGCGACAGTACTCGTCGAGGGACGCGTAGACTTTGTCGCGAAGCGATTCGACCAACCCAACGGACTTGAGGTCCTTGGCATCTGAAACGGTAAAACAGTTGCCTCAGTTACAGAAGACCAGTTTTATTTATTTTTTATTTATTCCGGATATTTCTATAGCGCCTCTCGAAGTCAACTACTACTCAGAGGCGCTCCTGACTACAGCATTTGATACTGTGCCGGAATTTTCACGCCGAAGCGCCACGAGCAGTTGCAAGTGAAGGACTTGCTCAAGGTCCGTACGCAGCGGCTAGAGTGGGATTCGAACCTGCAACCCTCCGATCACAAGGCGCCGAACTTACCACTGAGCCACCACGCCCCACAGTTGGTTTTGAGATTCGTATATAATTGCTGTAGTGACCAAGCATCAATCGATGGCGCTGAGCAATTCTGAGTGAAGGACTTGCTCAAGGTCCCTACACAGTGACCATCTCATGGGAGGAGGATCGAACCCATACTCTCTACGTTACAAGGCAAGTGCTCTAACCAGTTGGCCACTGTGTCCCACAACACAATGCTAACCATGAAAGGCAGCTTTTGGTATGAAGCATTAGCGAATTCATTTTTCTTAGCCTCGGCATATGAAGGTGGGCAGCCAGTCCTTTCCCGCGCCATCTCATCTTCCCGTTAACAGTGTACGGCCAATATACTCATTTCATACACTTCAGGTGCAAGTGAAGGACAAACCAGGAAACATCTTTCTGCCTTGGCGGTAATTGAATCCCCAACCTCTCGACTAACAGCCCAGCACACCAACCACTACACCATCGCGCTAACATGTTGCGTAGGAACTAACATGCTTCTTGCAAGCTACGAGAGACTCCAGGTAAGACTCTTACCTGAACTGCAGACAACTGTTGTTACCTGGACTGGAGAGAATTACTGTTACCTGGAAATTGTTGTTCGCTGCATCGGAAACAATTCCCGCTGCTCAGATGAAAGAGATTACCTGTACCTCGATTAAAAAATTAATTGTCACCTGGATTAGACAGAAATTATTGTCACCTGGATTGAAGAGAATCACAGCGCGCAGACATCCGAGCTCAGTCTTATCAACGTTCATATCTCGCATCTTTCCGACGAGCTCCGTCAGGACTCGGTCGAATATGATTCCAACGCCCGCTTTGTAGGCACTCGTGCGATGGATGCGCATTCCGGTCGACAGAAGAAGGCAGTCCTTGACCGCGATCGAACGATGGGAAAATCCAGCGATCAACAATTCATTCCAGCCTTAAAAGAAACAAGAGTCCAAGGATTTGTAAATAACATAACGCAACATAAACATAACATAATGTTCTGTTGTGCTATGTTATGTTGTTACGTTCTGTGTTATGTTCTGTTGTGCTATGTTCGGTTGTGTTATGTTATGTTGGTGCTGTTGTCTTATGTTGTGGTATGCTATGTTAGCATACCACAACATAAGACAACAGCACCAACCTAGCACAACATAACATAGCACAACATAACACATCAACACAATGCAACATAGCACAACATAACATAACACAGAACATAACAACATAACATAGCACAACATAACATAGCACAACATAACACATCAACACAATGCAACATAGCACAACATAACATAACACAGAACATAACAACATAACATAGCACAACATAACACATCAACACAATGCAACATAGCACAACATAACATAACACAGAACATAACAACATAACATAGCACAACATAACACATCAACACAATGCAACATAGCACAACATAACATAACACAGAACATAACAACATAACATAGCACAACATAACATAGCACAACATAACACATCAACACAATGCAACATAGCACAACATAACATAACACAGAACATAACAACATAACATAGCACAACATAACACATCAACACAATGCAACATAGCACAACATAACATAACACAGAACATAACAACATAACATAGCACAACATAACACAGCACAACATAACATAACACAACACACAACATAACACAACAACATAACACAACATAACACAACAACATAACACAACATAATACAACACACAACAGAACACAATAGAACATAATGCAACATAACACAACCGAGGTGTTAAGTGGTTCAGAAGACCTGTAACCTGTGTTAGAACCACAGCAAGTTAACCTCGAATGTTCCTTCCTAGTTCTTCTTAAAAGCCAACGCTTGCACAGGTCCTTAACCTCGAACTGTCACTTAACCTGACCTATATCTTTGGTGTGACCTATACTCGTTTTAACTCTGGCCTATCTGTGCCCTACCTTGTAACGCGAAGACTACGAGTTCGAGTCTCCTCCTCTGAGACGGTTACAGTGTAGGAACCTTGAGCAAGTCCTTCACTCACAGTTGCTCAGCGCCATCGATTGATGCTCGGTCATTGGTGCTTAATAAATGCGTAATAACAGTGCGATCATTACCAGCTCTAAGCAGCGTCACTTGGTCATCGGTGGGTAATTCCATGAAGTGGGGAATGCGCTTGGCCCAGTCGACGAGAGAGAAGAGCTGCTTGTCCGCAGACTGGCAGATGCTTGACACCGGGTCTTCTTCCGTGTCCAGGTAGCTCTCCATCTGCGGATCGACCGCCAGTTCCGCCTGGAGGATCTCTTCCACCGGCATCTCGTTGTTGGCAACTGTCGAGTTTTCCAACTCCGACTCGCACTTCTCCCGAGCGCGCTGGCGCTCCTCTTGTACGGCTGAAGCAGAGAAAGAGAGATGCGATGTTTGTACGTTGAACAGATAATGTAGAGTAAATTAATTTCTGTGCAGTGTATGTTGTGTTGCATTTGTCGATTTATGCAGCGCCTCTTCCGTAACTACTCGTGACTGCTTCTGGCACGACAGCTCCATCCTCATCATCAACAAAATCATAAGTATAACATTATTGTTATTATCATCAATCTTGAGGTCAGCTGTTTCGCAACCATGGGTTCGAATAACTGACCTCCGTTCTTTTCAGTCAAGTGTCAAATTAAGAACTGCTTAGTCCAAGTCTAGTTTAGTCCAAGTCAAGTTTAGTCCAAGTCTTGTTTAGTCCAAGTTTAGTTTAGTCCAAGTGTAGTTTAGTCCAGGTCTGGTTTAGACCAAGTGTAGTTTAGTCCAAGTCTAGTTTAGCCCAAGGCTGGTTTAGTCCAAGTCTGATTTAGTCCAAGCCTGGTTTAGTCCAAGTCTGATTTAGTCCAAGCCTGGTTTAATCCAAGTCTGATTTAGTCCAAGTCCTAGGTTAGTCCAACTCTGATTTAGTCCAATTCTGGTTTAGTCCAATTCCAGTTTAGTCCAAGTCTAGTCTAAGTTTAGTCCAAGTTTTATTATGCCTTCGTTTATACTGCTGTAGTCATGGTCTTCCATCACTTCTTTTTGCACACACAGAAATATTCAAATAAAGAAAAATGATTAAGACGTCTTTCTCCTAATCAATCGCCTTCTCACCTTCTCGTTTCATTCCGACAGAGAGACATTTCTGGTAGCGACAATACTGGCAACGGTTTCGTTGGCGTTTGTCCATTGGACACGTGCGGTTCTCACGACACGCGTACTGCAGTTCTTTACGAACCGTGCGTTTAAAGAAACCCTTACAACCTTCACAGCTGAAACAGATAAATCAAGGTAAGGTAACTGGTCATCTAATGCAAAAGATAATGCATAATTGATCGTTTAATGTGAAAAGGTAATTCAAGCGAAGGTAATTAATAGTTTAATGTGAAAAGGTAATTCAAAGGAAGGTAACTGATTGTTTAATGTGAGAACGTGATTCAATGAGAGGTAACTGATCGTTTAACATGAAGAGGTGATTCAAGGAAAGGTAACTGAACGTTTAATGTGAAAGAGACCTCCAAGCAAGGTTCATTAAGTCTTACAAATGCAGACTACTGTAATGTTCTCGATCAATGTATGTTGTGGGTAGATGTGTCCATTTCAACTGTACCCAGATGTGTGACCCAATTGCACTGATTACCCATATGACCCAATTGCAATTGTAATCAGCTATGACCCAATTGCATTTGTATTCAGCTATGATCCAATTGCATTTGTAATCAGCTATGACCCAATTACATTTGTATTCAGCCACGACCAATTGCATTTGTATTCAGCCATGACCCAATTGCATTTGTATCCATATATATATATATATATATATATATATATATATATATATATATATATATATATATTTATATTTATATAATACCTGTAAACTCCATAGTGTTTACCGGACGCTCTGTCACCACAAATAGCACACAGGTGTTTCGTGATGCTCGACGAAGCGCCATTGTTGCCTAGCAACGGAGGCGAGTGGTACTGCATCGGGGACTGCAGCGGAGTGTAGGTCGCCCCCATCGACACGTCCAACAGTCCGGGGGAGTTGGCGTCCCCTACACACATGCCGGACGACGACAGCAGATTCGGAGACTGCATGTCGCGTCCGTCCATCATCCCCATCTCGTAGTAATCCTCCGGTGCCATGGTACCGTCCGGCGCCATGGCAATATCGGTCGCCATGGTTACGCTGGCATCCGGCGACTGCGCCATGCAATCGTACCCCATGCACGGCGGCGAAAACCCGGAGAAGCTGCTGAGAGGCGGAAAGATGGACAGCGAGTCGCTATATCCATTCGCCTGGAGAGAAGAGGTCAGCGGAGTCAAGCCCATGTACGAAATGTCTCCGTTCTTCTCATCGTCCTGAGATGCTGTATTCGGCGAACCGCGTAAACCATCCGCGGAATTCATCTCGCCGTAGATGTTCAAAACGATCGAGACGTTCAGCGTTTTGTCTGCAGAGCAAAAAACAATGCCTTTCATCAATAAGTCGGCAGAAAGATAGATAGCCAAGCCAGTAAATTTTTTTACTGGACCTACATACATACCTACAAACATAGATACATACCTACAAACATAGATACATACATACATATATACATTTAGACATATACATACACACCTACATTTAGACATAACTTCTATTGTACCAGTGTCTAATGCACAAGGCATCAACTGATGACAAACCAAAACGAAGCTGTCATCAGGTCAATATCCAGAAGATCAGTCCCTAAGACAGAGCTCTAGGCATATCTACATACATCTATATAAATACATACATACAATGGTGGATAAGCGTTTTGAAAGTCTTGAGTTGAGACACAAGCTACTGAGCAGAATGGACAGATATAGGAAGACAGAGTTAGCCATATAAAGCAAATAGGCAGGGGGTAGAATATGCCCCCTTCTGTCATTACCTTCAGTGTAGACACTGGATCCACACCAATGCATACATATCCACACATACAAATATACATAGATACAAACATATATGGACCTACAAACATAGATACATACATACATATATACATTTAGACATATACATACACACCTACATTTAGACATACATACAAACATATATTTAGACATGCAAACACATACATATTTAGACATACATACACACCTATTTAGACATACATATACACACACATATTTAGACAAACACACAGACACATTTAGAAATACATACACAAATACATTTTTACGCATACATACACAAATACATTCACACACACACACACACACACACACACACACACACACACACACACACACACACACACACACACACACACACACACACACACACACACACACACACACACATACTTATATACATACATAGTACATATGTTCATATCCTCTAAAAGAACTCTTACTATTAATAGAGCAGACTCTTTCTATTATTATCTACCAAGTTGTGGCATGTCAGCTTGTTTTCCTCGTTAAACGAACATTGTATTGTGTTGTACATACATCCGAGCATTTATGGTATATACAGAACCTTTAGCAACCTATCAAGACGCCGAAACACCTAACAGGTTTTAAATGCTTCAGCTTACAATAAGACGAAGATAAAAAGACTATAACGATTATTGTGATTACGTAAACATATTCCTGTGAAACACTAACTTCGTTTTACCGGGTAAATTTCTCTCATGTGGTCCTCAAATGACAGGATAAAGTACAGATCAATCACCCAAACATTTCGCATCACAGTGCAACACACACTCATGGCCCTACGAGGCACCCGGATAGATAAGGACTGATAAGGCCACGGGTTAGAGTCTCCACGGACCCCCTCCCGTCCTATCAACAAGTGGTTGAGATCAAGTGCTCAAAGTCGAGAATATGGACGCCCGACGATATCATAATTGCCATAAATACCCAGTCAAGGGTACCGGCCATGTACCAGTGAGCGAGTTATCAACACATGAACGAGTGTGATTGAGTACGCTGCGAGTCAGTAAGCAAATACATGGCATCATATGCATGCTTTTGTTGGGCTAATCTTACAAGCAAAGTTCAAACGGTAAAACTAAAACATGAAACTGTTCTTCGTTGAACCAGCTGACACCTATGCAGCCCTTAAGATGAGTATGTTACTTAAACTTACGTTTTTCAAGTCGAGTGTTCCCCTGAGTGTTAGTCCAAGTGGTGTTATATCCATAGGCGTAATTTGTGGGGGGTACGAGGGGTACTCGTACCCCCACTTTTTGGACTGGGGTACTGTACCCCCCCCACTTTTTAAACAATGCTAATTAATATTTGATTATTGTGCCTTCCCAGAGAACGCAGCCTCCGCCAAAAGTATGATTAGATACACAGGTAAACCGAGAGCCAAAATTAATGAGAATACTGGCAGGTAATATGTTCAAAATGATCACCATGCGAAAAGCGAAAGTGGAGAAGAAATTGGTACCCCTCACTTTTTAGACCAAAGTATTGGTACCCCCCACTTTTTAGAATAAAGTTACGCCCCTGGTTATATCCTCAGTTATATTGTCTATCCAGCGTAGTCTTGGTCTGCCTTTGTTTCTTTTTCCTTCAAATCTTACATGTAGTGCATTGCGTGGAATTCGGTCAACTGGCATTCTCTCTAGGCCTACATGTCCAAACTATCCGAGTCTTCGTTGAACGACTCTGTCTAGCCTTACGACTGTTTCGTGTCATCGTTTCTTATTTTCTGCCGTCTTGAAATCCCTGCGATCTTCCGCAGCCAACTCATTTCTGCTGTAGTAATTCTCTAGGCACCTACAATCATCACCGCATGGCTGCCGCCATACATAGGTAACAACTAACAGCAAACTGCCTTGTATTCACACGTGAGCAACTTCAGGAACACTCCAAGGTCTGGACATCGTGTACTTCGAATATAATTGTATAATTCGTAACTGTAGTCTCAGATAAAAAAAATTCCTCAGCGAGAGACAGACAGAGAGACAGACAGAGACTCATTGATGCAAACCACACAACTCAGGGTCAAACAGAATGGTTTCAAGCGCTTGCGGAATAGCAAGAGTAAGGCAAGAGTATCCATCCGGTATTTTTCACCTGCAGCAGGTTTCTTCGAACCGTATACATCAACACAACACTTACCGATGCACTCCACTACACCTCTACTGGCCTCGGATTTTACAGCCAGAGTAAAGAATAGTTGTGGTCACGCATTAAGAATCTTTACGACCGACATTATAACGACGGAGGCTTCTGGCATCTTGCCACGTATCTGCACACAGTGTAGAAAGTCGAGGCAGGGAGTCCGGTCTCTTCAACACATTGACACAATTTATCCGAAGTATTAATGAATGATTGGCACACTTGAAGCTAACCCACCTGTTGTTGTCGGCATTCTGTAAATAGCTCTGCTGGGCTTTCAATCATTTTTATCAACTTCATATAACATCTTAATAGGCCCGCCCGATCGTAAACTTGAGATGTCTATACAGCACTAGAACAAAGCCCGGTCGCGCAACCACCGGCGCTCAGTCACAAAGAAATTGATAGGCAGATAAGGTCAGAGTCGGTTCAAGGTCAAGACTCAAGGGTCAGGCAGACCTGTAGACAGTCCGACGGCCACGCTGGCACAAAACATGGGACAGGTGCTGTTTGGTCACTTCTATAAAAATCAGATGACTCTTGGGTATTTAGCACTCCACGCAATGAACTGCTAATCATTGCTGTCATCATCATTGTCATCAACACCACCAATGTTGTGCGTTATCCAGTTACTTGTAACGCATTACCGTAACTAATTACTATTTTGCTGTAACTATCCAACACCGATCACCACCGTCATCACTCCTCTGTTTGTACATTTCATCATTTCGTTCCATACTCAAATCAGTTAGATAGCAAAGTACCCAGTGCTTTTGTTGCAGTACACTACACTGTAAATGCAAACAACAAGTCTTCAAAAGTTCCCAGTACTACTCAAAAGCGGCATCAGAGAGACCTGTTCAGTATTCACCGGCGCTATATCGAATCAAGTCCACAATAGCCAGGTTTTGGGTCCATTTCAGTGCCAGGTCAGAGTCCGGGGTGGGTCAAGCTGAAGAGAAATCACTATGCTGCAGTGGATATCTTTGATGACTATGCAAGAACAGTTGTACACAACACACAGATGCGAATTTTTTCACAATCTACCACCCCAGGACAAATCTCTTTGCCGCGGTAATGTTTACGTTTCAAAGTTTCAACTTTTCATGCTTGTTTCAGGAAACACCAGAAAATTCAGAAGACACCAATAAGAACACAACTTTGAATGTTTAAACATTACAGACTGCCTATAATATCATACTAATTATGTTTATTTACCGTCAAAATATCTTAAATTAAATTAATGCTCAAAATTTTAGGTTTTGCAGGCCTCTGAAATGTGCCAGCCCAGGCCTTGGCCTTGTGTGTTCCTATAGTAAATCTAACACTGCACAAACATTGTCTGTATCATTCAGAATTCACGTACCATAAAAACCATCACGAGCCCAAAGAGCAGAGACCATAATAAGATAAATCCAATCACTTGTTTGCGTTCGATCCGATTAATAATAAAGGAAGGTCAATGATTAAGTGCCTGCCAAAGATTCACTTCACAAAAACAAATGATAAATTCCCAGTCTTGACAGAGTAATCTTTGACGACCGTTTCTCGTCGAAGTCCGAACGTTAAACTGGCGGTTGGACTGAAGAAGGATCTTCCTTATGAAAACGTTATCAGAATCCGCTTTAAGTCTTCGCATAGGCTTATCTCTCTGCGTACGCCTATCTGTATTACCTCACTGGACTGACCTATTGGACGGATCTACTGAAACGGACCCCTCGAACTGATTGCATGATAGGTTAAGGTGCACAAACCGATGATTATGCATTATTATCAAGGGGCCATGGACTCAAAGGATACTAGTATTAGTATCATTATATTAGTAGCAGTCTTGTTGTCCTCGAGACCAAGGTCTTGGTCTCGAGTGCACTCGAGTTCGTTTTTAAAAGTCTTGGTCTTGGTCTTGAGGTTCAAGGTCTTGGTCTTGGTCTTGAGGTTCAAGGTCTTGGTCTTGGTCTTGAGGTTCAAAGTCTTGGTCTTGGTCTCGCAAGACCAAGACCAAGACCGGCTGTTAATATGAACAGTCATTTAACAGAACTCAAGAATTCTGTATCAAGTCTGCTTGCATCATACAACCAATATCTATGGATGGATACAAGTCATGTTGGTCAGGAAAACCCATTGGCAGCGGCAACAGTTATTCTGTATCAGACGGTATGATAAACCATGGGAAGATTTCAAAAGAACTCACTATCTGTATATTTACATCCAGTGCTTGAAAAGCTACTCTGTGTGTGTCAGCGACTTCAGCACCTGTAGAACGAATTTTTTCACATGGCAGAATTTTTATGAGGCCAACCAGGCACGTCTTGGTCAGAAAATTCTGAGCGAATTGGTTTTTATAAAATACAAAAGGCATTTGGAATAAGAGTTTGCATGAAGGACTTTTGAATACAAATTCGGATTTCTCTGCAGTTTGCATTTAAAGTTAATTTGTTTGAATAAAATAAAAGACTCATGTTTACATTAAAATAGCGAATATTCCGACTTGACAATTTTAGAAGTCTTGACCTGATTTCGATTTTTTTGGTCTTGGTCTTGGTCTTGAGGTTCAAGGTCTTGGTCTTGGTCTTGGTCTCGAGGTTCAAAGTCTTGGTCTTGGTCTTGAGGTTCAAGGTCTTGGTCTTGGTCTTGAGCTTCAAGGTCTTGGTCTTGGTCTTGGTCTTGAGGTTTAAGGTCTTGACAACAAGACTGATTAGTAGTAGTAGTAGTATTAGTACTAGACACCATTATTAGTATTATTAGCATCGTTAGTATTATTATTAGTATAATTAGTATTAGTATTATTAACATTATATGTATAACTAGCATCAGTACAAAATTTGGTCATACCTGAACTGTTTTCAATGAACTTTTCACTTGCTGGGAACTAAATTTTGGAACTCACATCCTCTATGTGCTCGATCTGCTCTGTGGCTTGTGTCATTTTGTGCTCAACTTACAGCCGTATATGGTTTGTATTGCTTATCCGTCTCAATTGACTCATCTTCTCGATGTTGACCTGATTACTTAGAGCTTGGCTTTGGTGCGCCATCGGTTGAGCCATTGTAAGTAAGTAAAAGTTTTCTCTGGAGGTATTGTGCATTAGACACTGGCGCTATAGAAGTTATTAATTAATAATTAATTAACATCATTGTTATTATGAAAATCTGTCATGTGTACAAGGTCATATGGCAATAAGAATTTTGTGTGTGGGTAGTATACAATCAGCAATCAGATCTCAGCTAAGTAAGATATTAAATGTTCAATATATTGCCTAGATTGTATGTGTGGTTGTTTTGTAAGTATGGTTGCATGTACGTACGCATGTATGTATGTATGGGTATATCTACGGATGGATAATTGTAATTAGTCACTTCTATTGCGCCGGTGTCTAATGCAAAAGGCATCAACTGATGGCACACCAAAACCAAGCCGTGATCACATCAATATCCAGAAGATCAGTCTACAAGGCAGCCTATGGTGGATATTGGATAAGCATTGTATGTCTGTATGTGCATATGTACATGTATGTATGTATAATAAGCACAACTCACTGAACAATAAGATATGATACACAGTCCACAATACAACTGCCATAACATAATCAACATTATGAGCCTGCTAATATATAGTTCCCATTAAAACTCTGTAACACTGTCTAAAATCAAATAACACAGTATATCATACTTCAGAATGATTAATGAATCGGAAAATCAGTTGCAGTGCAAGTTAAAACTGCGAGCACGTATTCTGAAGGTAGTAAGGCATGAGAATTATCTGCAGGGTGTCAAAGAGCAAACCATATGGATAACTCGACTGACAATATACATATCCGCACATCCCAAAAGTCAAAAGTCCAGATGAACGCCAAGGCTAAAGTCCCAACTCACGAGGAAACATAGTTTAAAGTATATGAGCGATTAGAACACGAGATGGATGGAAGATTGCATCATATTCCCACGACAGTTTCCGCGTTTACGAAAACCAAGTAGCACTACCAACTCTGTTAATAAACCGAATGGAAGTAGAGCGGGGCCTTGTTTTCGTAAAATGTAAACTGAATTAAATGTAATTTGCGTCATTTCCCTTAGAGTACTTCGAGAAAATAAACGACTTTGATTTTATTTCGGGAATGGAAATTACAACACTTCATTCGAACTCGATCGGGCCAAGTCACGGGACACACTTTCTTTTCGATTGCAAAAAACGCCGAAAACTTACCAAGTATTCTTCAATCGGCGATTCGTTCTAACCAGACCACGAGGCGGTCCACCGGGTCATGCCAACGCCAGCTTCCCACGTTTTAAAGACGTTTCTCTAAGACGTATTTCTCTCCAGATAAACAAAATATATTTATCATCCAGCACTAGACATTAGGCCATGGCCAGCCCAAACAAATTTAAAACACAATCAGGTGTCTTTATTTTGTAGCGCCTATCTAACAGACCGTTTTCCTACGAAGGCATTCTGGACACCATCCGTGGTATCCGTTTGATTGTTTACCAATCTGACCCTTGGACTTGGATCTTAATCTGGGACCGAATCTGACCATCAAGTTTGTTTACGATTAGGCCAAGAAATTAGTCTAAACATTCAGAGAATATCGTTCGTTGATTCGCAAGGTGGCGTCTGTGAGAGCTCTACGTGGGCATTTAATTTAGTTCTGGCCTGTTTTCCAGCGATAGAAGCTTGGAACTGCAGTTCGAAAGTCACTGTTGATGGATTCGTACAAAAAGTGTCTCAGTATTGTAAGTACTCGTGGCTACGGGTAGACAGACTACCGGAATTCGAACTAGAGATCATAATCTCGAGATTTATAAAGCGCCCTAAAAATTTTATTCACAGACGCTAGAGTGAGTCGAGTGACTCGAGTCGAAGCCAAATGGATAAGGAGATTGGGTGAAATCGGTTCCACGTCAAGATGAACCCAGAGCTATTTCAACATAGATTGCTCTGGATGAGCCGTCACCCAGCACCACTTATTGAATGAGGGTGACATCACCGTGACTTAGCAAAATTGTTTGCGTTACTGTCTACGTGTCCGGTGGGGGTTTGCCCAACACGAAAATAACGTGTTGGTAGTGACGCATCACGGGACAGCTATATATAGAATAATAATAATATATTTTCTTTAATTAAGCGCCTGCTAACCGCTGTAGGCCTACAGTGAACATACATACAGTAGAAACGGCAGCCACGCAGGGCGCCTTACATACATGATTGTATACAGTATAGAACTTAGAAGCACATGATAACAGTTTTACAGGAGTCGAATACAACTGTTTTTAACGGCAGCCACAAAGGACGCCATCACGGCCTAACACTCACTTAACTACCGCCGCCAGCTAGCGAGTAGAAGGCTAAGTAAACCTTATGGAGGGGTATACGGGATTCAATCTTGGTACCTTCTGCACTTCACGCCAGTGTGTTATCCATTACTCTACGGGCCCTCCCCCCGCGTTTTATATCCTTTACATTGTTAATCGTTCACGCCTGAAAAATGACTATTCGGAGCTCATACTATTGTAAGTTTCCTGTAATCGGGCCTTTGCACCAAACATAAAATTTTTCCTAAGTAAAAAGGGGGCACGGTGGCCGCTGTAAAACGTGTGCAGGTCTGCCAGGGCAACTAAGTCTTGAGTTGAGAACATTATGACTTGAGCGACTGAGGAGAACGAACAGATAAGGTAGAGCGATATCGAGTAGAATGACCAGATACACGGAGAGATATCGAGCAGAAGGAACGAATACAGAGGCCTAGGCGAGAGAGACACAGGCGCACAGACCCAGACAGACAGACAGACAGACAGACAGACAGACAGAGTTCCAAAATCTAGTACCGCAACCGAAAAAGCTCTTTCAACAATTAAGAACAGTTAACAACATTGCTGCTCCGTGTTTTGATTTGGACTGACTACTGATATCACATGATTGTGACGTTAACAATTATAACCTGTAGGCCTAGTTTTAACCATAATGTAATGTAAGAGAAACGTGATTTCAACCATCCCAATATAGGCCTACGTCGATGGTTTCAACGAAGACTTAATTTGGTTTTCAGCGGAATAGCTGCAGTAAACTGTAGCTGAAAGATTTATCTAGCTCCTAGCTCCAATTGATTATGAAATTTCGTGCTTATGAAAATTGACTTCATCTTGCGTCACGCAGTCACGCTGTGTAAGTTAATGCGCTTGGTCGTTGCGTTTCGTGTCCTGTCCGTTCTGGCAAATAATAGATCATCTTAAACGGATATATTTATTCGATAATTCTAACTACAGACCAAAGTTCTGTTGGTCATCCGTCCTTGGATGGTGTGAAGAGATCGATTTGCATATTAAATTAGCCACGTCTTTGTCACGTGCAGTTGACTGACACTGGAGATAGGCTAAGTCTTGAATTACATAGTCATCTGCCTCGTTGACAGTTTGGTTTTATTGTGAGGCTTTTGTCGTACAAATACGAATAAAATTAGTGTTTGTTGTTGATCTTTGCCGTTCTCATTCACTTATTGTGTCGTTTCGTTCTCAACTTAAACCTTATCTGTTTCAAATAGGCTATTTGTGTAGGCCTGCATGTAACTATAAACAGCGCTCGTGATAGGCTAGCTTTATGTCACCAGAGGGCGTCTATCACCTTAAGTCGTTGGAGTAACTTCCCATGATCCCATCCCATCCCTCCCCTCCCCTTCCTTCCCCCGTTAATGATGGCACATACACTTACAGATATAGGCTACACCACCCTATTGCTGGATGGAGCATTTGCTCCAAGGTTTCCATGGTGTATGTAACGTGTTTGGTGGCTTGACGTATCGTAGAGGTCGTGCATGGGGTGGTGGCTAGATATGCAAACGAGGCTGACGCGTACTGGAAATTTCTTGTGGGTTGAGGGAATGTAAAGTACACCCTTGCCTTTTTAAATTGCTTATTCTCCATAGCAAACTGATCTTCCAGATATGATCTAATTACGGCTTGGTTTCGGCGCTATAGAAGTTACTAATTAGAGAGGGGCGGGGGACAAATGCCCAGGGGCCTGGCGAGTTTTAGGGGCCCGGCCGTCCGGGCTCGCAACGAACTTATGAAAATTATGATAATCAGTTATTTCTTGTATTAATATTAGACACCTTCAAAGAGTGTTCCCATTCTGCTATATTTCACTAATAGGGCCTACATAGTCAATTGCGCTCGACAGTCAGAGAAAGTTATATTTTGGTCATGTCGAGCTGAACGGCCGTTGATGCCACAACGCCCACAAGAAGTAGGCTAGCTATGTTAAACAGTTGAAATCCATCAAGTTGCCAGATAAATTCGGCCACTGACGTATAGGCTATATTGATTATAATATTTTTCATTAGTTCATTGCGGGCCCGTCTGAATAAAACCGTAGTTGTATATATGAATAATTATGATATCGTACGGTCGT
This sequence comes from Allolobophora icterica, assembly GCA_963556255.1. NCBI lineage: Eukaryota > Metazoa > Annelida > Clitellata > Crassiclitellata > Lumbricidae > Allolobophora > Allolobophora icterica. Next base: position 44,727,207 of record OY744615.1, read on the forward strand.
ACCCACACTTTTTAATTTCAATTGTTTTTTTCTTCAATTTTCTAATAAAGCCTAAAGATAGTTTAGAGGCCCGTGACTGCTCTGCCTAGGGGCACGGAATTTCTGTTGTCACCCTTGCAAACCCAAGACATCTCTGGAAAGCTGTCAACACTCCCTTCATCGCAAATCCTCCTCTCCGCTACCTAGCTCCATTCTCTGACTCGTCTGATCCTCCGCCTTCCAATTAGGCTAGGCTATTCTCGCCCTAAACGACACCCGCCTTATAGCAGCTGCTCTGCCTCCTGTCTTGATTTGGGCTTCTGGAACCGGACTCGGACCTCTTTTGGACTACTCTCTGGAAACCCCTCTGATTTGACGTAGCGCTCGTGAATAGGCCGATCCCCTGCGCTTTAGAAGTTTGGAGATTACGATTCCAAAATGTAAACAAGTTCGACATCTGACAAAAGATGTCGCTAAACACATGAAATTTACTGTATTTGTTGTATTAATATTAGACACCTTCAAAAAGTTTTCCCATTCTGCTATATTTCACTTATAAATAGGATCTAGATGGTTTACTTGCTCTGTACGAACTGCCAGTTTATATCTACTTATATCATAGATATAATAAACTATTATATCTATGACGTGTATGGCCGTTGATGCCATATAAAGAAGTTGTTAAACAGTTGAAATCCATCAAGTTGTCAGATAAATTGGGCCACTGACGTAGGCTATATTGGGTTGGTGCTAGTCTGAAGTCCGGAAAAACGAGGAGGGCGACGCGACTATATTCATCTTCCTCACAACAAACTAACTACCACCAATCCCCAGATACGTTTCATATTCCACTTGAAGCTTACAGATTATTTAAAATTGAGTTGCTTATCCATCGTAGCTACAACCTCTTTGTCCGATAGACTGTTCCTCTGGACATTGGCCTCCTTATGGCTTGGTTTTGGCGTGCCATCCGTTGATGCCTTGTGCACGAGACATAGTGCCATATAAGTTACTAATTAACAACCAACATGTGACAACATTTGAACTTTTAATATCAGACTCTAGATTCAGAGCTGAAAAAAGCTCCTGGTATTCACTACATACTAGGCTCGTGCGTTGGAACTGGGTGGTCGGTGGCTAGACCACGCTGGTTCCTTCAGAGTTGTTGTTTGACGCTTTAAGACTTAAATGGTGTACTTCATTGTTTCCGACCATTCAAATGGTAATGATAATTGCAAATTTATATAGCGCCACGTAAAGAGAGACTCATCAGAGGCGTTGCTATACTGGTGCATACAGTATTCTTCAGTTCAAGCCAACACAACCCTTGATAATAATCCATAACTTCGTCATCTGTACACACTACATAGCATCGAAACAACACCAATACAGCATGGTAACTGGCTGAGAACAACACACTGGGTCCACTGGTGGCCACATTGGACCCAAAGGTAGCTGCCAGTTTTGATCACTGCATGCTGCGGGTCTATGGGCCCAATGATCGCACTCTGGGTGGATTACAGTACTTAGGCAATGTAAACAAGAACTGAGAACTTAAGTCTTACAAGAGTTTGTAACAGACAGACAGACAGACAGACAGACAGACAGACAGACAGACAGACAGACAGACAGACAGACAGACAGACAGACACACACACACAGACAGACAGACACACACACACAGACAGACATACACACAGACAGACACACACAGAGACACACAGACATACAGACAGCAGAGACAACCGAAACACAACAAAAAACATAGAAATCAACGTGAAACCTGAATAAACAATAATCAATGATCGATTAAACGATCAATTGTTCGTTCAGAATCGATTACACCGGTATTTTTCAACAGAAATACAGTCAGCAATGTTAACAAGTTAATGACGAGCACAGGCTCAATATCAACTTTTGAACAAGTTTTGGCAGAGAGTTATCAACTCGTTAACGAGTGTTAACGACCCGTTAACGAGTATTAGTGCTGTTCGACTCCGAACTACCCTTGCAATCGTACGAAGTCCTCGCAGTGGTCGGATTCGGTTCTCAAGAAGTTGGCGCTAACAGTTGTGTGGATGTCTCATAACAAGATCGCCATCACTGTCAATTCTACAATACAATATAATACAATACAATACAAAACAATGCTATGTAATACAATACAATACAATAAAATACAATGCAGTACAACACTTGACTGTAATCTTCCAAGATGGAAAGTGAGTGAACCAATACAACGGACAATGCAATCATTTGAGATGCAACACGAGACAACGTGATCATCTGAAATACAACACAGGACCATACAACCTATCGATGTACAACGAGACCTAACAAGGTGACATGAAACAGGACATTTGAATGAAACAACACAGAAAGGAACAACCAGTTGTCACCAACAACCAGACTTATACAGACTTGGGTCGATACAGCAATTAAGGAAACACCAGACAATGAAATGGAACCGGATATGAAACAATGCAATCACCGTGATTACAAGACAATGCAATCACCATGGATACAACAGATTGAAATAAATATGAATGCAAGACAATGCAATCCCCATGGATACGAGACAGTGCAACTACAAGACAATGAAGTAATGATGGATGAAAAAAACAATGCAGATCAGCTCAGAACAAGAGTAAACATACAATACCAAGGATGTAGTTTAAACCGAAAGGAACATTAGGGCAGAAATTCTTCAGCACAAGACTTGTGGAATGGTTTGAATGATATTACTGTCTCAGTGAACACTATCACAGCTTCTAAGAACAAGCTAGGGGAGATAGATTAAGCCTCACATTTGAACTTGCAGTGGTTCTAACACAGATTACACATCTTCTGAACAACTTAAAACTCTTTGTAATGTCATGTCAGTCGATTTAAGAGCACTAAGCATTAAAAAGCGGGGAACTGGTTGAATGGCAACACACTGGCACGAAGATCAGAAGGACATGGGTTCGATACCCGCTAGCCTCAAAAAGGTTGACTCGGCCTTCATTCCCTTGGTGGCGTTTGTAAAATGAGCAGAACAGGTGGGCGCCTTGCATGGCTGCCATACAGTTAAATTCGACTCCTGTTAAACTTGTTATCATTTGTTACTACTATATCATGTAATCTTAGGGCCTATTGCATACTTGTCAGTTTTAATTTAGTAAACGAATATCGTCGTCGTCTCGCCGTCGTCATCGTCGTCGTCGTCATCATCATCATCATCATCATCATCATCATCATCATCATTAGTTGACCTCTAAAAAGCCCCATGAAGCTCATCAGCTAGAGACAAAGATCAGAACAGACTAGAGACTAGACTGGACTAGACGAAGCCAGATTAGACTTCTACAGCACCATTACTATCAAGCCAATCTAGTCTAATCTCAGCACAAGTGAAATTGTAGTCCATGTCAAAATCAAGGCCAGGTCAAAGGTCAAGAGATGACCACGCAGTGGTGCATTGCTGGCCAGTTCGAGATATTTGTAGCGAATGCGGGGGTTTGATAAAAGGAAAGAAGGACATGTATGTAAACACTGAAGGAGTGATCGTGAACAAAGGGGCTGGTAGTAATTAATTAATTAATTAATTGTATTTTTTAAACCAAAATCGTAATCACATATTTATGTAATTATGTAGCACCTCTTCAAGATAGATTCATCAGAGGCGTTTAAGACCAAACGATGGTAAACAAGGATCAGACCAAATGGTTTTCAATCGCTTACGGAATACACGTAAAGAAGGACCAAGCAGCTGAATGGAAAAAACAAGCAGGAAAGGGTTACGATTAAAAGACAGTATGCGACATTTCGTGTAAAGCAAACCTCTCACTCACTGCTACCAAATGACGTGGAACCATGCACTGCAGAAAGAGCTCTACAGGAAAAGAAAAATGGTCAGCTTAAGTTCACTACTTCACAGGCCATCTCACATCCATAAGAAAAAGTATGCACACATAAAGAGTATGAAAAAGTATGCAAAAAAGTACACAAAATTACACAAAAAGTATACGAAAGCATACAAAAGTACACAAAAGGTGCACAAAAGTACACATAAAGTACATAGAAGTACACATAAAGTACACAAAAGCTTAGCAAATACATATTACTATGATTGGAAACAAGATTACATACAGCTATGGTAGCGAAAATATAAATATCTGACACGCGCAAACAACAAAGCAAGGAAAGTGTTGAGAATTCACGTGTAACACAAGGAAATTATATTGCTACAGGTACAACATAAACCAACAGGAAAAAACTACGACAAAATAAAAAGAATTGCAACAGCTAAAAAAACAAGAAAAAAACAATATCAAAGGACAAAAATACAAGACAGCAAGGAAAAATACAGGAGAGCAAGTACAAAATACAATACAAGGACAAAATACGAGACAACAAGGACAAAATAAATACGAGACAGGAAGGACAAAATAGAAGGTAAAGAGGACAAAATACAGATCAGTGAGAAGTTGTCTACATCAACGTTGCAAAGATAATCCTTAACCAGAACCAATGGGTGGGGAGATCGATGAATGGTAACATGCTGGCATGAAGATCAAAAGGACATAGGTTCGATACCCACTAGCCCCATAAAGGTTGACTCAGCCTTTTCACTCCCTATACTCCCTAGAGGGGGGCTGTAAAATGAGCAGTAGGACAGATGGGTGCCTTGCAGGCTGTCATACAGCTAAATTCGACTCCTGTTAAACTTGTTATCATCTGTTATTACTACAACATGTAATCTTACTGCATACTTGTCAGTTTGAATTTACTAAATGCATATTATTATAACTATTATTATTATTATTATTATTATTATTATTATTATTATTGTCTTCTGTATCCATGACAACTTCAATGTCTCACATCTTGTACATCAAAATCTCTGAGACAAACATAAGTCACGGATGGAAAAACTCACGTCAGCATCGACTCGGTATCGATGTCAAGGCCGTCCAGGTAATCCTCGAGCAGCGATGGAGTGTGAGACATTGGGTAGGCGGTGCTGACCGGGAGATGGGTCAGGGGCAGATGCTGGGCTGGATGAGGAGCAGTGTCAAAGATCGGCTGAAAGAATCAGACATAGAAATATAACTGAATATACAGATGCTTAGATACACAGCCTGAATCATGTTTATAAACTTTATATATACATACATACATGTACACATATACATACATACATATATACATACGTGTATACATATACATACATATGCATACATATATACGCATACAATGTGTGGGGCGTGGTGGCTCAGTGGTAAGTTCGGCGCCTTGTGACCGGAGGGTTGCAGGTTCGAATCCCACTCTAGCCGCTGCGTACGGACCTTCGACGTGAAAATTCCGGCACAGTATGAAATGCTGTAGTCGGGAGCGCCTCTGAGTAGTAGTTGACTTCGAGAGGCGCTATAGAAATATCCGGAATAAAAATAAAAATATACATATAAATACATTGCAGCGCCCGTGAAGAAGCTGGTGCCCCGCGCTTGGCTTCAGAGTAGCGCTCTAGAAATTTGAAGTTTACGATTACGATTACACCAGTATTAATACCACCATATCAGTTACCAACACCACCCCATATCAATACCATCACTCCAAACACCACCAGCCGCCGCCTCAACCACTACCACCAAAGACGACCACCAAATATCACCACCGCCATCACTACTGCATATCACCAATATCATCACCCAAAACACCACCATATACGACCACCAAATATCACCAACACCACCACCTCCACCAATGCCTCAACCACCACCGCCGCCGCCGCCACCACCAAATACGACCACCAAATACCACCAATCACCAACACCACCACCTCCTTCAATGCCTGAACCTGTGGCAGTAAGACATACTTCCGATACCTGTGGTATAACTGTAGCCATGGGTCGTATCTGGTTCATCATCGTCGGAATTTCGATCTGACTTGGGTCTTCGTCTCCGATGTCATCCGTCATTTCCGTGATCGTCGACAGAGGAGGATTCATCGGAGAGAACGGAGTGCTCGCGTTGCTCTGCGGAGACGGAGGACAACTACTGCTGTCTGTGCTGTCCTGGCGCACACGTCGGTTAGGATTCCTTCAGGAGAAATCAATCAATCAATCAATCCATCGACCATTCAATCCATCAATCAACCAAGTAATCCAACAATCAATTAATCAATTAATCCATCAACCAATCAATCCATTAACCAATCAACCCATCAATCAACCAAACAATCTACCAATCATTCAACCAATCAATCCATCAATCAACCAATCAATGAATAAATCCATCAATTGATCAATCAATCAATCAATCAACCAGTCAATCAATCAATCAGCCAATCCTTCAGTCAATTAATCAATCAACCAATCAATTCCAGTCAATCAACAAATCAATCAATCAATCTAACACCAACCATAAGATGAATGATTGAATCAATAATCGAATGAGGCAAACGGGTAGACAACCAACCGCTAGACAGCTAGCAAGCACAAACATCAATTAATCAAACAAATCAATCACACAGATTCAATCAATCAATCAACCAAACTGAATGAGGTGATAAGCCAACCAATACAATAAACATATAAAAATCAACACCTAAAATCAAAATCAAAAATAAAATAAAAAAAATAAAAAAAAATAAAAATAAAAACAAAAACTCAAAGCGAAAAATCAAAACAATAACCCCTGAAAGGAAAACTAAAAATCAAAACGAAAATTCAAAACGAAAAATCAAAACAAAAAATGCGCCCATTGCTAATTCTGAGAGAAATGAAAATAAAATGCTTACTCTGTCAAGAATATCTCGATTGTAAGTTTGCCGCCGATGTAATCAAAATCGCCTCTGGCACCAGCATCTCCAGGGCCTAAAACACGAAAATGACAACTAAAATCATGAAAATAACAAGAGAATCAAGGCAAAGAAAACAAAACAGAAAGTTTTTGAGTCTTCACTCTTTTCAGAAACGTCTGTTGGTGATACTTAGGAGTAGTGATATCATTATGCATTTATTAAGTGCCAGTATCTAAAAACCAAGCATCTATAACAAGCTGCTGCATGGCCAGTAGCAAGCGAGCGGAAAGTGGCAAAAACAGCGGCCAAATGGTAATAGCACCAAGAGAGTGGTAATAGTAGCGAGCGAGTGGCAAAAATAGCAGCCGAGTGGCAATAGTGAGTGGTATCAGTAGCGAGCAAGCGGTAATAGCAATGTGCGAGTGGTAATAGCAGCAAGTGAGGGGTAATAGCAGAGTGAGCGCCAAGCGGTAATAGTAGTGAGCGCTTAGCTCTTACCTTGTCCACATAAACCGGAGGAGAAGACGTTGTCAAACAGTTTGTTTGGCCAGAGGTAGCGCAGCAATTGTTTCTTCTGTCCTGGGTTCAAATAGTCTGCGACTTCCATCGCGTTCAGGATTGTCGGAAGGGTCTTCTCCTGGATTTCCTTCGGTGTTAGGTAGTCCTTGACGTGAAACAGTTTCTTTTGACCTGTGTGCGAGAACAAGTCTGGCTAATCACGAGCCTTGTCAAAGTTAAACGATTTAGAAGTATGGCAGACTGCGCATTTTGAAGTATGGCAAGGTCTTAGACTGCACATTCTGAGGTATAGTTAAGTCATAGGCTGCACATTTTGAAGTACGGCAAAGTCTTAGACTGCATAATTGTCTCCAGAAGCATAAACTGTCTAGTTATAAATCACAGACACTTTTGCCCATAAACAGGCAGCAAATTGGCCTATCAAAGTAATTGAACATATATGTCTGATAGCAGGCTACAATACAAATGCCTTCACAGTAGATAGCTTGTCTCTCTCTAGCCACACTAAGACTTAAGTAAATCATGCACTACTGTATTTCGGCATTGTCTCATTAGCAAGCTGTCCAACAACATGTAGTTGTGTATGGTTTCGATTCTCAATGACTGCACGTGAACGGGTCTGCACTCTGCACTGTATTATTATTATTATTATTGAGCACTTATTAAGCGCCACTACATAATGACCAAGCATCAATCGATGGTGCTGAGCAGTTGCGAATGAAGGTCTCCAATTAAATCGAACATTTTAATGTCTTCACAACAAATCCTGCACGGTCTTAAATGTTATTTCATTTTAATTCAAAACTAACTTTTTCCATCTCATGTTCTCTCTCTCTCTCTCTCTCTCTCTCTCTCTCTCTCTCTCTCTCTCTCTCTCTCTCTCTCTCTCTCTCTCTCTCTCTCTCTCTCTCTCTCTCTCTCTCTCTCTCTCTCTCTCTCTCTCTCTCTCTCTCTCTCCCTTTCTGTCTATCTGTCTTTCTCTGTGTCTGTCTGTCTGTCTGTCTGTCACTCTTTAATACAAAGTCACAATGCATTTCTTATTCAAATGTTTTAACAATGCTTAACACTTCAACGATGAGCATGTACTGAAAAGTGACTGGGAAACCAATGCAGCTCGTTGTTAATTGTTAATTACTAATTGTGGGGCGTGGTGGCTCAGTGGTAAGTTCGGCGCCTTGTGACCTGAGGGTTGCAGGTTCGAATCCCACTCTAGCCGCCGCGTTCGGACCTTGGGCAAGTCCTTCACTCGCGATTGCTCGTGGCGCTTCGGCGTGAAAACTCCGACACAGTATACCAATGCTGTAGTCGGGAGCGCCTCTGAGTAGTAGTAGACTTGAGGAGGCGCTATAGAAATATCCGAAATAAATAAAATAAATAAATAAATAAATAAAATAAAATTTAGTGTTGGGATAAACGCTCATAATAGTAAATAGCAACTGTAGGAAACTATTTAAATAATATTAAAAATAGCAAATAGCGGTGGACTATGGCAAATACCACACGATAGTAATATCTTAAATAGTGAAGTAAATAGTTACGAAATATTTAAATACTATTTAAATAGTATTTACTAAATATTAACTAGAATCGAACACTGGTCGTAGCACACCTGTTGCTGGATCTCTTTCGACGAAGGACAAGGTCAAGTACCCGCTGACATCTGACCTTTGACTCAGTTCGATGTTCGTCTCACTAAAGCGCAGTAAGAACGTTCCCGGTTCCATCTCCATCAACTTATTCCTCACGTCATCCTTCGATATGAAGCCGTAAATCGACCTGCAGTTAAGCAAGCATGATAAACCCAACAACAACAACATCATCATCATCATACTAATAATCATCATCATCTTCAATCCTTCAATCATCATATCATCATCATCATCGTCGTCGTCGTCATCATTATCATTATCATCATCATTCTTAACATCATCATCATCATCATCATCATCATCATCATCATCATCATCATCGTCGTCGTCGTCATCATCATTATCATCATCATCGTCGTCGTCATTTCATCATCAACATCATCATCATTATCATCATCATCGTCGTCGTCATCATTATCATCATCATCATCATCATCATAGTCGTCATCATCATCATCATCATCATCATCATCATCATCATCATCGTACTTTCATCATCATCTTCATCATCATCATCATCATCACCACCACCATCATATACAGTGACAGATGATAAACAAACTAGTACTATAAGATGTACTGAAGGTACTTTCATCCAGTACGTGTGTTCGTTCTCCATCAAAATTGGCGACCTAACACAACGAAACCACGATCGAACAAAACGATCTTCAAGCGTCACTCACCCATCTTGCCACTCCTTCTTTATTCGATCCTTGACGAGATTGAGATTCGCCCAGAACCACTTCCAGAAACTGAAGTCCCGTTGGGGCAGCTTGTCCTGTCAATCGCACAACAAGTGTTAAACAACTAAGGTAACACAAGGTAAAAGCAGAAGGCTAAGGTAACACAATCATTTACGTACCTCTATAGAACCATCTTGGAAGGCAACACAGGTAAAGATAACACAGTCGTTTGCGAACCTCCATAGAAAGTCTCTTGAAGCCAATACAGGTAAACGTAGCAGATTTATTTACAAGAGATCTAGATACCATCTATTGCACTATTATTTAGTTGCAATTACCTTGATAAGCTGCTTTTCCGAAATGACCATATCATTAAAGTTCAAGTTGTTCCTTTCACCTGCAGAGTAAAATTGCAGAATACAAAGCAATTACCATTCGCTAGTTAATCATTTCCAGCAATAACATGAAGAATTATTTAATCAGTTTTAAGCATCTTACAAAGCTAAAAAAATGAATACAAACCAATTTTGCTGTAACCACAGAAATGCGAAATTCAGAACACACTAAGTGAAGATCGATCCCTTGAGCCATTTGAAGTGGGTAGCCAAGATTATGAATAAAAATCCAATCTAATATAATCTAATTCAAACTAATTCAATCCAATGATTCCTGTGGCAAAATCTTGCGATATCAAGTTGAAACGAAATTGTATCTGAAACATTTTTTGCAGGTATACGAAGACACTAGAAAGCAAAGATCAGATTTGTTAGTACGAGTTTACAGAAATGCACGTACGGAAAGCCATCTTTGCCAGGTAGTGGAGATGGTCCCCCGTCAGGCCACGTCCAGTGAACTGTTGGAAAAGGGCGTTCAACACAGCTGCAACTTCACGCCACGTAACCATCTCGCGGTACTGGAAAGGCGTACGACACTAAATGGAAAACCGGATCCAGTTTTGCTCATTTCTTTTTGCCAAGTACACATACTCATTGCTCAAAAATAAAGCGCCAGTTTTGTTGATCATTGGGGGATAGATGAATGGTAACATAACACTCTTCCTCGAAGAACATGAGATCTTGAAAGACGTGTTTCGATACCTGCAAGTTCCCAATAGGTCGACTTAGCCTTCCACTCCCTAAGGGGCAGCTGTAAAATCAGCAGGCGCCTAAAAGGCTGCCGAGACGTGTGTTCTATAAGATCTTGATAATTGTACTGTCATAAGTTTCAATGTTACTTGATACTGCGGTTTGTCAGTGAGCTCGTCAATAAACACGATTATTATTATTATTATAATTACCAGCATTATAGATATTAAGATCATCATTGATCATTATAATTACCAGCATTAAAGATAGTAAATCATTATTGATCATTAATATAACTGTCATTAAGGGTTATTATTGTTTCTGAGCACACCTCGTCTGAGTAGGCCGCATCCCAGATGAGCGTTCCCTTTGCCATTATCTCCTGCGAAGTCTGACTTGTCAGGATCACCGGAAGAGATATCACCTAACACAGCAGCAGACCTCATATAACACTACAGCATGAAACAACATCAGTTACAAAGAAGAAAAAGCAGAAGTTGAAAGAGAAGAACTATTGGCATACTACACCCAAAATGCAATCACTACGCTGGTTACCCGTTGAACAGAGAATCAATTTCAAATCAGCCCTATGGTTCACACAGTACTACATTTTAACAAGCCCACCTCAACAGGGCAAGCTATTGTTGTTTGCATGGTGGCGATACTTGTTTACAAGTGTCTTCAGGGAATGGTGCCACCGTACTTAGCCAAAGACTGTGTGCCAGCATCTTCAGCTCCTGGTCGTTCTCGACTGCGTTCGGGAAAGAGCTATGACCTATTATGGTCTGGAAAGGCTACTGTGACGCGTAGAAGAACATTCGGTGTTTCTGGCCCAATGGTTTGGAATGCGCAGCCCGTTGAACTCCATGCTCTGGAACTTTCTATTGAAAGCTTCATGAAGAAATTAAAGACTCATTTGTTCACATCACCTGACTAAGCCAAGTTGCTACTAGCGCATATGCAGTATATTTAGTTATATTAACCTGCACTTTAAATCATCATATAATAATAATAATAAAATAGTTGTTGTTAGAATGGCACTATATAAGTCATTAGAATGGCACTATATAAGTCATTAGAATGGCACTAAAGAAGTCATTAGAATGGCACAATAGAAGTCATTAGAATAGCGCTACGGAAGTCATTAGAACGGCTCTATAGAAATGATTAGATGAGATGAGATGAAAGACCTTGAGCGGAATGGGTCTGTTGCAGATGCTAATCGTCGTGAAGAACACAAACGCGAACTTCTGGTCCGTGACGAGTTCCTCGTTGCGACCTCGGTCCGGACGTTTGACGTTTCGCAGTTGGATGCTGTAGAACTGAGCAACACAAGCATTGTTCGAGTGATGGACGGTGAAGGTCTTCTCATCACCGTTGATGATCTCACAGGCGCCTTGAACGAACGTGTCTCCCAATGGAATGTCCTTCTCAAAGAATAACGCCATCTTCACTCGCGGTTTACTGAAGTCAAGGCCGAACGCTTTTCCTCCCAATATCCTACAACAAATTAAGAACTTAAGACTGTTATTATTATTAGTATTACTGATAATATTATTATTACTAATATTATTATTATAATTACTGATTAGTGTCATTACAATTATTATTTTTTATCGTCATTATTCAACCCGAGTTAAAGGGAAGCCACATGAAAAAGTCTGAAAATCTGGTCACAACAGCTGCCTTATTTAAATATATGATAATCATAATCATAAATCATATGATGTAACCATAAAAGTTGTCTGACCCTGCTGGGAGTCTCTTGCACACAAATAGAAATCTCGAGACAGCTAAGAAATTGGTTGAATTCTCTCAGCCTCAATGTCCTATAACTGTCCCCCTCACCGAAGGAAGAAGACGCAGAGTCTTAATACCTGTCTGTCTGTCTAATTAAAATCATCTACACGACTTTGGAGGAAAATGCTTATAATAAGTAATCAAATTAATTAGTGCCATTATGTCTCCCGATACTTCAAGCCGAGGTGCCCAAAATAGACAGGGAATTTCCTATTTGAATATTTGAAAGACAACTAATAGGTGCTGGAGCAGATGACTGGTTTCATGCAGGTCTCCAATAGCTGTCACTGGTGAAATCGTGCTTTGGACAAATTCCTGTGACTCAGAGCATAATAATAATAATAATACCATTACTAATAATAATTGCTTTTCACAGTACTTTCGGCAGTCAGCATGATATCAAAGAAGACTAGCCATCCATAATTTTTGAAATCCTGATGGATAATACAACTAACAAAATGCTAGCATTCCTAGTTCTTTACTACAAAGAGATGGGAATTCATGCGATATAACCTGACAGCCATGCTGAAGTTTGCGCTCCGACCACTTCCGACTTTTAGGATCCGATCCGGAATATTCTGTTCTATGACAAAGGTCCTGAAATTTCAGAAATTTCAGCAAATGTTGCTTAACAAACTTCTGAGAAAATAATTCTTTTGTGCCCTCGGGAATTAAAAATCACGTGCTAAATAAAAATTCTGGGATGGATAGAACGCATCATTATCCGTATTACTATTATTATTAATTAGTAACTTCAGTTGCGCCGGTGTCTAATGCACAAGGCATCAACCGATGGCACACCAAAATCAAGCCGTAATCAGGTCAATATCCAGAAGATCAGTCCGTAAGACAGAGACGCAGACTATGGTGGATAATCAATTTCAAAGAGGTAAGTCTTAAATTGAGACTTGAAATGACAAATGTAACTGGGGAGAACAAATAGATATCGAATCCAAAAACCTATAACAACATATCTAATCAAATCCACACGTAATCTGACTTTAACGATGCTGGCACATAAACTGGTCTTAAATTGTCAATCTATATATACATCATGATTGTAAACTCTAAAGTCCAGCGCAATGCATTGGCTTATGCCTGAGCATGCACCAAGTCAAAGGACTTCTTCAGAGATATTAATTAGCGTCCTTTTCTTTGGCCTCAGCTGTGCAACGGCGCTATATAAATCGTCTTATTATTATAATTATTGTTATTATTGCATGAATCACAAAATTCGGATGGTGGGATATGACAGAGGGAAGGAGCGGTTATGATTGGTTGTGTTTAGGTAGAGAGAAATGAGAAGCTGGTGGATTGCATAATCGGATAATGAACATGACAGAGCTGGTTAAGATTGATTGACAGGCATAAGATTGATTGACAGGCATAAGATTGATTGACAGGCATAAGATTGATTGACAGGCATACGATTGATTGACAGGCATAAGATTGACAAGCAAAAGATTGATTGAAAGGCATAAGATTGATTGACAAGCAAAAGATTGATTGACAGGCATAAGATTGATTGACAGGCATACGATTGATGGACAGGCATAAGATTGACAAGCACAAAGATTGATTGACAGGCATAAGATTGATTGACAGGCATACGATTGATTGACAGGCATAAGATTGACAAGCACAAAGATTGACTGACAGGTATAAGATTGATTGATAGGCATAAGACTGATTGACAGGCATACTTTCGCAGGTGCATTGGCAGGTAGTCGCTGGTGAGTTCCTTGAGAACGATTTGAATCTGTTGTTTCTTGCGATCGTCCTGGAAGTTGACCTTGTTCAGCAGAACGAGAAGCTGTTCCACCTGCTGGATCATCCGATACAACAGCTCTCCTCCCTGATCACAACTAATGCAAAATACCACGATGTCAGGAAAATCGCACCACTGCATTGATGTTTCAGGCACAACACTTTACCTAGATCCTTGTGTAACAGCAGAAGTTTGGAACAACTTAAGCAGTTTAACTGGCAACAGAGGCGCTATATAAACTCAACAATACAATACAATGCATGGTAGCCGGATGGTTATTGGTAACTGATGGATGACCATCATCTGGGCTATCTTTACCAGCCAGTGTTTAATCTAGTCCCCCTCTTCTGGGATGGGAAACAAGGTTTCTGGGGGACCAACGAATTGACACAAGATTTTTGTCTGTAATTAATTTCATCCATCTTTTTTTTAGGAAATCATCTCTCTGGGGGGGGGGAACCATGTATCCACATGTATCCTGGGGGGAATTTTCCTCCCCTAAAGGTCTCTACATTGTAATATTGCTGGTCTCTGGGGGGGGGGAAACATCAATCCTTGGGGGACATTTCCCCCAAAGACGTATAGATTAAACACTGTTTACCAGCTAAGCGTATCCAAAATGAGCTACAAAATGAACCCAGAAACCAGGTTGCAATGTAAGGCGATGCAATGCAAGTCTCCAAAATTTCTCGGCACCATTTTAAAGCCGCATCGGGAAGACCAGTTTATTAACTAGTGCTACATCAATTCAACTCCCCAACACCCAGATTGTTTGGTTGTTTTGGTCCCAGGTTAGAAACTGTGGGGTTAGGTCTATCCGAAGAGAAAGCGCAGTGCTACGGGGATTGGTGATCGTGGTCAGGGATGGCGTAGGTAAATGACAATCACTCAGGGCAGACTCACATTCTGTCAAGGACTTCAAGGCTTCCTTTGCGCGGCTGGACGAGTCCGGTTATGGCCTGCTTCTGTTCGAGATGCCACTTGGAGATCTCCTGCCAGATCAGCTGAAGGATGTTGGCCTCTTCGATTGCCAGGCGAATGTGCGTGTCAATCATAGCCTACAATCAATTCAGATCAACCCATTCTCAAACACGCAACCATTGTAATCTCCCCCAGGTTTTTCACTGGGTTCAACTTGCGCCCGCCTTGAATAGGGATAGAAGTCCCTGGCAACACCCACAGATATATTTGCCCAGCAACAAACTAAAAAATTTTGAGGTGATTATTATGAAACCTATTCTGAGATGTCATTAAAGTGGATTGTAGCATTTTGCAAACTGAACTAACATTGATATTGAGCCACAAGTCCAACCTTGACTAGTAATCGTAACCGTAATCGATTTGATCGACCCTTATTGTAACTGTAAAAGTCTGTAATCATAAGATTAGAGTAATACATTTCGACGTTCCAAGCTGTTCAGAGCGAGCTGTTCTTTGTCGTTCTCCAGGTTCTTCTTCGTGTTGAGAACATCGTTTTGCTGAACGTCCACCAGGTGGCCGCTCGTCAACTGCGCCTCGAGATGACAAATGGACGCTGCAGACAGACAAATGCGTAATTTGATGTAATGTAATGTTACAAAGTATTTATGTAGCACCAGTACGAGGAGTTCCTCAGATGCACAGAAAATGTTTCAATTGTCTGCAGTTGAATAATGTTGCCAAGATAATCTGATCCAACGTCTGTCTGCATGTATGTATGTATGTATATATATATATATATATATATATGTGTATGCATCATTGTGGGGCGTGGTGGCTCAGTGGTAAGTTCGGCGCCTTGTGACCGGAGGGTTGCAGGTTCGAAGCCCACTCTAACCGCTGCGTACGGACCTTGGGCAAGTCCTTCACTCGCAATTGCTCGTGGCGCTTCGGCGTGAAAATTCCGGCACAGTATCAAATGCTGTAGTCGGGAGCGCCTCTGAGTAGTAGTTGACTTCGAGAGGCGCTATAGAAATATCCGGAATAAAAATAAATAAATCTATGTATGGTGTCTATGTATGCATGCGTGCATGTATGCATTTATGTATGTATGTGAGTGTATGTGTTTATCCATCAATGTACAATGTATGTGTACACTGTACATGTGTATGTATGTGTGCATGTATGTATGTGTGTATGTATGTGTGTTTATGCATGTATGTGTGTATGTGTGTATGCATCTATGTATGGTATGTATGTATGTATGTGTGTATGACCGTATGCAGGTGTGTATGTTTGCAGGAATCTATGAAGGACGTAAGTGTGTATGTATGTTTGCATCTTAAGACTTTTCTTAAGTATGTAAGTGTTCGTATGTACATATGTATGTATGCATATATGTATGTTCTTTTGAAGAAATAATAGAATCAACTCTGTTGTCCGATTCATTTTAATTGGATTTGATTTCTTCCCTGACGTTGCTTCACTTTCGTCTGCCATCGTTTGATGCCTCATGCATTAGATAGTAGTGCTAATTAAGGTGCTAATTAAACGCAGTAATTAATAATTAACAGACCTTGCAGTTGTCTGTACTGCTGCAAAAAGTCATTTTGATGAACTTCCAGGTCACGCAATGCACTCTCTGCCGCCTAGACAACAAAGACAATAAAGACAACAAATTAAAATTATTCAAAATTATTTATCTAAAAATTTGTAAATTATTTCATTTCTGCTGTACTACGGTGCCATATAAATAAATATGAAATAAATTTTATTCATTATATTTTCTTTCATCCGAGGTATCAATGATCCCTCAGGATTTGGAGACAATTATTTAGGAGCAGAGTAAATGTCTGGAGGGTCAGGTCTCGTCTTCAGGGTTTGAAGGAAAGGTACTTTTAAAAGCGACCAGATTGTAGCGCTGTACCTTATTAATATTATTATATCTTTATAAGTATTTAGGATTAATTAGATTGTTTTTAGTTAACTTGCGCTGAATGAATTCCAGAAGGAATGCACAAGAAAGCGTGAAATGATCACATCATCCTGACTTTGTTGCTAGTGTTGTTTCGTCTTAAACAATATTAATGGTAGAAATGTACCAGGAATTTCTGCTTTAGGTTGTCCAGTTTCTGCTTGACTTCTTTGTTTTCAACGGCACGGGGTTCTTCTGTTTTGCCTTTGTGAAACAATGGATCCTGTAACAAAGCAAAACACCAGGGATTGTTTTAATGTGCAATGATAATACACAAAATGTGCAGTGATGAAAGGCTGTTAACTGCTGTTTGTGCACGAAAAGAATTGTAATTCATAATTATTTAAGATTTTTATGCACTCTGGCACTTATCATCATCATCACCATCACGATCATCATCATGGTCATCATTAATATAATTATTATTATTAATTAACAATCCAACTTGCCAACACCGAACCTGCAAACTATCGACTTACATCCTCTGAAGTAAACCTCAGCGACTGTTCTTCATCGAGACACTTCTTCACTTCCTCCACGAATCGAACGCAGTTCCCTTCAAATTCCTGCTGAAAAATTAGACACAGAAACAGAAACAATAAGCCCAGACATTCAAGACAAAAACAAGAAATCCAGTATAATTACATCAGAGACAATTTCTTCCATGTTTTCTGTCTTCAAATAACAAACTCATCATTAGTTGGGGCAGTGTCGCTTCTATAATACGCTGCCAGTCGCCAACATAATAATTTAACATAAATATAATATCAATATAAATTAATATAAATTAAAAAGGCTGTATTAAGCCATAGGAACGGTGAGAATTGTTCAAAGTAATTTCTGTCAACGTCAACGGCCTTTGTTGTCATAAGATGTCGTTAAACTCTGGATCCATAATAATTCAAACAATACAATTCAACTGTTGTTAATTAAGATCTGCTAAACCTGTCTGATGCATTAGCAGTAGAAATACTCAAGTCCTGGAAGTACCTCAGCAGTAGTGATAGTACCTTAGAAGTAGCAGCACACGTACCTTTGTGATGGAAGTACCATAATTACAGGACTACCTTAATGATTTAAATACCTTAGCAATGAAAGTACGTTAATAATAGGAGTACCTTAGTGATAGAAGCACCTGTGAGGGAAGAACCACAGTGACCGGGTACCACAAGTGACCTTTACTCTACCTCCCCTGACCTTCTGGCAACTGGACTCAGACCTCCTTTTGACTACCCTTTGGACAAGTCCTCCGACTCAACACAGTGCTTGTAAATAAGCGGGTGCCCTGCGCTTAGCTTTCGAGTGGCATGCTAGAAATTTGGAGGTTACAATTTTGATAACCTTAGTCAAAGGAGTACCTTAGTGATGGAAGTACCATAGTGACAGAAGTAAGTATGGGAGTACCTTAGTGATAGGAGTACCTTAGTGATGTAAGTAAGTACTCTAACAATGGCAGTGCCATAGTAGCGGGAGGTTGGTGGGTTTGGACAATTAACAATCAGAACAAATACTCTGTGACAGGAGTACCCGCTTAGAAGTACTGTAGTTCACGTGTGTATCTTAGCAACAGAAGTACCACACCAGAAGAACTTAGTTACTCCTGTAGTGCCGGGGTAACTACAGAAGTTGCTACCTTTACTAGAAGTTACTATCTTCAATAGAAGTTACTACCTTCAATAGCTACTATGTTCAATTGAAGTTCCTACCTTCAGTAGAAGTTACTATCTTTGACAGAAGTTGTTATGTTCAGCAGAAGTTGCTACCTTCAAGGCCTCCTTGGCCTGATTGAAGTCAAGGGTCTTCTCAAGGTCAAAGTTCGTGGACGCTTGCATCTTCTCCTCGGTGGCCTGGACCATCGTCAGGAGCTCCTTGTAGAGACGCTCCGCTTGATACTTTCCGTTCTCTGAAGCCAGGTCTATCTGAGTCCTAAGACAAACCAACGCATCGTAGATCTTACTTACTAGACTGAAGCGAAGCCATAGTTTGTGGCAATAATATGACGGATACGGTTCATACTTACATACATCAACTTACTTACAAATACATACATACATTGACATACATACATTAACATATATACAATGACATACATACATTGACACACATACATTGATCCATACATAGTACATACCTTGACATATATACATCGACATACATACATCAACATACATACCAATGACATATATACATACATATATACATTGACATACATAAACTGCCATGCATACACTGCCATACATACATTGGCATACATACATTGGCATACATACATTGACATACATACACTGACATACATAAATTGTCATACATAAACTGACATACATACATACATACATACATAACTGACATGCATACATCGATATACACACATCGATATACACACATCAACATGCATACATCGACACACATACACTGACATACATACATCGACATGCATACACTGACATACATACAGTGTGGACTCAGTACTGTGAAGCCGTTTGGGGGCACATGCCTTTTGATACAGGGTCAAACCAGGCTGCACGCTAAAAGGGATAATGAACATCTTCATTAAGACAAATAGGCAGAAACAACAACAAACGAAACAAAAAGGAAAACAGAAACAGACAGAATATTAATTAATTAATGATTAATTGATAATAGTCCACAGCAGATCAGCTCAATGTACCTCAATGTCCACAAGTCATGAAACTTACTATACAGTTGAATAATGGCATCATCTTTATTCATGAATACCGTGCACAGCAAGGCAACCATCATTATGGTAAAATTTTATCTAATAAGTAATCACTTTGGTAATTAATTATCTAATAAGTAATCATTATGGTAATTAATTAATCTAATAAGTATGTCCACAGCTGATTATGAAGAGCAACATTTATGGAAAAGTACAAATTGAAATATAATATACAACGACGTACTTTCGCCAGAAAAGTAACATTCAGTCTGCCCAGTCCATTAATGAAACTTACAACACTTTCCCTTTCTTAAACCTCAATTCTGTATATTCTCAGTTCCTCCACCAATATCGCCACTCATACATCGTCATCTACCTCAGGCGCCTCTACAGGTTTCCATTCCAAATTGAAGTCTAACCCTCAAGAATTCCTACCCTAGTCCATCCGATCATCCACCTTCCAACTTCCAAGCTTTCTCA
The DNA here is from genome assembly GCA_963556255.1 of Allolobophora icterica. NCBI lineage: Eukaryota > Metazoa > Annelida > Clitellata > Crassiclitellata > Lumbricidae > Allolobophora > Allolobophora icterica. The sequence continues at coordinate 44,747,527 of OY744615.1, forward strand.
TCCTCAATAAAAAACCTAAACAGCTAAGATCCAAGCCTTCTCGTCCTTAATAAAAAAAATGTAATGTAATGAGTTCAATTAAATAGTTGGGTGGTAATTCTAATTCTAATCAATTCGTTCTTTAAAAAAATTATAATTCCAATTCTAATTATGAAATTGGAACTAATGCTAATCCTAATTAACCACTTACAAAACCTTAATTACCCATCACAAACCTGAAGATAATATTCAAATTTCCAACCTCCATGTGCTAAATGACAACTAACGTTCAAACTCGGCTCAAAGCCTCTTCAAGAAGCAGGAGAGTCTCAATCTAACTGCCTATGCACCTCGAGAACACCTTACTTTCAGTACTTCCTCTTTTCTTTTCGTTCACTTGGCCCCGTCCCTTGGCTCAAAAACCGACGACATCCTCTTTCCAACCCCACAGACACTTCTCCTTTCACTTCTATATCAAGAACTCACAGGCGTAACTGTGTTCTGCTGTCCGGTTACCACCGTTTAACTAGTTTGACATGCAGATATTTCGAATACTTGCAGCAATGGTACTCGTCCATTATTTAAAAATTTCTGGTTAGTACTGTGGAAATGTTTTCACTTATAGAGAAAGAGTTACACTTTGCAACTGAGAATTGTTTTAAAGTATTGTCTTGAAGCCAATTTCTTCACTCTTTTTCAGGTTCAATCGCCTACACAGTAACGGTTACAAGGCAAGTGCATTAATCACCCAGCTACTGTGTTCCACTGAGTATCCATATTATATCTGAGTCAACTAGGAAGCAATAATTGGAACGTGTAACGCAAATTATAATCTTTTTATGATGACGATAATGATGTTCGTCACAACAGTCAATGTGAAAGTACAATGGTCTGCACTTCAACGATTGCTAGTTCCCACTTCAAACCCACTCAGCAGACTCATCTGTAACGACACTGGTAACCTTTGGTAACCTTTAACCCGTAGTTTAGATTTACTGCCTCCGTGCCTCTACCACGTGCAAGAGAAAAACAAAAAATTTATAGCAATGATCGACAATAATTACTGCTATTGTAAGTAGCTTTCGATGATCATGATTATCGGGGAAAGTTAGGCACTTACCAGTTCTGCGATTCGATCCAGTCTGCAAAGCATGATCGAATTTTATATGGAAAGCGTGACTTTCGGTAGAGAGCATTGACCTTCTCATGGAGAACTTTGTTCTTCATGCACGACGACTGCAGATGACTCCACATCGACATTTTGGCTCTGTAAACAATAGAGAGAACAATACAAAAATACAGTACAAAGATACAACACATTACCATACCAGTGGCGGCCTCACACACACATGCAGTCAATCAATCAATCAATTTTCCTTTATTCATTATAGAATTGTCACAGACGCAACGCAACTATAACACTTACATACATATATTTGTTTATTGACAAAAAAAACTGGATGGCACAAATTGGTCTAGACTTAATGTCTAGACCAATTTATGCCAGCCAGCTAATACAGTGAGGGTGCTAAATTGGTGGTCTTAACTTGATGGCTATAGCCCAATCATCCGGAGTTGACATTCCACACCGAACTTTGAGTTCATATAAAACTTCTAGATTACGGCTAGCATCACTTTCATTATTGAAATCACAATGCCAAAACAAGCCAAATTTGCAACAAGTGCAACAAGTATGCAACACAACTGTAAAAGCACCTGGAAACATTACAACACCAAACACAATCTCTGACAGGAAAAGTGCAACAGGAGCCAGGCAAAAAGCTAAAAGCTTATACGAGGCTTGGCACCTATTTCAAGTTACGGTAAACAGCTTTTCACAACTTACCGGTAATGCTTCCTAACTGATTTCTAAAACTTGATCATTAGTAACGTAGCAATAATAGCAATCAAAACAGGCACAGTAATAATGCTAACAATAATAATAACTATTCTAACAGGATACTGGACAACAGGGTAATTTATTGTTTAATTAAAGCCCGAGTCATAAACACATCGTTCATATTCGTGACTGTGTTAAAAGCTAGAAACTAGGTAAGGCCACTGCCTTAACTCAAGTGTTGCCAGTCTGAAGCCTAGACAAAGGAGGAGGGTGATGCTAATGATCCTCCTAATGACACAGCATCGCTAAACAGAAAACTACTGCTGCTGCTGCTACTACTGCTGCTGCTGCTGCTGCTGCTGCTGCAGAAAACTACTACTACTACTACTACTACTACTACTACTACAACTACTGCAGAAGCTAGAAACTAGGATAGTAATTGTAGTGGCAATGGTAATTGCAAATTTATATACCGGGGAAGCGCCAGTTCAAGAGAGGCTCAGAGTGTTGGACTCCCGGGCATTCTTGGAGGCAGGCCTTTAGCCAGCCACCCGTCCTTTGGACGGGCAAAAATTATCTTGGATGGACATAAATTATTGAAAAACTAGTATGTCTTATATGTGATATAATGTATTATCTATTCCTTCCTTCACCTGAAGTTAACAGATTGTTGTTTGTATCATTGTATGCAAAACAAAAGGTACAAATGTGATCAAATCCTATAGGTCATTCAGTGTAGGGGCATTACAGTTGGACTCGTACGGTTGCGGCTTCGGGTGGTCACGACTTCAAATGCCTTTGGACACCCTACTCTTTATTTCTGGCCAAGGGCCTGATCAGAGGCTAGTCTGAAGCTTTGGAATGCCACTGCCCAATTTGGGGCATTTGGTCAGTTCTTAAATCAATCAATCAATCAATCAATCAATCAATCAATCAATCAATCAACTGAGCATTTATATAGCGCCCATTCAAGGAAACTATTCAGAGACGCTCCCAGCCCAAGCCCGGCGAAAGAGAACAGTCTTTAGAGCAGAGAAGAAAGCGGTGGATGAGTTTCGAGGAAGAGACCGAAACTCAGAAGGAAACCCATTCCAAATTGTGCGTCCAACGACGGACAAAGCACACTGCTGCATAGTAGCAGTGCGTGCGAAAGGATTCAAAGGAAGAGAGTTCACCACGGATAGCAGAGCGAAGACAGCGGTGACCAGATGGAACAAAGCCGCGAGAACAGAGCTCACGCAGATAGAAGGGAGCACGGCCCAAACTGACATTGCCAGACAATGGAGGCAACCCGATAGACAATGCGTTGCGAGAGTGGTAACCAGTGGAGGACATCTCGCATGTATCCAGAGACATGGCCGAATTTAGGAATGCGCCCGACCATGCGAAACGCAGTACATTCGAGGCAGTTCAGTCGAGTGAGGGGAAGCCCATTAGAGGGAGCAGCAGTAGTCAAGCCGACAGGTAATGAACGCATGAACAAGAGTAGCAGCAGACTGGGGGAATGAAAGCGGGAAACCACCCAAAGCTGTCGCAAAATGAAAGTCACTGAGGTCTAAACTTAGACACCACCTGTTACACCACTGCACGATTTATGGTTTCGCTGACTCAGCCGAATTCAACTGGACCCTTTCAACAGATTATGAGTTTTGATTATTATACTTTCACTTCATTTACAGTCTCTGCTGAGTCTCTCTCGAAGCAGTGCTATATGAATCTATGATCGCGATTACAACTGAAGCTATTGTTGCCTTATGTATTAAGATAACAGCACAATAGAGGTAATTACAATAGATACAGCACAATAGAGAAAATTACAATAGATACAACACAATAGAGAAAATTACAATAGATACAGCACAATAGAGGTAATTACAATAGATACAACATAATAGAGATAATTACACAGATACAACACAATAGAGAAAATTACTATAGATACAACACAATAGAGATAATTACAACAGATACAACACAATAGAGATAACTACAACAGATACAACACAATAGAGATAATTACAACATAGATACAGCACAACAGAGATAATAACAAATACAATAAAAGTGCAGAATTTTTCCTGATTTCTAAATCAACTCATCCATTGCATCACCCACAAATGCATAAATTGCATAAAAAATTGCATAAAAAGTCTCCCATTAACATTTTGAGTCGATCATCTGATCAGAAAACTAAGGATGGCAGGAGGGTGGAGTTGGCAAATCACTTGCGACAGAGTCTGTAGAGTCTGTCATAGTTTCTTGTGGATTGTTTCATCAAAACTTAGTTACTAACATTCAAAAATGTTAATTTGATTAATTGTAACCCAGTACTTTCAAAACTAGAACAGTGTCTAACTTCTGACTGTAAGTGTTCATTAATATAGCACTTCCGAGGGTGCTCGATAGTGTAGTGGTTAGCGTGCTAGACTGTCAATCGAGAGGTCGGTTGTTCAAATCCCCCACCAGAGCCGAAATTTGGTTCAAGATTTCTGCTCCATCTGCACCCCCTGCCAACTCAGCTATGATGAGTACATTGACCGTACACTGTCGGTGGGAGGATGAGACGGCGAGGGGTGGCAAACCTTTTTTAAGGTGCGTGCCAAAATGCTGATAAATCATTCAAAAAATTCCGTCGGAATATTGAACAGTATTTAAGTATTTTTCTCATACTGGTTTTAGTTAAAAAAGCATAACCAAAAATATGAATTATAGACGCTATTTCAAAGATCGTTTTTGAATGGTCAAAATAAAGTTCTACAAAAAGGAAATGTGGATTCCTACACATCGATTTTGTATTTCTAAGCTTGACATTTTTGGGATGCTCTGAATTCCACGTGCCCAACAAATTTGAACGCGTGTCACTTTGGGCACGCGTGCCATAGGTTCGCCATCCCCGCTTTAAGTAAACTCGTCAGAGATGCTCCCAACCTGAGTACACAAGACCACAATCAAGCAGAATGGTCTTCAACCGCTGTTGCGATATAGAGGCACTGAAACTAGAAGAAGCACATGTCGCAGATTATTGCATGGAGACCTGTTCCAGGGTGTAGGGCCAACTTAACAGCAAACACCAATATTGCTACTTTTTACTGAATTCAGTTGAATAGTGTTAACTGAATTCACAAAATCAACACCAAAAATCAGTACAGTTTTGAAACAATAAATCGCATGGAGTTGACGCTGAGGTCAACAGGTCAACCTAAAATGTAATTATAATTAGTAACTTCTATAGCGCCAGTGTCCAATGCACAAGGCATCAACCGATGGCACACCAAAATTGTATTGTATTGTATTGTATTTGGGCATTTATGAAGCTCTCCCAGTGCGAGAGAACCCGAGAGAAAAGCAAGTTTTAAGAAAGATAAAAGAGGAAGAGACATTCCTTGAGAGAATAGAAGAACGAACGGACAGAGGAATCTCATTCCATAGGGGAAAAAATGGCAAAATCAAGCCGTAATCCAGAAGATCAGTCCGTAAGACAGAGAGACCTCAATAAGACATAAAAGGGTCCAACATACCCGCTGGGTTCCGGCTGGCCTACATTTCTACTGTCAATGTAGGGCGATGAAACCGGTCCAGTTAATTTCCAAAAGCTGCTTTACAAAAGCAATGTTGCCATAGAAGACAAAACCAATGTTTACTTACGATCCAAACCACTGAACAAATCCATCACAACTAATATCAAGCAATCTGAAATTAGTTTAATTAGGACATTTGGCAAGTGACAACTTAAACCACTTTCATTTTTGTTATCATCTGTACAATACACTAACTGAACCAAAAAATCACAAGTTTACTACCACGCGGTTATCGTTTCCCAGAATTGCTTTGAATTTGTTGGAAAAAGCAACGGGGTAAATCGGAACCAAAACCGCCACTCTCCCTAGACAACCCAGCAAAAACATACCCGCTGGTTCCGGCTGGCCTACATTCAGTCACCAGTTCAGTTGTTTTACATATGCGAAGCGGAACACACGACAAAAAAGAACAACCACAGACTTTACCATCGAATTCCGGATGAAACTCGGTACGTTACACTCGACCACAAGCAGGAAGAAGTAGAAACTGCGAAGCTTCGGTTAGATGTCGCGATACGAAACGACGGTCGAGAACACGCTACGGGTTTTTAGGAAATCCAGCGTAGCGCAAGATAAGGGTCGCTCCTTTCGCGGAAATATGGCTACGGCTGGGGGAGCTCGAAGATGCCGTCCAATCGAAAGCCGTAAAAGGGGGTTCCCCGACGTCATGGAATTCCCTTGAGTGACGTCAAGCCAAGCTAAAAAAACAAAGGTTACTATAAACTGGGTTATGCTTACACGGTATCTGTTTTCGTTTCTTTGTTCAATGATTACCATTACTTAGGCCTACTTATTATTATTAATTATGGTGAAATTTTAGAGTTGTGCAACCTAAGCTGTAGCATAAAACGGTTTTAAATAAATATAAAAGTAGATTTATCCATCTCTTTAAACCAAACCAGCTCCTTTATCTTTTTTTAACCAAACCAGCTCCTTGAGGCTTGGGCGGCAGTGTGAATATTATTGTAGAAAAAAGACTGGGGGAGGGGATTAGACTTTGATGAGTTTATCCATGTGGAGTTGAATATTTTATCCGTATTTTGCAAGCTGAGAAAATTCAAAAATGCAATAGAAAGCTTAAATTCCTTAAAGTGATGACATCACCAAATTTATTAGTATAAATCATTAGAATTAGAATTAGAATTAGAATTAGAATCATTACCACAGAGTCTTAATATAGATAATCACTTGTGTATAATGCACCTCAACTGTAGAAGTGTACTGAATAAGATAGCCGACGTAGAGGACTTATTGTCACAGCTCCCAGTCTCTGTACTGGCTTTAACTGAAACTTGGCTTGAACCTCACTTAGCAGATACTATAGATATACCAGGCTACCATTTCGTCCACAAGTCTAGGTCCTCGGGTAGAGGCGGAGGAGTCGGGTTTCTAATTAAAGAGGGCCTCTCCTTCCAAGTGCTAGATATGGAAATCGACAATCTCCCCTCTGAAACTTATGAAGGATTATTTATAAATATCCAAACCAAGAAGGGATCGAGTAATTTGGGCTCTATTTATAGGCCTCCCGACACTAACCTCGAAGAGTTCTGCATAGAATTTGAACAAATACTATCTAAGATATCTAGTAAGAAAAGTCATCTCTTCTTATTAGGCGACTTTAACATCGATCTCCTACGGGTTGAAAATCACCACGGCACCAGTATGTTTCTCGATGGTCTAGCCTCTCATAACCTCCTACCCACTATTACAAGACCCACTAGAATTACGGCACACTCCTCAACTTTAATAGACAACATCTATACCACCGCCTGGGCTAATATTACCCATTCTTCGATTATCATCTCTGATATCTCCGACCATCTACCGGTCCTAGCTAGTTTTGAGTTTGAACCCCATAAAATAAAAACCTCTGCACCTGGAGATCACCGATTAATTAATGAGGAAAGAAAAAAGATATTCATCAGTGAGTTGACTGGAGTCAATTGGACCTCTGTACTTGAAGCCTGTCATTGTAACAATGCCAATTTAGCTTACGACCTCTTTTTAGAAAAATATAAATCCAGCTACAATATCGCATTCCCACGTATCCAACTCATGAGGAAAAATGACAGCAAGATAAAACACCCTTGGATGACCCAAGGTTTGCTTAAATCCAGGAAAAAAAAGGCCCTTCTATATTTGAAATACATAAAAAACCCTACCCCTTCAAATAAAAAAAACTTTACCACCTTTAGAAATATTTTCAAGACCGCCAGAAATAACGCAGAAAGAAGCTACTACTTGGTTGAATTCACTAAGCATAGTAATAATCTAAAAAAAACCTGGAGTCTAATCCGTACAATAATAAAATTGGGCGACCGTGATCCACCAGTTGAATCCCTTAAGGTTGGCAATACTGAAAGTAATGATCCCGTACTAATAGCTACCACCTTCAACAACTACTTTTCCAACATTGCCCAGTCTTTAGCTGACCAGATACCGGCATCCCAAACTTCCTTTTCAGATTACCTTACCTCCCCCATACCGTGTTCCTTTGGCCTAATTCCCACCTCCTCACATGAACTCTTACAGTTAAGCTCCTCCATCCGTACAACCCATAGTAAGGGAGCTGATGATATTGATCCCACGCTAGCTGTCATCAGTTTGCCCGTAATAGCCTCCCTTTTAGCAGAAATCATTAACTGCTCTCTAAACTCGGGAGTGGTCCCACAGGCAATTAAAACTGCTAAAGTAACTCCGATCTACAAAAAAGGCAATAGAAATGAAGTCGCTAACTACAGGCCTATTTCGATCCTCCCCTACTTCTCTAAATTCTACGAAAAAATAATCACAAGTAGGCTTACTAATTATATACAGAAATCTCATATAATCTTTCCTTCTCAGCATGGCTTCCAGGCGGGACAGTCTCCTTCCTTGGCTCTAATTAATATGTATGACAAAATTTCTGATTCTATTGAAAATAATGAGTATTCTATAGGAATCTTCCTGGACCTTGCAAAAGCCTTCGATACGGTAAATCATGATATCCTTCTCCACAAATTAGCTAACTATGGAATAAGAGGAACTCAGTTAGCATGGTTTGCTAGTTACCTAGAAAACCGGCTCCAATACGTATCTTGCAATGGCGCTCTTTCTGACGCAAAAGTAGTTAAATTTGGTGTTCCACAGGGTTCTAACCTAGGCCCTCTACTTTTCCTTCTTTACATAAATGACTTGCCCAATGCCTCGTCCGTCCTATCCTTCATCCTGTTTGCTGACGACACAAATGTCTTTCATTCTGATAAATCTTATGCTAATCTTGTACTAACTATTAATGAAGAACTCAAACGAGTAGCCGAATGGTTCCTTTCTAATAAACTGTCCTTAAATATAGATAAGACCGCCTTCATTCTCTTTAAGTCACACAGAAAGGTGGGGCCGCCAGATAACTCCCTAAGGCTGGCAATAAATAATACACCTATAGTCCAGGTCAAATGCACCAAGTTCTTAGGGGTGATCGTCGATCAGCACCTAACCTGGGACCAGCACATTAAATGTATTTCCACCAAAATAGCAAAAAATATCGGCGTAATGTATCGTGCCACTAATAAACTCCCACCCTCTGTACGTACACAACTATATTACTCCCTAATTTACCCCTATCTATCTTACTGCAGCATTGTATGGGCATCTACTTACAACTCTAGACTCCATAAATTGGTCATTCTACAGAAAAGAGCAGTTCGATTCATTGGTGGCCTCCCCTGGGGCTCCCACACCGGTCCCATCTTTTCCAGTTATAGGCTACTAAAAATTGGTCAGATAAGAAATTACCAGATTGGCGTCTTCATGTACAAATTCTCACGGGACCTCTTACCCACTAAATTTAAAACCCTTTTTCGTATGGGCTCTGACATCCATTCCCACTACACTAGGAACTCATGCAAATATCGATCATCTTTTGCTCACACTAACTCACGAAGATTTTCAATTAATATCACCGGGCCACAGATATGGAACGATCTCCCTCCCCCGCTCCAGCAGGTTGGATCCCTCCCCGGGTTCAAAAGATTGTTGCGCCAGCACCTTGTAGAGTATGAATCTAAAACATGATTGACTTGCTGTTAGCCACTCATTGGCTAATCTTTAGTTAAGTATTATTTTGGGTTCTTAGTTCCATTTTCCTTTTGTTACCACTTCAAATGATGGTGGTCCTCAGTTCTGCTTTAATATTGTATGCTCAGTATTGTCAAACTTTATGAAGTCTATTATTTACAAGTTGGTTTTCGCCGCTATAGTTAAAGATGTAAGTAGGTGTCCCTACTAGCGGGATTTTCCCTTCTGGGCCTACCTTTGTAGCCATCTTGTTTTCTTCTAATAAATTGTTTCATTGATGCATTGTATATTTGGTTCCAATAAAGAATTATGTTATGTTATGTTATGTTATGTTATTAGTATACAATTGACATGGTCACAAATCTCACAATAGACCAGAGCATCATTACTTTATTAGTGACCCACAACGTGAATTGTGAAAAAAGAAAATGCTAAAATAGATGCACAATATAATCACACTAGCAACAACTGAGGGGTTGGAAACGACCCCCTCCCCGAAGTCTTCAATGAAGACTTGACTGCGGGGTCCTAAGAAAGACTAGGGGGTTGAACCCTCGACTATTCTCACCCTGTTATAGGAGGTTTGTGAGTCACATAATTGACGAAGACGAGTCAGCCTGCTGTTTAAAACATCTTCACATCGATTGTTGGCCCGTCTACCCGGAATGGTCTTCCAATCCCCTTACGCTGCCCCCCCCGCCATAATAATTCACCTGCTTTCTTACCACACCTCAAGTCCTATCTCTTTAGCCGTGGCTGGGCTGGGAGCGCCTCTGAGTAGGTATCTTGAAGCGGCGCTAAATAAATTTCCAGAATGAATGAATGAATCCACTCTTAAAAGTCTGGCTCATGGTAATTAAGTAAGTAAGTAAGTAAGTATATCCTTTATACAGAGCTGTAGTGGTAAAATTTGAGGTGAGTATACGCTACCGGTGACCAGCGGCGTAAAAAAATTTGAAGACCTGTTTTTAGGAATTCGACTCAGAAAAATTTCTGAATTTCACAAATTCCCTTCAAATTTTCTGACTTTTTACGATTTCGTCTCTGAAAAAGTTGATGACCTTTTTTTTTTTAGTCATTCGCCCTAAAAACCTTTAAAAACCTCTCTTTTTTGAAAAGTTTTCGTTCCCAGAGGTAAGTATACGCTGTATACCCGCGTATACCCTACTCTACAGCCATGAGTATACGCTCTCAAATTTCTCTGGAGGTAAGTATACGCTGTATACCCGCGTATACCCTCGACTACAGCCCTGCCTTTATAGAACCAACTGCTAACCGTACTTTGGTGTACATGAAAGGGGTCGTCCATAAAGGATGTCCGCAAAATATGACCTACTTTGGACCCCTCCGTCCCCCTTGTCCGCACTTGTCCGCATTTGACCGTACCCTCCCTCCCTCCCTCCCTCCCCCGCGCACATCCGCACGCCAAAGCCAATTTTTAATGTCATCATCATTATTTTTACAATTATTTCACATTGCCTGTGCACATTTCAGTGACAAGTGACAGTTCGGTTTAAATATCAGGAGGTGCAGTAATAAAAACCTCTTTCAAGTCGCAGTAAAGGTTATACCATGCATGAGGTTTAGGCAATCACCTCACTGACTCAGGGGCGCCCGCAGCGTGACGCACTGGACGCACG
>OY744615.1:44763619-44783119 GCA_963556255.1 Allolobophora icterica
ATGCATATTAAGTTATCTCATTTAGGTTTTAGTTTGTCTGTTGATGAAATTTGCAGATATAAACAATCAATTATGAAAATGTGTGATGATAATTCAACTACAGTGAACAGATCCCACTCACGCATTTTGTTGCTGATAATGTTGACCACAACATAAGGACTTTGGATGGTCTAGGGACCTTCCATGGTATGGGCAATTGATATGAATCTGTAACTGTTGCGCAAAGAGGTGCTTTTGGTAACACACATAGAGTGAGTAGATTGCAGAAGCCGATCAAGGCATGTGAAGCAACACAAAACAAGTGTGTGACCATCATGACTTTTGTCAATTCTATGGGACAGGGACTGAAAGGTGTAAATCTCCGGGCCTTCCGATCACTGCATCGACCTATTATGATGCCTACAGTAGCTAATCTGAATTTGCTGTGGCACGCAGGCAGTTTACCTCGTGAAACTGTGAATGTACACCCCAAACTGGTCGGGGTGCATGCAGTCTGTTTGTCAGGGAAGGCATTCTGGTGCTTCGACTCTCAGATGCTCTCTATTGTGGATCTCAATCCATCTGACGAGGATTGTATATATTCTACTTTGCTTTTTGTTCAGAATCAGGCAAAGTGTCTTAACATAGAAACACCAAATATAACATTTGATCAGCCACTGTATGTAAAAGCTGTCGAAATTGCAATGAAAGCACATTTGGACATTGTTGTGCGCTTGGGTGGCTTTCACACGCTTATGAGTTTCTTAGGATCAATTGGACATCTCATGAAGGGCTCCGGTTCAGAGGAAGTTTGGGGTGAAATTTTTGGTCCGAACACCGCTAAACATGTACTCAGTGGAAAGGCATATGCCAAGTCCATACGAGGGCATTTTTTTAATTGATGCAGCACTAACAGATTTGCTGTTAGACTACCTCAACAGTTCTGTGTCTGATGATGGAAATCCCTCTCCTGTTATTCTTTCGTGTGAGTCTGCACATTTATGCCATGGGCAAGTAACGAGGTCGTGAATCCAAGACCCTAGCTGTTGAGGGTCAAGAATTAAGGGCTCAATGTTGCGAAGTCCTTGACCCAGAAAACATAGGTGTGGAAAAAAATTCTCGGCTATCATCAGAAATGCCACAGTTATCCACTGTTCAGAATTTCAGGAGTGGACCTGAAATTTGTTGAGGATCAAGAAATAAGGGCACAGTGTTATAAACTGTTTTATTGAAATCCTTGACCCACAAAACATAGGTGTGGAAAAAAGAAATTCTCAGCTATCATCAGAAATACCACAGTTAGCCACTGTTCAGAATTTCAGGAGTGGCCCTGAAATTTGTTGAGGGTCAAGAATTAAGGGCACAATGTTATAAACTGTTTTATTGAAATCCTTGACCCAGAAAACATAGGTGTGGAAAAAAGAAATTCTCAGCTATCATCAGAAATACCACAGTTAGCCACTGTTCAGAATTTCAGGAGTGGCCCTGAAATTTGTTGAGGGTCAAGAATTAAGGGCACAATGTTATAAACTGTTTTATTGAAATCCTTGACCCAGAAAACATTGGTGTGGAGAAAAAAATTTCTCAGTTATCATCAGAAATGCCACAGTTAGCCACTGTTCAGAATTTCAGGAGTGGCCCTGAAATTTGTTGAGGGTCAAGAATTAAGGGCACAATGTTATAAACTGTTTTATTGAAATCCTTGACCCAGAAAACATTGGTGTGGAGAAAAAAATTTCTCAGTTATCATCAGAAATGCCACAGTTAGCCACTGTTCAGAATTTCAGGAGTGGCCCTGAAATTTTTTGAGGGTCAAGAATTAAGGGCACGATGTTATAAACTGTTTTATTGAAATCCTTGACCCAGAAAACATTGGTGTGGAGAAAAAAATTTCTCAGTTATCATCAGAAATGCCACAGTTAGCCACTGTTCAGAATTTCAGGAGTGGCCCTGACATTTCGTCCGATTACTCTTCCTACATGGGCGACATAGTTGTATCCTTCATATAGTCCTATTCTCCATGGTCTTCCGGTTCTAACGATGTATAATTTATGCTTGTCAGAATTTTGTTAAGGTTCTTCAAATTTCTAGCGGACTACATGATTTGCTCCCTCCGATACGATCTACCGGATATTATCTTCGACCTCGCCGGCATAATCGCGAGATACCACGATGTGATCCTTTGACTGGGAAGGGTTACATTGCTAGATTACTGCATAAATGATAAGAAAACACTTGCTTTTTTAATTACTTATTTTATCATTTTTATTTCGATTTATTATTACTTCAATGTTTTACAATCAATGCTTCTAGCTTCTGTCCCATTGTGCGTTTGCTAATGGTGTAATAAAGAATATACTTACTTACTTACTTCAACGTCTCCACCTAGCGAATGAATATGAAATTAACGCCACCTCGCGTGTCAACTTCAACTTGTTAGCGAGAATTCACCCAGGGTGCAGCCTGTGTCCGACAAATCATAGCTGAAGAAGGGCGTCTCCTAAGCCAGTTCCAAAAGGCAGCCTTAGCTACGATGTATTAGCGGCTTCATTTTCTCAGCCTCAGCATATGAAGGCTGGTGGCTCCTGCGCCGTCCGCTCTTCCCACAACAGTTAGTCTTTGTCAGTTTATAGCCAAGTTCGCTAGGTGGCGGAAGTTGAACAGAAATCTGAAAACAAGCTTCTATTCTGGCGACGATTCGAATCCTCACCTCTGTGTTGACATTCTAGTACGTTAACCACTAGAAAACATTCGCGCACGTTTGTAAGTGTAAATGTAGACTTTTCCAATGGCGACCACATGGCCTCGACCCTACTCATTTTTCAGTGAATTGATCAGGTGAGATCCTTCACCACTGCTGCACCCTTGTAGGTGGTAATGTAACGAAAGATGACGAGGAGAAATAACGGTATTCAGTTTTAAAAGCATGCTTACATGTTCCTTTCGCTCGCACTGCAACCATGCAACAGCGAGCATTCTCCGTTGTCGGTCCCACTATCTGGAATGGCCTTCCTGTCGAACTGCGGTCTCTTCCTCGAGACTCGTCTACCTCTTTCTCCTCTGCTCTTAAGACTGTTCTCTTTCGTCGAGGTTGAGCTGGGAGCGCCTCTGAATAGTTGCCTTGAAGAGCGCGCTATATAAATGTCTAGTTGATTGATTGATTGATTGACCTAAAATGCCTATAAAACCAGCCTTACATCGTACCTTAAGATGGAACCGATGAGACGGTCTTTCTACTCCGCCTGTAATTGCATTTATGCACGAGCCAAAAATCTCAAAGAGCTGGTTCATCTATCTCTACAAGAAAGCTACTGCTTGCCAATATCAACTCATGCCTCAGCCGTAGTTAAATACACGGTGAGATAGGAAGATGAACTGAATGAAAGTTGGAACTCTGTATAATATGGAAAATTATTTGGTTTTAATAAATGGGAATCTGTAAAAGGCTTCAACTGTGGCGTTGGCAGATTATTGGACTTACATCAAATTATTAAGAAGCGTCTCATGATGTTCTATTGGCGACTAGCTCACTCGACATCTAACTTTCTCCAGAATAGGCCTACTTGGCGTTCAGTTGGTGAGCATTTTCTTTATGATTCCGAACTCGTCGTCATCTTGAATAGTAAACGTATTTCCATTAAGGATACGAATATTTTCGCTGTTTATGCGTTTGACATTATGCTTATTTGCGCATGTAGGTTGTATTGCTGTAACGTTTGATTTGTTCCCTCTGCTTTCGGGCGTCTACGGTCTACTCAAGTGCTCATAGGACCTAGAGAAGGGGCCTCACATTTGGGAATAATACTAGTATTATTCCCAAATGTGAGGCCCCTTGTCTAGGTCCGATTGAACTCGAAGCGACCATCTCTACTGATGTATAACGTCGTGTGTCTAGTTTTTGGGGCGATAATCGGGGATCATGATTCATGAAAAAGTCGCATCTTATTTGCATATCAGTTACATGCAGTTACTTATATTTATGAAGGCAAATCGACTAAGAATTATGTTTGCGAAGTAAAACTTGTCTATGGAGATTTAAACACCATATTAATTGTCAACAAAATTTAAGTGGAGCGACATCTGTGGATAAGAGTGAAACTGATACACGCATTATTATGTTCACGAGTAGCCAATCCTCTATAATCTTCGTTTAATATCTTCAAACTGACAATTACGCAGTATGATTACAAATCAGTATGAACGGATGATCACAAGTTATTACAGGAGTCGAATTTAACTGTACACGGGCAGCCATGCAAGGCGCCCATCACGTCCTACATCTCATTTTATCAAACGCGCCATCTCGCAAATGAAAGGCTGAGTGGACCTAAATTTGGGGAGGTAGCGGGAAGCGATCCCGCTGCCGCTTGCTCTTCACGCCAGTGATGTTATCACTACTCTATTACACACCTCTAACACAGAATCCTTGAGCATTATGATAGAAGTTAATAGGTTAGATCAGAATGCTTCAAGATAGGGGCCTCTATTTCCAACAAACCGAACCTTACTTGTTATAAGTAACATAGAGCCTATGACGATGGCATTTAGAATCACATTTGCAATAGCAAATGCGTAGATATTAAGACACCTTTAATGTTGTTCAACCGTGGGCAATATATATCTCACACACAGTCCGTTGTGGTAGTTGGTATGTATTACACGAAATTCGTATCTTTGTTAACACACCGTGTTGTTAAACAGTAACTAACCAACCAACTTGTAGCAGTGCATAATTAATTCGTATAATCGTTGCGTAATAGTTGAGATATTATTCCATAGGAACAGCGAGAATTGTTCAAAATAATTACACACCTCTTTTAAGCTTTCTGTATTCTTATAAGTTCGCTGTATTCGTATCATAACTGAGTGCTGCCCAATCATCAGATAATCCTGTTTTATGTCACTCGAAACTCCCACTGTTCGTACTCGGACGGTGCCAGTGCCAAGTCTGGAGAAAGGAGGGAGACGCTAATGATGCATCTTTAAGACACAGTGTCGTTACTCGACGTTAAGCACCAACTCAAACAGCCTTTTCGAGTCACCTGTCGCCAGCTATTACCTGCTTGTCCTCAGCCGCAAATAAAATCAATAATCGATTTTTTTCTTCATAAATACGATAAATTCTAATGCATGTTTTTTATGCATGTATGTCTGTTTGCAGTGTTGGGTATGAGTTAACTCAGACGAGTTGAAACTCATGAATTAACTCACTTGCTGTGATTTATGAGTTTGAGTTAACTCAACGTAAAGAGTGTGAGTTATGAGTTTGATTTAATTAATAGTTTCTGTGAGTTTGAGTTGTAACTGTCAATTATTTTAAAATCAACTCACTATTCGGCACTCGGCACATATTATGTTGAAACAAGCCGTTTTTTATATCGTCGGCTTTCCATACTGGTGAGTGGTGACGGCAGGGAGGGTCGTAAACACGGCCAGCAGCGGCGGGCGGACAGTGTTTAAGTACTGCATATTTTGTATATTGTGAACAGTTAAGAACAACATGGCTGAAGTACCGTGTATTCTTGATGGAAAATATTTTTCTGTTACAAGTAGGCGTAATGGAAAAATTGTTGCTCGATTAGAACATGCTAGTATGAAACGTGTGAGTTGATGATTTAACTCATTTAACAACTGAGTTTGAGTTAACTCATTTCACTTAGGATGAGTTCAGTTTGAGTTTTAACTCATTTTGAGGTGCATGAGTTGAGTTTTGATTTAATTTATTTCTTGTCTGAGTTTACCCAACACTGTCTGTTTGTATGTATGTTTCCATGTATGTATGTATGTATGCATGTATGTATGTATGTATGTATGTATGTATGTATGTATGTATGTATGTATGTATGTATGTATGTATGTATGTATGTATGTATGTATATATGCATACATGTTTCAGTTCATAGGCCTAATATAATAGCGCACTTATTTATCTCACAAAAGCGTGCTATGTAAACAAGACGCGATACCTTCCTGTCCGCTAGAGGACTGCGCTTAAACTGGTCATAGACGTGAAAACGGGACTGTCCAGTCATTAATGGTCCTTGTCCCGCAGTTAGGACCGTATCACAGGCGGGTTCTGGACTCAGTACCTCTATAACGACTTGTTCTTTGAAAGAAAAGGGAAAGCACCTTCCAACCTCACGCAGGGGTCACGCATGCGTCGTAACCCCAATCGTCACCCTCACTCCAACCGGTGAAGGAGGGTGCTCAGCACGTGGCGGGTGATCTCTGGGTCAGACCTCCACCGTTGTCTCACCTACACACGCTCGCGCACTGGGTGCCTCCCGTGATCTGTACGAGCACACGCGCAGAGAATTCCGAGCATGTTAAGAGCGGTTGAAATACTCTCGACGCGTTCTCTTGAGTCGATTTCAGGTTTACCGTAAGTTCATTTAATTCATTCGTTCATTCTTTCTTCCTTTCTCTCGTTCAGATCATTTATGTAGCTCCTCTGTAAACTTGATCAAAGTGGACGTAATACTGAAGTAGACTAGTCTCCTAAAATCACGAGGTGCAGCGACGGGTAGGCGAAGTATTTGAGATTTAATTGTCCTCAGCCTCGGCATATGCTGACAGGTAGCCAATCCATCCTCTCTGTCACTTGTCACAGACAGTTTAAACATTTCTAACTGAGCTCGCAAGGGGCGCTAGCAAAACAGAAACCTAGGAATATCTAAGCAAGGAACATAATATCTTCGTTGCTGTCTGTATTCAGATATATCATATATGTCTGTTTGTCTGCCTGCCTGTCTGTCTGTCTATCTGTTACTGTCTCTTTCTATACGTGCGGAGATTTCAACTCCTACACAGTCTATCATAGGGTGCTAATCATAGTGTATTATGATTTTTGACATGTGATGTCAACGACTTTTCAAACTCCGTCAAGACGTTTTAAACATACTTGGTTAATATGTGCATTCTTTCACAATTACATCATCACACGTCAGCGTTTGTAAGGTTAATCGATTCCAGACAAAACTAGTCTGTCTGTCTGTCTGCCCGTCTGTTTGTCTGCCTCTCTGTCTACATGTCCGTCTTTCTATCCATCTGTCTGCGCGCCTATCTGCTATCTGCATGTCTGAATGTATGTCTATCTATGTGTCTGAATAGCTGTCTGTCTCTGCCTATCTAAGTGTCTGTCTGTCTCGGTCTCTCTGTTCGTCTCTCTGTCCATCTGTCTGTCTGTCTGTCTGTCTGTCTGTCTGTCTGTCTGTCTGTCTGTCTGTCTGTCTGTCTGTCTGTCTGTCTGTCTGTCTGTCTCTCTCTCTCTCTCTCTCTCTCTCTCTCTCTCTCTCTCTCTCTCTCTCTATATATATATATATATATATATATATATATATATATATATATATATATATATATATATATATGCGCATAATAATTAAGGGCTGTCACCAAGTGCATGCACACAACACTTTCCAGACACGCACTTGGAGTTCCCTCTCTCCCCATCCTCCCTCCGTTTCCCTCTCCCTTCCTTCCTCCTTCCTCCATTCCTCCATCCCTCGTTTCTTCCATCCCGACGGGTGACAATTTTGCCATATAATTATATATATGTGTTTGTGTGTGTGTGTGTGTGTGTGTGTGTGTGTGTGTGTGTGTGTGTGTGTGTGTGTGTGCCCTATATTTATGCTTAACCATATCAGATGTTAAATAAGATCTACATGGTTTAGTATAAACGATACATATGTTATAACTTATCTAGCATATATGTCGACATATACCATAAATCATGTAGGCCTACATATCATAGCTATACAAATACTACATATATATATATATATATATATACGTCCATCAAGTATCATGTAACTGCATGTTGTCGATTGTTGAACTCACTGATATAGCGCCTTTTTCCTCGAGCTCGGCTGAATTATTATTTTTACCTGAGGTAAGTATCGGCCTATATATAATCTCTCAGGAGACAAAAATTAATGAGAGTAATTAATACTATTATTACTACTATCGTAATCGTAATCGTAATCTCTAAAATTCTAAAGCGCCACTCGAAGGCCAAGCGCAGGGCACCAGCCTATTCACGAGCGCTACGTCAACAACAACAACAGCAACAACAACTACTACTACTTCTGCTACCAAAACCACAACCACCACCACTACTACTACTACTATTACTATTGCAACTACTACTACTACCGCCACCACCTCCACTCCGTCACAACAACTACTACTACTACTGCCAACATTACTCTTATTGTACATGCAATCTAAATGCATGCATATTACGCCATATTTTATATTAATGCATCCATGGCATATATATATATATATATATATATATATATATATATATATATATATATATACTCTCATACCAGACCGATAAGCCAGACATGATGGGAATATCACCCGTGCGAACCAGACCGATTTGGGTAACCCAGACCGTTTTCGGTCTGGGTTACCCAATAGGGCTCAAATGCCTTAAAAAGCCTTGAAACGTATGCAAACACACTTTTGGTAATCCAGACCAGTCGAGTGTGACCCTCACTTAAATAGCCCCGACCGCTCCAAATGCATTGGAATACCTGCCGCGTCGACCGCAATTTCTGCCCTGGTCTGGCCTTTCCGTTACAACAATTTTGTATATTTAGCCATCTGGCGACAAAATTTCCGCTTCTCTGATTGGCTGAAGTTGTTGACTCCATGTTTCATCAAGACGTACGATATATCTTCGAAAGGTAACTAAAAGCCGTCGATACGGATAATATATCTTCTATAATTAATTATAATTAATTAGTTTAATTTTTTTAAACAGGATAGATTGTTTTGCATAAGAATTTCTAGCGATTTTTAAGCAGAAAACCGCAAACGCGATACGACCTACGGCTCTGTTCTATTTATGGCGATGGTATTCCCATTACGTCATTAATTATACGTTGTTTACATTCGGAAAGAATTTTGATCACGCTCGCTTCGAACTATATTAATCGTTTTACACCAATATTGTAACAGAGTAAGGTTCCAAAACAAAGACAAATTTTTTTCCCAGTATATGGAATAAATTTCAAACTTTGAACACGGCAATATAATAAATTAAAACACATCGCAGTCGAAAGTATTAATTTATGCCATGCTGCACATGTAACTGCATATATAAATATTTTATTTATTTTTACTTTATTCCAGATATTTCTATAGCGCCTCTCGTAGTCAACTACTACTACTTTTATATATATATATAATATGTTGTATCGGTACACGATGGTATCCCAGATCAAAACGGAATATTGCAGTGTTAGGCCTATGCCACACCATAATTATATGTAGCTGGGGCATGGTCACAGTTTAGATTTTAAAAGGATACTATATAACTGCTTTGAATGATTGAATATCAAGCTGTCCTGCAAGAAAAGCATGGGTTCAGCCAGACTTATGAATCTAGAATGTTAGGGATGAAAGAGGAGCCAGTTAGTGTGAGACATCAATGCAAGCAGTAAAGGCAGAAACAAATTCTATTTCTATAGACAAACACATAGAAAAATGTCTGCTACGCAGCTGTATGATTCTTAATAATACTAATAACGACCATTACTAGGGCGCCATAACACAGTACATGCCGTTACAAGGGCGTCTTAATACACATAGTATAATCTGCAGCAGCAGAATTATACACTCTTAGTCTATAATAAAACTATAAGGATATAGAACTAAATGAATAGTTTTAGACGAGCTAAGACAATTCAGTTTCATCAGTATTCTGAAGAATTCGACCTACTTTGGCATGGAATATTGTTGGCAATGAATTATGCATGCAATTATAATGTGCTACTGTAGCACATTATAATTGTATGCACTGCTACAAATACTATGGCCATGCCTAACAATTGTACATGCATTTATAATGTGACTCAAGAGAGTTCTATTAAGTTACAATTGGTCGATTGTATAAGGACATGCTGTGTGACAAACTCTAACTGAACAGCATATTTCTTTTTGGAGTAGCATTCACAAGGCTGTAAAGCAGTGATTTTGCTCTAATTTAGTATTGTGTAAAAATCTTAATTGTTTTCAACTCGAAGCAAATTGATGACATGAAATTCTTTGAGCTTGTCTAATATTCTGAAAAATATCCAGTGGTATTACTTGAGCTCATGTTGCTTATAGCATCATGTAAAGGTGTGTTATAAATTATGTACATAAAAATTCTGAAAGGACTACTGGATAAAAACTGGACACATGCAATACTGAGAGACACTTAAGAGCTTGTCTAATGTTCTGAAAAATGTCCAGTGGTATTGCTTGAGCTCATGTTGCTTATAGCATCATGTAAAGGTGTGTTATAAATTATGTACATAAAAATTCTGAAAGGACTACTGGATAAAAACTGGACACATGCAATACTGAGAGACACTTAAGAGCTTGTCTAATGTTCTGAAAAATGTCCAGTGGTATTACTTGAGCTCATGTTGCTTACAGCATCATGTAAAGGTGTGTTATAAATTATGTACATAAAAATTCTGAAAGGACTACTGGATAAAAACTGGACACATGCAATACTGATAGACACTTAAGAGCTTGTCTAATGTTCTGAAAAATGTCCAGTGGTATTGCTTGAGCTCATGTTGCTTACAGCATCATGTAAAGGTGTGTTATAAATTATGTACATAAAAATTCTGAAAGGACTACTGGATAAAAACTGGACACATGCAATACTGAGAGACACTTAAGAGCTTGTCTAATGTTCTGAAAAATGTCCAGTGGTATTGCTTGAGCTCAAGTTGCTTACAGCATCATGTAAAGGTGTGTTATAAATTATGTACATAAAAATTCTGAAAGGACTACTGGATAAAAACTGGACACATGCAATACTGAGAGACACTTAAGAGCTTGTCTAATGTTCTGAAAAATGTCCAGTGGTATTGCTTGAGCTCATGTTGCTTACAGCATCATGTAAAGGTGTGTTATAAATTATGTACATAAAAATTCTGAAAGTACTACGGGATAAAAACTCGACACATGCAATACTGAGAGAAACTTAAGAGCTTGTCTAATGTTCTGAAAAATGTCCAGTGGTATTACTTGAGCTCATGTTGCTTATAGCATCATGTAAAGGTGTGCTATAAATTATGTACATAAAAATTCTGAAAGGACTACTGGATAAAAACTGGACACATGCAATACTGAGAGACACTTAAGAGCTTGTCTAATGTTCTGAAAAATGTCCAGTGGTATTGCTTGAGCTCATGTTGCTTACAGCATCATGTAAAGGTGTGTTATAAATTATGTACATAAAAATTCTGAAAGTACTACGGGATAAAAACTCGACACATGCAATACTGAGAGAAACTTAAAGCGATATTTAATTTTTTGTAGTCTTTTCTCAACACAAGTCAAAGATAAAGATATTCATGTTAGTTACTGACAATTCCTTGAATTTGACTAAGTCTAGGATCAGAAAGGAAGTGACCAATTGTGACTTAATAGAAATTCCTAGTGCAACAAGTATACTTCTTACACATATAATTGTATATACAGGCTGTTTAGGATGGGTCAATGGGTAGTCCAGACTTTTAGGTTTATGACTGTTATTACCCAGACCTGATATAGGTAGATGGCCGTTATAAGCCCGACCTATATAAATTTTATGAAGCAGTATGCTAGAATAAACTTGAAATTATTCCCATTGCTACACACTTATATCTATTTAGTGTATCAACTTTTTGGCTGTGCAGTTAACAATTTGCAAGCTCTCTTTTTATATAATGCACTGAATTAGAGAATTCCTGGGTCTCAAAGAACATTGATAATACTAAATTGTTCAATGTTTATCTTATACCATTTATATTAATTTTGAGTTCTTGGTTTTAATTTTAATTATTGGTTGAGCTTGCATTTTTAAAACTGATGGCAAAGGCATTGGCAAGTTTACTGGATTCAGTAAAGCCACCACCACCAACAGAGAAAGTTTGTGTTTATTTTAAACTTGCTTTCCTGTGTTTTTCAGAATGCAGTAGAAGATAATTTTGCAAGTCATTGGAGATGTGCTTATCCTCTGCTGCTTGCGTGTTTCTCCTAGCAACCTATATTGAGCCTTTGCATATCTTTTGGCTTCATATATTGGTCTTTGCCTGGGCCTACCAACTGTTTCATCATGGACTGCTATAGACTTTGTGCTTGAGATCAGTGAGTTGATCATCCCAGTAATGTTTAGAGTAAAGAGCAGAAGTCAGGAGGCAGTGCTTGTGTGCAGCCCAACACAATTCCTAAACTATTTTGTATTGAACGCATTTATATCATTACCACATTCACAGGTGCAACCCACTGCACAGTTTGTGCACATATTAAGGTAACTGATATCAGATAGATACACATTTGTAGCATGATAGTATGAGATAAGGTCAGCTTTATCCTATCTCAACCATTTCTGCCTACGTTTTACGAGCATTGCCTATCACAGTCACTTTTTAAACCGGTAGGCAGTCAGAAAGGTGTAGCACCAGTGGTAGGTGATCTTAGAGATTTATAACTCTATCTAGGATAACACCTAGGATTACTCCACCTTATTCGACAAGGCATCACTCATGAAAAAGTTAACACTGAATGGTGTAGAATTGTGAGAACCAGATACGCATGTGACTCAGTGGGGCATACAACCCTGTTGTCACACAGCATCAGATTGGCAGTCTTAATAAAGTCATTAAAAGTTTGATAGTGGGATTGTTCTTTAAAAACTTCAACATTAACATTTCAAAGCATGATATTGCTAACCAAGTTTTCACTTTGAATAATACTGATAATTCAAACATGTTTTGACATCAGTCATCCTAAGGACAATTTTTGTACACGAAAATACACATTTATAAATACACTGTCTGCAATAGTTAAACTATAATATTTTGTTATAGATGGTATTAGACTTACCTAGAACAATTTAGTATTTTTGGCGTACCTTGAGATCTACGCAGTTTTGAATTGGTACCTTGATACCAATATAAAGAAAGTTATGTTCCTCACGGCCATATGACTGCTACACAAAACAGGCATTAGTGCATTGCAATGAGATTAAGGCAAAATTCATTCTGGCGTTTTTTCTTCTTCATAGATTGTATATATGCGTCTGGCTTAATAAGGTCTTCTACCTATTTCAGGTCTGGGTTATATCGGTCTGTAACCTATAATGTCTGGACTAACCATTCACCCATCCTAAAGAGCCTATATATATATATATATATATACTAATGTGTCTTAAAAAATTCTAGTTACAATGGGTAATTCTGTTACATTGCGGTTGGTAGCTTCTTTCCTCTTCTTGGAGTACATAAGATTAATGGAGTTGTCACTGCCTTGGTTAAAACATTTTATCTTGACATCATATTACAAGAATGCCCTCAAACTATTGATATATTGACATATTACATATTGCATGAGAGTATGTGTTGTTCTAACTATAACATTGCAGCCAGTAGTGCTTCAGAACGTTTATATATGTTTCGCTGCATTTAAACATGTTAAACTTGTAACCAAACATAAGTAAATAATGTAAATGGTATAAGATGAGAATAGAGCAGTTTAGTATTATCATTGTTCCTTGAGACCCAGCCAATTTCTAATTCAGTATATTATATAAATAAGAGATTTTGCAAATTGTTAACTGCACAGCCAAATATTTGATACACTAAGTTGATATAATAGTGTAGCAATGGGAATAATTCTAAGTTCTAATTCTAGCATATTGCTTCATAAATTTTATATTGGTCGGGCTTACAACGGCCATCTACCTATTTCAGGTCTGGGTAATAACAGTCAGTAACCTAAAAGTCTGGACTACCCATTGACCCATCCTAAACAGTCTGTATATACAATTATATGGGTTACAAGTGTACTTGTCACACTAGGGATTTCTATTAAGTTACAATTGGTCACTTCCTTTCTGATCCTAGATCCTTGAGATCTACGCAGTTTTGAATTGGTACCTTGATACCAATATAAAGAAAGTTATGTTCCTCACGGCCATATGACTGCTACACAAAACAGGCATTATTGCATTGCAATGAGATTAAGGCAAAATTCATTCTAGCGTTTTTCTTCTTCATAGATTGTATATATGCGTCTGGCTTAATAAGGTCTTCTACCTATTTCAGGTCTGGGTTATATCGGTCTGTAACCTATAATGTCTGGACTAACCATTCACCCATCCTGAAGAGCCTATTTATATATATATATATATATATACTAATGTGTCTTAAAAAATTCTAGTTACAATAGGTAATTCTGTAACATTGCGGTTGGTAGCTTCTTTCCTCTTCTCGGAGTACATAAGATTAATGGAGTTGTCACTGCCTTGGTTAAAACATTTTATCTTGACATCATATTACAAGAATGCCCTCAAACTATAGATATATTGACATATTACATATTGCATGAGAGTATGTGTTGTTCTAACTATAACATTGCAGCCAGTAGTGCTTCAGAACGTTTATATATGTTTCACTGCATTTAAACATGTTAAACTTGTAACCAAACATAAGTAAATAATTTATTTATTTTAATAATTAAAACAATAATTTAGTTATTTTAATTTAATTTAAGTGTTTTGAACTGTTTTCAGTGTTTATTGATACCCCTCCCAACCCCCAACCCCGTTTTTCTCGTGATTTTAGCCCGCCCATAATTGTTGCGTACCGGCACCTATTGTTCCGTTCCGGAACCTTTTTTTCTAGAAAAAAAAGCACTGGATATAAGTATAGCGATTAGAAGAATTCCAAGTTTATTCTAGCATATATTACTTCGTATATTTTATATAGGTCGGGCTTACAACAGCCATATACCTATTTTAGGTCTGGGTAATAACGGTCTGTAACCTAAAAGTCTGGATTACCCATTTACCCATCCTAAACAACATGTATATATAGTAATATATAGTAATGTGTATTAGAAGAATTCTAATTACACTAGGTAACTCTGTTACATTGTGGTTGGTAGCATCGTTCCTCTTCCTGTAGTACATAAAATTCATGGAATTGTCTCTAACTTGGTTAAATTCTTCATCATGTCACCATATTGACAGAATGCTACAAACTGTTGATATATTGACATATTAAATACACGAGTATGTGTAGTTCTAACTATTACATTGCAGTCAGTAGTGCTTCAGAACCTTGATATGTGTTTCACTGCATGTAATATGCTAAAGATTTAACCAGAAGTAAAGAATGTAAACGGTATAAGACTAACATTGAACTATAATTGTTCAGTGTTCATCCTATATCATTTAATTATGAACTCACGTTTGGTTACATTTTAAAGAAGTTACTTCAGAATTATCAATGCTCTTTGAGACCGAAGCATTCTCTAATTTGGTCTCTCTTTCTCTTTGTGCCGTCGGCTCTAGGAGCCCTAGCGATCGTCATGCCACACAGTCTCCGTTGCCGTCTTGCTACTTCTCCCAGTAGCCCTTGAGTCGCGCTTTGGCCTGGGAGTCCCACCTCAGCGCTCCGGCCTGGGAGTCCCTCCATCCGCGACCATCGGCGTGGTTTGGTGTGTGGCATGACGATTTTCTTGGCATGATTAACAGGGGTGGTTTGCCAATTTGGTACATAATACAAAAGGAGAGCAAATTGTTAACTGCATAGCCAAATGTTTTATGCAATAAATAGATATGAGTACAGCAATGAGAACAATTCCAAGTTTATTCTAGCATACATTACTTCATATATTTTATATAGGTCGGGCTTACAACAGCCATAAACCTATTTCAGGTCTGGGTAATAACGGTCTGTAACCTAAAAGTCTGGATTACCCATTTACCCATCCTAAGCAACATGTATATATAGTAATATATAGTAATGTGTGTTAGAAGAATTCTAATTACACTAGGTAGCCTAATTCTATTACATTGTGGTTGGTAGCATATTTCCTCTTCCTGTAGCACATAAAATTCATGGAATTGTCTCTAACTTGGTTAAATTCTTCATCATGTCACCATATTGACAGAAATGCTACAAACTGTTGATATATTGACATATTAAATAAACGAGTATGTGTAGTTCTAACTATTACATTGCAGTCAGTAGTGGTTGGTAGCATCGTTCCTCTTCCTGTAGTACATAAAATTCATGGAATTGTCTCTAACTTGGTTAAATTCTTCATCATGTCACCATATTGACAGAATGCTACAAACTGTTGATATATTGACATATTAAATACACGAGTATGCATTCTCTAATTTGGTACATAATACAAAATGAGAGAATATTGTTAACTGCACAGCTAAATGTTTGATGCATTACAGTATGAGTATTGCATGAGTATAGCAATGAGTATATATACAATTATGCGTGTTACAGATATACTTGATACACTACCGGATTTCTGTTATGGTACAATTGGTCACTTCCTTTCTGAATAATTATATACTTCATGAAAGTCGAGGAATTGTCACTACCCTATCTGAAGGTCTTCATCGTTGACTTGTGTTCTGAGAAGAACATGATTTCATGATTTTGTGATTACAAACAATTATGCATTGTTTTAGGTTTCTCTGAGTATTGCATTCGTACGGTTTTTATTCAGTAGTGCTTTCACAATTTTTATATACATAAGGGGCTCTCCATAAATGACGTCACGTCCCAAGTGCGGGAGGTGGTTAGACTTGTCTGACGCTATGCATGAACTTCTATGCTTAATGTATATAGAAGTTCATGCGAAATGTGACGAGAAGGGAATCGGGGTCAATTTTGTGCCAAAATAGTGTGACTTCATTTATTGACGAGCCATAACTCGTTACATGCTTTCAAGGGAAGCTGTAAGCAACATGAGCTAAAGCAATACAACTGGAGAATTCTAAGAATATTAGACAAGCTCAAACAAGTTTGTGTCCTAAGTTTACTTCGAGTTTAAAACAATTTACTTTTACGCTGTAGGCCCTACTAAATTAGAGCAAACTCATTGCTTTACAGCCTTGTGAATGTTTCCCCACAAAAAAATACGCTTCTCAGTCAGATATTGCCACAAAGCTTGTACAACCATACACCTTTCCAACTGCAAGGCTACCCACGTAATAATTAATCAAAATGTAATATAGGCCCTAGCGCCCCTTCAAGATACCTACTCCGAAGCGTAGGCCTATATTGGATTCACGGAATTCTCATCCCTCGTCTGAAGTATCAAACAATTCCTAGATCTGTCAGATAGTTTAGTAATCAACAACTTTTTCGATTTATATTACAGTACAGTACGCAATAGTAAAAGGAATTATAATAATATTATGCTGTAGCTTTCTTGATGGAAAATGCACTAAATGTCAATGTACAACTGTACACGTTTTCCAATGTCGAGTTGTCTTCCAATGTCGACCGTATTATTTATACTGTGGTATGGCCTTGACCATGCTCAGACTAGCTCAGTAGTAAATGAAGTAAAAGCATTTATTAAATACTGTAAGCTAGAAGTTGCTAGGTAATGCCAATAACAAAAGTTAAAGTAAAAGCATATTTATATGAAGAAACTGGTTCCTGTGACTTCGTTGCTTAAGCATTTAGAATAAGGAATATTGCGATTGTGATGATTGACGGCGGATAAATTCTGTGTACCCGGGATAATATATTGTGGCTTATTGACACCTCATGGGAAGCGAGACGAGAAAGTCATTTTGGCGCAAAAAGTACATTAAAGCGTGTGAAAACAAGTCAAAGTAAAAGTTTCGATCATTTTTGTTAAGTAAAGATTGCTTTGAGGAGGAATAAAAGCCGATTATTTTCGTTTGCGGACGATTATCTTGATCCCGAGAGTTAACTTCGTCGTCCTCTTCAACGCCGCTCAGAAAAGCTTCGGTATGCGTTTCTTAACAAAACTCGATTGCATGGTCACTGGTTTACGATTTGAGCCCCGCAAAACTTGTCTGATTATACTTTGTGTATATATATATATATATTAAACTGCAATTTAAGAGCCAAAATCAGCTAAGATCCCAAATTATTTTTTACTGGGTTCTGCCAAATTGTCCGATTACACCTTGTGAATTAAACTGAATGTCTAGAGGAAAAGTAGTGAACCCCCAACATTCTGATCATGGATTATGCGTGCCTGACAACAGCAATGCAACTGAAGTAATTAAGTTGCAATGGTTTCCTTCATATTATGAAGCAAGGAATCAGCCTCACATTTTCTGAATTAAAATTTTGTAGAGAATGTTTTCTCGAGGAAAATTAATGGTTGAAACTGCACTTAAAAGAGCTAGAGAAAAAGAGAGCCAAATGAAGATGACAGGGACCACGTCCTGGGTTACAGAGCAGGTTAGGTGATTGATGTCATTTAGAAATGTACAAGAAACATTTTGCCATGCATATTTGATAATGTTTACCTTTCTTTCATAATTATGATAATTCAAACGATTTTTTTTTCTTTCTTTGGAGAGTTAAGGTTTGACATTTCTACAAAGACCTAAAGGGCTCAAAACCTTTCTTTAGAGGCTTGAAGTCTGTGTTTAAATAATTTGATTTGAAATTTTATTTGGGACTATAGTACAATGAATTTATACAATGATAGTAGTAGGCATCCACGTATAATACATCTAGTTTTTTTATAGAAAGTGAAAGTTAGCACTTTTGCCAGGCATACTGTTGATTTGTAAACCAAACAGATCATATAGTGCATCTTAAGAACTCTGTATAGGACGTGTGATTCATTTACAGTAAATTTTATTCAGCAGTGTTGCAGGTAACAACTGAACTTATCAGCCCAGATTTTTAGGGATAAAATCTTGTTAGAAGAGACAGGTATTTCCCTGAAGCATTCATAGAGGGAACAGTTGTAGATCATAAAGTTGATTTAACAAGTTAAGCCATGTAGATTGTAGTTGTTTGTGTCTTTTTTTGAATAGAACTATTTTCCATCAGCATCAGATCTGTCAGTAAGATCAGATCGTACTATTATACAGTCATCATCACCTGAGAAATCGGAATTTTCTTCAGAGTTTCCAAGAGTTCAGAAACGTTAGTAGAATAAATGAAATACACTTTTATTTCCTAAAATATTTGTATTAATCCACTATTTAATTTGCAGCATAAAATAGCACAGTTTGATAACTGAAGTGATGTAAGAATGGGCTTGCTGTTCGTTTGATTGAAAAGTATTTTATATACTTGTAGATACTGCTTAATATATGCATGTGAATATAGAAAAAACTATTATGTGTGCAAAACTGCATGCATATGCCTTCGATTTGTAATTGTGCATAACTAACTTACATTGGTAACTCTGCTGTTGTTTTAGTCATTGTAAGTATTGAATAATCATTAAGTAATGTCGAGTACTCGCAAGTCCATGTATGCCAGTGGGTTTTTTAAATGTACTGCAAAGCACGAACATCTGAAGCAAAATGATGTTCTTTCAAAGTAGTACTGTGTCTGATAGTGTGCCTGTGACTGTGAGTGGATAGGCTACTGATGGTAGTGAGCCGAAAATATGTCAGCAGATCGATTATTTGACGAAGTTGACGATGATGCGCAAATTAGTTTGAGTTCTAAAAAAAAAGGACAAAGTACATGAAAATAATTTGACAAT
>OY744615.1:44788319-44795819 GCA_963556255.1 Allolobophora icterica
CGTTGACCTTTGACCGCTCCAATAAGGTGACCTCTGACCGACCCAGCTGGGTTTGCGCCTGCGCAGTCATGTGTTTAGGTTTTATGCGCTTCGTGTGGTTTTGGCAACTTCTGGAGTTCACACGACAAGTCATAACACATAGAGACTCATGACACACGAAGACTCATGACACATAACGACTCATGACACAGGACGACTCATGACCACAACGTTTCAGGACACACGAAGATTCACGAGCACGACACGTCATGAAACACTTCTTAGGCCATAAATTCTCCCCATATCTGCAGTCTTCGGGTATACGCTTCTTTTGGTTAATTCGTAACACAGAACTGTCTTGGGATCCTTTGTATTCCATGTTGCTGTCCTCAAGGAATGGAATCTCCTATACCAGTGTTTGTCCGCCACGTATGGGAGACCAGCTTATTCACCGACGTAAAATTATCGCATCTTCGGGATTGCTTCTAGGAGCCTGAGGGATTCTCCCTATACATCGGGCAAAACATATAATAATAATCTGCGAAGCCACGTGTGAAGGCTACCCATTTAACAGCCACGCTCCCATCTGTACCTCAGGGTAAAAATAATAATGTATGCATAATACATACATACATACAAGCAGACGTACACATACACTTAAATATACACACATGAATACGCATGCTTATGCTGAAGGGTGAAGTACCTTTCGAAGGGGGGTATAGACAGCTGGAACCCGATGCAACAACACGTGTTCACCAGATACCCCTCCTGATACGAGACAGTCGTCTGAAACGTCGTCTCATCCTCTCGGCCACCCTAATGGGATGGGAGGCAGTCGGGTGGCCGCAAGGGTGATGTCCTCTGGGATGGGGTGGTCGCCTGTCAAGAAGGGCGAGAGAGAAAGCCATCTGCCGGGTAAACAACGCGTGACCCCTCGTGACCCCGTGACCCAGTCCAAAGGTCGTTTATTAAACATCTAATCACTCACTTGATCAGAGGAAAACGATGTAACCTTATATAGCGCCAGTGTGTATTCGACGCTGCTATATGTATACAGTGACGGTCGGACCACCCAATATTGCAGCTGTAACAAATCTTGGGGGCGGATCCAGGGTCTGAAGGGAGGGGAGGACGATTGGCGATCATCGAAAATCATCGAAGGTAAAACTATCGCGTATGCGTTGTTGCTTGTGACGTATAAACATCAATCTTGCGGCAATAACTGCGGTAACTAACTTACTTACTTACACAATATATATGTACAGTTATACATATATTACATAATATATAAAAATACATATATATAAATATATATATTTATTTATTTATTTATATATGTATTATATATACATAAATATATATATATATGTATATATATATATATTTATATGTATATATGTATTATATATATGTATATATATGTATATATATGTATATATATATATATATGTATATATATATATATGGGTTCGACAGTACGACACCGCGATTATACGTATATATATGCCCCATGCATTGATCTGTGGCCTATAGGAATTCGAACCCGTGTAGTATTGGTTCAAAACGGACGCGTTAGCCACTTGGCGACTGCGTCAGCTCCTGCGCATGCGTGTGCAAGTGTAACAGCTATACATATATATACACTGCCTGTGTTCACCGCGATTCCTGTATTATCGCCCAGCACGATCAGGCTCCATTTACGGACGATTATTTCTCCGATCGAGCGAGCGATAATAGGGAATTAGGCAGGTCTACGCGTTTAACCATCGCCAGATCGCCGGAAAAGCCGACACCCTGACGCCCCCGCTCACCCACTCCCCATTCCCAGGGTGCATTACGCGGATACGCACGCCCCAACGCACAAACACACGTGTGAGAGAGACCGCTCTCCTGTGTCACCCGATCCACTTAAGGTTGCGTTCGCGAACTTCACGCTTTCTGATGTTGCAAGATGGCCGACTGATTGGAAATTAAACGCTTTCGTCGTCGAAGGAATTAAGGGCCGTGGCGGAGGGTGTTGCATTCCACACCACGCTCCCCCATCGACCCACTCTCCCCTCGCTCGCTCGCGCGGTCGTCAGGTGTCCTGAGTTAAGTCCTTAACTGATTCCGATGCACTGCCTGATCCGTCTGGACCAACACGGTTCGACCATCAAAGGATCCGCGACCCTCTAATGTCAAAGGTGGAAATGGCGCTATATAATTATATAATGCAAGGATCTTCGTCGTCGTCGACATTGTTGTCATCATCATCATCATCGTCATCATCATCATCATCATCGTCGTCGTCGTCATCAGCAATAAAATACATATATATAAATCATCATCATACGTAATTATATACACATGCATTCATTCATACATACATACAATACATGCATACATATGTAAATACATACGTACATACATACATACGTACGTACATACATCTGTACATGCATACAATACATACATCCGTGCACACCTACATACAAACGTTTATACATCCACTATGCATCTACATGCAGGTATGCTCGTGTTGTTATGTAATCAAGGACTGTATATGTATACACTGCGGGTCAAAATGATCAACCCTCCCTCTACGTTCGTCTGTACATGTTAGCAACATGATCTCTCTCTCTCTCTCACTCTCTCTCTCTCTCTCTCTCTCTCTCTCTCTCTCTCTCTCTCTCTCTCTCTCTCTCTCCTCTCTCTCTCTCTCTCTCTCTCTCTCTCCTCTCTCTCTCTCTCTCTCTCTCTTTCTCTCTCTCTCTCTCTCTCTCTGCATGGATGTTTGCATCGTTATCGCCGGCTCTGATTCTGTTGCACAGGTTGTCATCTCCACCTGCAGCAGCAGCAGCAGCAGCAGCAGCAGCAGCTCACAGGACACCTGTTCAGACTTGTCATCAGCTGCGAACAGGAAGTTGGAAAACCGGAAGAAGGTAATGCCCTTCGCTGACTTCGTCCGTGACCTTTTTCTTGACAGTGTTGTTGTTGCAGACTTCCGTAACAAAGGTTGTGCCTGTTGTCGATGTTGCTATCATTATTGTTGCACTGGTTCTTTTAATTCGCTCCATGGCTGTTGCATGATTTCGTTGTTACTGTTGAACAGCTATTTCCGTTGCTATTTTTGTTGCACAATTCCTGTCGTTGGTATTGTTGTTGCACTGTGAATGTCTTTGCTGTTACAGTGCAGTTGTTTCGTAATCGTTGGTAGTGTTAAGGGTGTTGTTGATGTCAATATTATTGTCATTAATGTTGCTATTGCTATTGTTGCTGTAATTACTGTCACTATTGTTGTTTACATTATCATCGTCGTTTTTGTAACAAATTTTCCTATCAACAAAATAACCTTATCGGATTTTTAGGAAGTGTCTGAAACTGTACTCAGTGACCTCTGGTAATTTTCCAACCATTTCTTAGTTCAACAGCAAAGGAACTGTTGCAGCTGAACATGCAAGAAGACAGACAGACAGACAGGAAGTTGAAGAAAAAACCAGACAGACAGGCAGACAGACAGGCAAGCAGGCAGGCTGTCATGACGATAGACAGACAGACATAGAGCACGGCCTTCTAAATAGAGAAGGCCAGCTACAACGAGTTGTGACGTCATCAGCGGAGGCTCAGAAGACCGTGGTTCACTGAGGTGTTTATTTTTTAGATAGCAGTTAGCATTATTTTTATTTATTTATTTATTAATGTAGACAGTTAAACTTGATATTGAAAATAATGTATAGCTAATAGGAAACACTTATGAAAAAATTAATAATGTAATAATAGAAAACAAACTAATAGAAGATGTGTTTTAATGAGTACATTTAGATCATGTAAAAGCTAACAAACAGTGCACTGGAAAACCAATAATTCCAAATAGAAGACAAACTAAGCAATGGGTAACGTGTACAGATGGGTATATTTAGACCAATTTAAAGCCAACAGAATATGTACATAGATAAACGATAATCTAAAAGAGTGAAAACAGTCTAAGAAATACATTGCATGATCAAATGAGTACAGTTAGTGATCTTTGCGTGATCAAATGAGTACAATCTGAATATAGTTATAAGCAGGGTCATGTACATTAATTTTCACAAGTACTTATACTACAGTGACAAAAATTATGTAATATTCACTAACATAATGTTGAATATCTGTCATAAATGTTGTGTTAAATAGAACTGTTTTATTTAACTCATGCTTCTAAATATTGGTCATTTTCCAACAACTGTTGCCAATTTCCTTTTACTTTTATCCGACTTTTCAGGCTTCATTTTGTCATTTACAAGTTTTGTATAGTTATTCAACATTATTTTCGCAGCATGAAAACAGATCTATATACAAGTTTTGATGTTGCAATACCACATTCACAGGTGTTATCTAAATGATTAATGAAATCCAAGCTGACATGAACCACTAAATCTCTCTGATTTGTTACAGATAAAAACTCAGTCTCATATTTTTTGGAAATGAGACAATTAAATAGAACAAAAACATCAGAAACAATATCAATTAGAAATTGGGTTGGTCATTTAAGTTCTGTTCAAAATTTCAATATACAAGAACTTGTCATCCTGGTTTTCACCAAATTCACACAGCAGCTCTCTATCATAGCTCATACTGACACAACTTACAAGTAAATAATTTACAAACTTTATGCGCAATATAGCCTGCAATCAAAACAATGCAAGTCAAGTCCCTGTCGTCTATACAGCCATCACAACAATCACTGACAACATCAGCAAATGCATCCGGTATAACTGCATCTGCAGTATAACTTTCTTGTTCATCAACATCAGAAAGAAATTTAATCAAATTAAAATCACCACACTTGGCAGACTAATATTCAAGGTTTTGCCAGCAATAACTCACAACAGCAAGCAACAACAGTGCAGGCCTTTATGATTGCCTCTGTTC
This sequence comes from Allolobophora icterica, assembly GCA_963556255.1. Classification (NCBI taxonomy): domain Eukaryota; kingdom Metazoa; phylum Annelida; class Clitellata; order Crassiclitellata; family Lumbricidae; genus Allolobophora; species Allolobophora icterica. The sequence goes on from OY744615.1 coordinate 44,793,195, forward strand.
TTTCAGAGGACAGAGACGTGGTATCTCTTGCTCCAGTTGTTAACATGACAGCTGCATATTTAAAGGAAATTACACTGAAAGTGATTAGAGGCATACATGATGCTGGTTACAGAGTGTTGTGTATTATATCTGACAATAATCGAATTAATCGAAATATGTTTACACTATTGTGTGGTGGAAATGGGCTGAAGCCTTTTATTGATAACCCATTTGATAGCACCATTAAACTATTTTTCTTGTTTTGATTCTGTTCATTTACTTAAATGCATTAGGAACAACTGGATATACCAAGCTGATACAAGCCAAACATTCACATTTTCCTTATCTTGACAACAAAACTTTAATTCAGAGCACTTGTTTTGCAGATCTGAAAAAAATTGCATAGGTTTGAAGATACCTGGATAACAATCTACAAGCCCAAAGCATCATTTTTGCACTGTAAGTTTTGCGTGACATCAAACGAATGTGCAGTTGCTCAGTCAAAAAGTTCAAAGAAAATGAACTTTTATCCGACTGAGTGCTGTCAACTTCATCACATAGCTCCTGAAGAACAGCAAGAGCATGCTCCATCCTAGACTCAGATCTACACTCAATATCACCCTTCATAAAGTGACTTATCAGTGAATCCAGTTTTGACCAATGGTCAAGCCATTCATCAGATCCCAAGATCCATGACAAACGATCACCAGATATACGAACATAATCACAAAAAATAGAAACTTTTCAATTATTTACAATCTTAACAGCGGTTTTGATCTTAGGACATTCAGTAATATCAAGTATACAGATACATACATGAATGTCTGAAGAAACAACCAAATCAGGATCATGACTAATATGAGCGTTAATGCCAGAACGTACTGTGTTGAAAGAATCAATAGTGTCATTTTGTTCCCAGTCCATAAATGCCTGTTGATCTCGTACATCCAGTTCTGCGTGTCTGTCTTCTGGTGTTCGATGCTTTTTTGGTGGCTCGGATGATAGATAAGATGGCAAAATGGGAAAAATGGACGGATATGCCTCTTCAGCAAGTATAGGATTTGTTGGACGCGTTACACAATCTTCAGTCACTATAAACTCAGTTTTAAAATGTTTTATCCATACGACAGCATCTTTGGCAGGAGTGAATCCTTCCATGGAATGGTACGAATCCATTTAGTCCGCTGCTTTTCGTCAGTTGGAAATCTGAATCAGGTGACATAATATGTTCCTCTATAATTTGAAGAGCACTCTGGAACACAGTACTTTCTAGGCATTTCCTGCAGCATAAAATAGATAGATATGCATTAAACACAACAAAAACTAAACATTCCTACTGTCCATTATAATTAATATGAAGTTCACAACAACAGTGATTGTATACACTGTCTTAATTGTTAACAGTATAATATACAATGAGTCCGCAAAGGTTCACCAGTCACTCTAATAGAGTAAAACGGGGAGGCGACCTGACCGACGTCTCTGATGAGCGTAGACTCGGATCCGACCTGGGCTGGTGAACCAAAGTCCTCCGTGCCCACCTTCTCGTGGTGCGGACCGTTGGTACCCTTCCTAGGAAGGGGAACGAACGGGCACGGCAGGCAAAACCAGGGGAAGGCAATGGCAAACCACCCCTGTTAACTTGCCAAGAAAATCGTCACGGACCGGACTGGAAAAGATATGGAAAGACAAACATGTGAGCATAGAAACCAAAAAAAGGCTCGTGAGAGCACTAATCTTTCCTACGGTACTGTACGGTTGTGAGACGTGGACAATGACAAAGAACATGGAAAATAAGGTTAACGCTTGTGAAATGTGGATATGGAGGAAGATGCTGAGAATATCTTGGACTGAGAAAAGAACGAACGAATCAATACGAGAGGAGATTGGAATTGAGAATGAAGAGTCGTTAAAACAAACTGCGACAAGAATGAAGCTAAGGTTCTTTGGACATGTTATGCGATCTGATGGTCTGGAGAAGGAAATGATGCTGGCGTGCGGTGAGGGGAGGAGAAGACTGGGTCGCCCAAGGAGGAGATGGATGGATGAGATACAAGATGTAACTGGCATGAATTTGGCGGAATTGAGAGACTTGTCATCGAATAGGAGACGGTGGAGTGTGTTCACCAGGACGATCGCTAGAGCTCCACGAGCTGACAGCACAAGGTGACAAGGTGATACAATGAGTAAATCTTTTACATTATAATCACACTAAATTAATTAACACACATAACTCGAACTTTAATTTAAATCAACTGCCTTAACTTGTTAACTCCGATTTGCAGTCACACGTCAAGTGTTATAGGGTCTCCTATTATCGCCCGTGCTCACTCGGAACACAATATCTTAATTTACCACCGATCTACTTCCAAAAATAATCTTCCTCCTGTTGAGAAATTTAGCCACCAAACTCCATGTTAGCCCCAGACAATTTCTAACTTTTAAATCAAATTTTACAACATAGGTTTGCACTTAGGGCCTGTCTGAAAAACCGAACGTCGCGCGCAACTTCCACAACTGTTGGCATATCGAACCGTTTTCTTTAATAAAATGAATATAATCAACAATTCTTAAGCCAGCTAACAAAAAAGACAATAATAGGCCAAGTAATATTTATTTCAAAAAAGGTACTCACCGCAAGTATTT
>OY744615.1:44800819-44808319 GCA_963556255.1 Allolobophora icterica
TTAAGCATTAGCACAGAAGTTTCCACTTTTTATTATTAATAAAGCTTAGCGGTCGGTACCTTGTGGCTTAGCGAATTCTTTATCTCGTGAATGAAAGTGAATCAGGTAAATAAAGCAACAGTTTAAATTGATTTAAAGGTGTCTAAGCAGAGGTTGATTTTATTAACGGTTTCTCAAATTTAACGACATCTCTTTGCGGCTGTCAGGCCTTTGACGTAGGTCTTAATTTGCCTTTAATTTTTTGGCGATTTATGCTAATAATTTGATAGATTCCAAAAGTTTAATGACATCTAATTTCATAAAAGACCGTTAATGTTCGTTTTCATAGTTGTAAACAAATACTGCGTATATTTGGTTGGAGTAGTTTCTTTTTAACGACGCCGTGTTATGACCTTGACTATTAGCGTCGCCTCCTCTATCGAGGATGCGGACTGGCAACACCAGGATTGGTTAATGCAACACTGTTGTATGTTATTGTTAAATTAGTTAATAATAACATACAGCAGAAACCTGTCGTTTAAACGTAAGAGCAGAGTCGAATCTGACGCCAAGAGTTCTGATTTTCCTGACAGATTAGCGTTTTTACTGGGTGTATTAGGCCCTACATTATTATATTTGATGAAAATTTGATGAAGCGATTAGTCGTAGTTTACTTTTTTAACGATATCTTGTGGCTGGCATGGCTGTTGACGTCGACCTTACCTTACATAATTATGATCTAAGGGGATGCATCAGTCAGTGGACGGGTTCAATTCCTATGTAGCATCGGGTCACAATATGTCAAAGGTGTTTAAGAAGCCCGGTATGCCCAATAAGCTAACACGTTCCATTCCTATATAACGTCGGTTAAAGACGTTTTAAAGGTGTCTAAAGACAGCGCTCCAACCAATTGGTTGCTGTGTCTTATGAAATCAAAGGCCAAAGGCCGCTGACGACAATTCAGAAAAGTATACAATATAATGAAAAACGAAATATTTATAGCGTTTCGTTTTTTGACACCACTTAAAGGTGTCAAAACAGAGCCTTACAATATCACTAATATTCATTGTTTAATGAAAGTATATTCCACAGCAATTATCCCACACAAGCAATCTTACAAGTAAAAAAACAATTTTGGCCACAAATGCGCAATATTTGTAATTCTAATTATTATCAGTAGGCTATAATTATGACATTAGATTATTATTTTGAAATTCAAAGCGATTATTTATTAGTAATTTTCAAGCAGTCTTCAGTCATTACAAAGAAACAATAATATGGAAATATATACAAACGGTGAAAAGAACAGTTGTTTATCATATGAACCGTTTATAACAAACAATTTATTTACAGATAACTAAATCTATTTACATAAGGTTTTGTGTACACTTTTTTTATATGGTGGCTCACTGGTAAGTTCGGCGCCTTGTGACCGGAGGGTTGCAGGTTCGAATCCCACTCTAGCCGCTGCGTTCGGACCATGGGCAAGTCCTTCACTCGCGATTGCTCGTGGCGCTTCGGCGTGAAAACTTCGACACAGTATCAAATGCTGTAGTCGGGAGCGCCTCTGAGTAGTAGTAGACTTGAGGAGGCGCTATAGAAATATCCGAAATAAATAAATAAATAAATAAAATAAGGATAACAGGTCTATAAACGTCACTCTGTAATTAGCCCATATTAATATTAGCAAGTTCTTAATGTTGAATTCAGTCTTCTATAGATATATAGTACATTTATCTCATTTTTTAAAAACGTAATAATAGATATTATAATTGACATTTTTCTTTGACCGGACAGAAACTGCACGGTCCATTTTCATGTTTCTTCATGTGAAGAAGTCTGTCATTTAGGTTCACTTTTCTCAATCCTAGTCTGGAGATTTGCACTTTCTTTTTCCTATAAGGTCAAAGAATTCATTATTTGTATCCCCTATAGGGCAAATGATTTTATAATGATGTCCCTTAAGACCATTTTCGATTTCCTTTTGCCATTTAGGAATAATGTAAGATTTAATAATGGAGAAAACTTCTTGTAACTCAAAATCAAATCTGCGGAGTGAACTGTTGCTAAGAAATAAGCTCTTTCATTTTTTAGCTATTGTCAACATGAATGTCTTTATTGAGCCAAGGAGGACCTGAAAGAAAAGTAGCCTCATAAGAAGAGTCAAGGAAGGAAAAGAAGTCTAGTATACGCGTTGATATGTAGGCAGAATTTGAATATCTCTAGTCTAAAATTAATTAATCCAGTGAGGTTGACAGGTTTTTGTTATTAGATGATTAAGGTTGCAATTACTTTTGTTCCTATAGTTTAAGTGAAATCTGCACGTTACTTTTTTATGCAACTCTCGCCCTCATCAATTAAAGTGTCATGCGATTGAACAAATTTAAGATATACATCGTATATAGCATCAGCTATTATCGATTTAAAGGTGTCTAAAAAGATCACAGCTAGTTTTCTTAATAGCATCGGGAATTAGTTTCCGGTGTTTAGCGACATCTTGTGGCTGCTGGGGCGTTGACGTCAACCTTACGTTGCCTTACATGAAATTATATTTTCATAATATGAATAAAATGAGAGGCTTTGTGCAATTTTAATTGTAATTGTAATGGTATATTTATGGTCAGAGGGGCTCCCGACCTGGGAACACAAAACATCGATGAAAATGGTTTCAGGCGCTAAGGATGACAAAGGAGCTGATGGAGTAGCTATAGCTGGTTCCGAATAGTTGGACCATCTACAGCGAAGCTTCTGTGCTGTGCTGTGCTGGACACACCGTGGAAGGACGGGTGGACAGTTATGACTTCTGAATGTTCGCTGATGCGGTATTAGTGAAGAAGCTCTCGTGAATAAGCTGGTGCCCTGCGCTTAGCGTTAGAGTAGCGCCTAAGAAATTTAAAGTTTACGGTCACGATTGGTATACCATCGACTCCTTTCCCCCGTCGGCTGTTTAAGTGTCTCCGCGGTTTTCCCTCCTCGCTCTCGACCGGACTTGGCCCGCGTTCTTACTTTGCTTTGAGGTGACCCTCGACTGATGCCTTAAATATTACCGTAGTGGAGCTATAGAAATTCGCGGTTTAGTATTAAGATTTAACGACATTTTGTGGCCGCCAGGGCCGTTAAGGTACGATCGTTTAATTTGTGGGCCATTTCAGTTAAGTTATTAATACTGCGTAATATACAGATAAATATAGCGTCGAAGTAAATCGATTTAAAGGTGTCTAAACAGAACCTGATATTATTAGCGGTTTCTCAAATTTACCGACATCTAATTGCCGCTGTCAGCCCTTTGACGTATACGTCTTAATTTGCCTTAATTTTTTGCGACATATGCTAATAATTGTATAGATTACAAAAGTGCAACGACTTCTAATTTAATAAAAGACCGTTAATGTGGACAGGAAGAACGTTCGTTTTCATAGTAGTAAACAAATACTGCGTATATTTAGTTGGAGTAGTTTCTTTTTTAACGACGCCGTTGTATGACAAAGACTATTAGCGTCGCCTTCCTCTATCCCGGATGCGAACTGGCAACACCAAGACTGGTTGATGCAACAGTCTAATAATTATATATTCGTTTATTGAACTCTTGCTGACAAAAACCGCAGCCAGTTGCATAAAAATCAAACAAAGGAAAAAGAAGAAAGATAGAGAAGAAATGAATGTGATAACGCTAGTATGGAGTAATCAGCCTGAGCTGTGGACAGTACATGCCATGGGGCCCTCAGAACGCTCAGGGCGTAGAGACAGGAGGAGCAGGATCCCATGACTCTGTCGACATGCTGGGTTATACTCGTAGATCTTTCGAGATGCATGGCTACTCCCAGCACCACCATTGAGTCAACCCTCTCCAGGCCGGGAAGGAGCGAAGGGGGGGGGGACGTACGCCCTGGCCTCCGGGTGAACACCATCTCCCTCGATTTTGAGGCGTTTAGCTTTAAATTATTCCGGGCAGCCCAAATCTTGCTCCGTCGTCAACGTGGATCGCATAGGGGCGGGGACGATAAGGTAAACGTCATCCGCAAAGTTGACGATTTTATTCCGCTGATGCACTGGGTGCAGGTCTGAGGCGGTGACGACGAAGGCTGGAAGGGCCCAGGCTGGCTCCCTGGACCACGCTGGAATTGATGAATGCAGGCTTGGACAGACGCCCACGGAAGAGTGTAATGTGGCTCCGTTCCAACAGAAAGCTGACCAGCCAATTGTAGATGTTATCCGGCAGGTCGAGTAGAAATAACTTCTGGGCCAGGACGAAGTGTCGGACGGTGTCAAACGCCTTGGACAAATCAACGGAGACGACTGTGACATGGTCCGTACTCAGCAGACAGCAGGTTCGAGGTTAATAATATCGTATGGCTTCAAAGGCCGTTGACGTCGACATGAAAAGACTATTATGCTTTAACCTCTCTGCTTTGTGGATTAAGGAAAATAGTATATATGGCTTCGGAAAATTACTATTTAAAGGTGTCCAAGCAGAGTCTAATATTATTAGTGGTTATGCGAATTTAACGACATCTAATCACATTCACAGCTGTCAGACCTCTGAGATCATACCTCACTTTACATTTTTCAATTTATGCCAGTAATTCCAAGCGATTGGATTGATTACAGCAGTTTTAACGACGTTTTATAGCATCTCTGTCTGTCTGTCTCTATCTGTCTCTGTCTCTGTCTCTGTCTCTGTCTCTGTCTCTGTCTGTCTGTCTGTCTGTCTGTCTGTCTGTCTGTCTGTCTGTCTGTCTCTGTCTCTGTCTCTCTCTCTGTCTCTGTCTCTCTCTCTCTCTCTCTCTCTCTCTCTCTCTCTCTCTCTCTCTCTCTCTCTCTCTCTCTCTCTCTCTCTCTCTCTCTCTCTCTCTCTCTCTCTCTCTCTCTCTCTCTCTCTCTCTCTCTCTCTCTCTCAATCTCAGCCTCTGTTTCTGTCAATGTCTGCCTGTCTGTCTACGTCTCTGTCTGTCTGTTTGCCTGTATCTCTCTCTGGTTTCCTATAGTAGTGAGAATTTGTTCTTCCCTTGATATCTTTGGACAAACCTTCTGACTTGACGTAGAGTTTGTGAATAAGATGGACACTTTAGACATTTTCGACATTGCGATATTACGAACAAAGATGATTAGCGTCGCCCTCCTCCTCTGTCTAGGCTTGAGACTGACACCACCCGAGGTAGCGGTGGAATTTGCGTTGGTACTACAGTTACTAGTTTAATCAGTGTTATGAACGTCTTATGGCTCCATACAAGGCCGGTGACATCGACCTTATTATATTACCTCGTCTGTTGACTAACTTCTAAAAATTGGTGCTTTCTTATTTAAAACGACAGAAATCTAGTTAAAAAGGTGTCTAAAAGCCAGAGAAATAACTTTTGCATGAATACAGAGTTTAGCGACATATCATGGCATTGCAACAAAGGCTGTTGGCGTCGGCAGAAATTATTTGTACTTGTAATTGTAATTGTAACCGAACATTTATACAGCGCCACTCAAATTAGCGGCGCTCTCGACCCGCATCACTGCCAGCACCGGTCAGAAGAAAGGTTTTCAAGCGTCTACGGAATTGAAGAGGAGAGAGGGCAAGAAGCTCTCGGCGGAGGGACTGGGGAAGACTGTTCCAGGCTGAAGGACCCACATAGGCAAAGCCTCTGGATTGGGCCGTGAAAGAGTGCGTATATATACATACGTGGAACAACCATGGCATAAGGCCATGCACGGTGTAAGGATTGCAAGGTGTAATACAGCCTTTTCTAAGTATACACACACGCCTGCGATTTATAGATAATTTTCGATTTCATACATGTTGGTTGGTTAGTTGTTTTTTTGCTGTTTAACGACGCTGTGTCATAACATATATGTAATGATTTGTAATCAGCGGCGCGCTCCTCCTTTCTCCAGGTTTGGGGCTGCCCCTGCCACGGTACGAGCAGTGGTGCATGGAGTTAAATACGCGTTGGCAATTAAACGAATTAATTGCAATATCCCGAATGCATGACTTTCGTTTGATACGCGATGGCAAGTAGCATAGTTTTCAGTTTAACGACACTGTGATAACAAATGTCATTAGCATCGCCCTCCTCCTTCATCCAGGCTTGGGACTGGCACTGCCTGGAACTAGGGCACGGACGTGCCGTGCCGGAGTTCGCGATGGCAATTAAACGAAATTGCTATATGTATACAGAAAATTTGCGTTTTAAAGCTGTTCAAACAGAGTCTAATATTCTTTGTTGTTTTGCGAATTTAACCACATCCATTTACCGCTGTCAGACCATTTAGGTCCATTTTCACATGGTATCTTTGGACAAACCATCTGACTTGACGTAGAGTTTGTGAACAAGCTGCATGGTACCTGCATGTGCCTTACAAGGCTTACCGCATTAAAGGTTTCCAAAGACTGAAAGGAGTAATACGCTTCCCGCTCTGTCGTACTTATAAGGAAGATAGTGTAGTTTAAAAAGGTGTCTAAAATCATGCGAATTTACTTTTGCATGGATTCAAAGTTTAGTGACATTAGTTTCAACAGTTCTCACAATTCGTATAATATCTTAATAAATTACTTTTAAAGTAAGAATTGAGGATATAACTTGTACACTGAAGTGTTTTGACTGCGGACAAACGTCATAAATGACGGGTGATTTAAGAGCATTTTATGATGAAGTTAAACCTGATAATGACCGTCGGCGAGTAAGTTAGTTTCTGTTTAACGACACTGTGTCATAACAAAGATGATTAGCCTCACCCTCCTTCTTTCTCCAGTCTTGGGACTGGCACTGCCAGAGTACGGACAATGGCGGAATTACTAATCATGTGAGTAAAAACTAGAAAGGACAAATGATACAATGCTTCGGACCAGTTACTGATTGACTATACGTCTCATGCTTATATATAGCATCGATTGACTACGTTTTAAAGGTGTCCTAAAAGCGCTCTAATCAACTACCGTTTCTTACAGTTATACATCAGTGCTTGGGGTAAAACTGTTTGCCATCAAAGTTCGTTGAGTTCGTTGAAAGACTAACAACCGAGAAACAGAGATATTATAACATAATTTATATATGTTTCAACTCGGCTGATAAAACTCTGACAGAGGTTAAAGGTCGCCTGATTTTCGACTAAGTTTAAAGCTCGCAAATGCGTGAAACTGCTTATTATCGCTCGTGTCCGAAATAGGTTCCTGCAGCCGCCTGCAAGTGCTGCTCCCTGGCGATAGATCGCTGGGTATACAGAGTGCTCGCCTTCATATCTGTAAAAGCATTTATTTGTGTGGCTGTCTGTCTGCTTGAGTCTCTCTCTCTGTGTGTCTGTCTCTGCTTGTCTCTGTATCTGTCCTGTCTCACCCGCTGATAGTGATGATGATAATGCTGATGATGACGAGGATGATAATTATGAAGATCATGGTGGTGATGAAGGTAATAAAGGTGTCAATAGTCATGATGATGAAGACCCATAATTATGACGATATATATATATATATATATATATATATATATATATATATATATATATATATATATATATATATATACAAACGTATCTATA